>JAHDVE020009110.1:0-322227 GCA_022606495.2 Halesus radiatus
CTCAGAGTAGGCATGGCTTTTCAGCCTTTATGGACTGCACGCCATTGATGTTTAGTTATAGTATATCATGATTGTTCACATTTAGGAAAAAATCAAACAATAATTTGATTTACAAGTATTTTCTCAGAGTAGGCATAGCTTTTCAGCCTTTATGGACTGCACGCCATTGATGTTTGGTTATAGTATCATGATTGTTCACATTTGGAAAAAATGAAACTTAAATAATTTGATTTAGTATTTTTCTCCAGGCTAGCTTTTTCAGCCTTTATGGACTGCACGCCATTGATGTTTAGTTATAGTATATCATGATTGTTCATATTTAGGAAAAAATCAAACAATAATTTGATTTACAAGTATTTTCTCAGAGTAGGCATAGCTTTTCAGCCTTTATGGACTGCACGCCATTGATGTTTAGTTATAGTATATCATGATTGTTCACATTTAGGAAAAAATCAAACAATAATTTGATTTACAAGTATTTTCTCAGAGTAGGCATAGCTTTTCAGCCTTTATGGACTGCACGCCATTGATGTTTAGTTATAGTATATCATGATTGTTCATATTTAGGAAAAAATCAAACAATAATTTGATTTACAAGTATTTTCTCAGAGTAGGCATAGCTTTTCAGCCTTTATGGACTGCACGCCATTGATGTTTAGTTATAGTATATCATGATTGTTCACATTTAGGAAAAAATCAAACAATAATTTGTTTTACAAGTATTTTCCCGCGAGCGTCTCTGCTTGAGAATCTTATAAAACACGGCTGCGCAATCACGTGTATAAAGAACCGGGAAGAATTCAAACTGATTTGAATTTACGCAATTAGGAGATCCCTTCAAAGCTTTGTGTCATTGTGTCAAACATAAATCCCGCAAGATGCCAGTAGTGTGGAGATTTGTTTAAGTACCATCTTCAAGTGTGTTTCATACAAATAATGCCAGAGAAACTTTGTGGCGCACGAGTGAGCTGCCCGAGTACAGGGCATGTATAGTGCGGTGCGGGGGTGCGCTTCCTGCGGCTAAAAATTCTTTAAAAAAATCTCACCCGGGGTTTTCAAGAATTATCATAAATATTTTGATTTTTCTCTATCGTCAAGTGGGACGTACAAAATTGAAATGTGGGCCACACGAATTGGGCCGTGGGTTGTGTATCACTGGTTTGTGACAAGTAAAAATTTACAACTGAAACCAATAACAATAGCGCAAGCTAGTGGTTTATGACAAGTGAGGGTTAAAAATTGAAAAAATACACAATAATATGATGGAAAATTTAGTGATATTTTTCTTGGAAGCCTCAAACCAGGTGGAGAGATTTATAATGCTTTCAGTCTTTTGATGGGGAAATTGAAAATAACCATGTAAAACTATCATCTCTATAATTAAATTTTTCTAAAACTGTGTTCATCTGAAGCGACCTGCCAGGTAAGTATGTTTTCTGTATCTGTCTGTACATAATTAGTTAAGAAATATTTGTACAGCGCCCTTGAGGTGATTTTTCACAAAAACGGCACTATACAAGTCATCCAACTATTATTATTATTATTATCATGGAAGCAAAATCTTTAAAACAATCCTTGATTATAAATTTTATCCAATTTTTTATTATTAATTATTTTTATTGAGATTTAAAAACCTCATTATAATATTTAATCGTTGTAGAAAATAATATTAACATAACCTAAATAAAACATGAATACGGAAAAAACAACAGAAAATAAAAATATTTCAGTCGCATCTGGGACTCAAACCCAGGACCTCTGCCTATCTGGGGCAACCACTTAACCAACTTAGCTAATGAGGCTAGTTCAATTTATGTCATCTTCATCGATATCATATCTCAAATTCAAGATTTGTCAATATTATTCTCCATTTTTAATAATAGGCAGAGGTCCTGGGTTTGAGTCCCAGATGCGAATGAATCTTTTTATTTTCTGTCGTTTTTCCGTTTTCATGTTTCATTTAGGTTATGTTAATATTATTTTCTACAATGATTAAATTATAAATTTTATCAATAAAAGTGTATATTTTTCTAACATTTTTTTTTAATAAGTAGAACACGTATTTTGAAAATATATTATACATTGGTAAATATATTGATAGTAGAAGTACTCGTAGGTAGGCAGGTACATAAATTTAAAAAAAAAAAACAATTTCTGACATAACGAGTAACCGCTATAAGGAGCAGATTTAGTCGGTCCCCTGGTGCTTGTTATAACCATGTTTAAATGTATGCATATTCAAATAATTTATTAAGATTAAAAATTACCTTTTGTGTTCTGTGAGAGTAGTGGACGAACTAAAGCACTTTTGGCAAATGTTACATTTGTGCGTCTTTTCACCGGTGTGAGTCTTCAGATGGTTGACCAGCAACGGCTTTCTCTTGAAACACCTGGCGCACTGGTCGCACGAGAAGGGCTTGTCGTCAGAATGCAGAGCCGTGTGCCTCACCAGCTGTAATAAAGGTCAACCTTTAGGCCTAGTTGTTTTTTTTTTTAAATTGACTCCACACAGGAAGCCCTGAGGAACATAATTCCCTCAGTGTTTATGTCATAAATATATTATTGACTAACGCAATCTGTTTTAATGAGTTGGAAAGTGTATTTTTGTATTGTAAACGTGTTTTGTTATTAATTAGAAACAAGTTTGACATTTTTATTTATTTGAGGATAGAAAGGAGTGAACATTGTAGGAGGGAGGAATCACATAGGCCGGCAGATGATTCTATAGCCAAGCTATTGAACTCAAGAACGAGTCATAGAAACGACCAGTTATTATGTGACAAATGTCAACCATGTACAAAAGTTGGGTGCGCGTTTGGCGTATTTCCCGACTATGCACCGATGCCAAAGGAATCAATGACGATAGTTTCTCAGAGCATCTTCCATTTAAATTTAAAGCGCACTTGAAGTGAAATAACACAAAACTGCGCTATATAAATGCTTTGTTATTATTATTATTATTATTAAATACCAGTCGAAAATGGTAAAACTTATACTTCTAAAAACCTAACGCCTGTGCTCTGAAGATTGCAATCTGTCTGTTAAGATAGGGGAATCTATCAAATGGACTGCCGTTTCTGTAGTCGAGGGTTTTTTTCAGGTATTTTAGAGCTCCAAACCAGAGGTAGCTACCAAATTCGACAGTGGGGCGCACTAAACATAAAATTGTCTTAGAATATGATGTAGAATCATCTCCTTTGGAAAGTACCACTAATTTCTGACCACCGTTGGGTTAAAGTAAAACATGCACTTGGACCATTGTGATTTTTAAACATTCTTTGATTTGTTTGAACCCCTGTCACATTTGACACGATCATCGAATCGGCAATCAGCACCATATTGAATTTTGTTGCATTTGCCTCATCAAGTAACGGCCCCCATTAACCGCGGTTGTCTGACAAGCTGTCAAGTGTAACAATCATTAAAATTTTAACAGTAACCTACCACTCTCCTTGTCAAGACAATAATGTTTGAATGTTGAATGAAGAGTTTGTATAAATACAGTCTGACATTTAAAAATAGTCAAAAATTGAGGGCGCTGCAATCGTTCAAGGTATTAAATGGCAACACAACAAAGGCTCATACGAAAATCTAAGTAAGTTTAAAAAAAACACAATGGTCTAAGTGCACGTGTTTTTATGTTAACCAACGGTGTTCAGAAATTAGAGTAAAGTTTAAAAATTCAGACTCTTTCTTAATATGCATAGATTATTAAAATAACACTTCATTTCAACAGAATTACAACAAGAAATAACTATTTACGTCAGCGGAGATGCAAAATAATGTGTTTAAATTCAATTAAAGCTTAGTAAAGTTTCAAGTTTTTGTATTAATTTTAGGTCAGTTTTTGTTTCTATAAACACAAACTAAGAATCTATAACCTGTTTTATATATAATACAATCCATTATTAGCATATTAAAAAAAAAAGTTCTTAAAAAAAACCTAAAAACGAGCGTGAATTGTAAAACTTTACTAAAATTAGTGGTAGGTACTCTCGGAAAGGAGATGATGCTACATCATATTCTAAGATAATTTTATGTTAAACTTTTTAAATTATTTAACACTTTGCAAGGAAAATAATTACATGGAAAGGCGATTTTTTTTGTATTTGTGAAATTTTACGTATTGTAATAACCATGTTATTATATGTTAGATAAATAAAAAACAAAATGAAATTCACAGATCAAAAACATAAATTTAAAAATAAAACTAAAAATATTTAGTATGATGTTTTGCATTGTTTCTTTAAAATAAACTGTCAAACGCGAATATGTGAAGAACACATTTCAAAGACAAAAGGAGTAGCTTGGTGTTGCCATAGTAATCACATTTTGTAGTTCCAAAATAACAAATACATACAATTATGCCAAGGTATAAGTTTTTTTTAATTATAGAACTAAAATATATCTATTTGGACCCTGCCTCTGACTGTGTAGTAAAAGCTTTGCCGCAAACGGAGCAAACATGATTTTTAATCCCATTATGCCTTAAAATATGATCTTTCAGATTTCCTTCTTGTTTAAAATGGTTTCCACACTGCGGACAACGGTAGGGCCTTTCATCACTATGGACTTGTAGATGAATCTAGAAAACAAAATATATACAAATTAATACATTATTATAAACAGCTTTTAATACAAATATACATACATAGGAAGTTAAACAAAAGGTAAGCCAACAAAGTTTCTTATGCTAACATTAGTTAAATAAAACAAGAAGGAAGGGGGTAGAGGAAGATAGGATGGAGAGAGGTGATGCTCTCGATACAATGTTTACTTGTGCATCAATTAGTGGTTGTACACATTACTTCGGTTCGATATTTCGAAAGGGTATTGTGAAGAATGTCAATGTTGTTAAATTGTGTATTATATTGCGCACAAATACGGGGAATTGGAGAATTTATCGTAAGGTTGGTCCTGTATTCTGGTGAGTCCAGGCCATTATTCATAATTTTACACAATAAGATTTAATCTCACCCACGCACTGGCCTTGCCTATGTGGGATTTTTTGTTTTATATACATTACTTATAGGTAGTTCAGATGTATTTATAATTTAATGTTAAAAAAAAACAACAAAATGTTTATAATCATTGCACCTTATTTGTGTGAATGTGTGTTTCAAAAAATGAATTAATAAATAAAATAAATAAAAAACCAAATATTAAACGTCGTGTTTGAAGCATGATGAAGTTGTGGAATTTTAATGATTCAGTGTTATGTATTTTCAAAGCGTATATTAAATTTATAATTTATATGCCTAAAGAATTTACTGCTTAGGATTCTTTCAATATGGGCTTGGTATAAAGGTGTCCATATTGCTGAGGACGGATATACGCGGTGTAAAGGGAGTACAGAATCTTTATGTTGCGAAAAGGTTTTGATATGCAAATTATAAATCCTAACATTTTATTGGCTTAACGAACTGTTAAGACTATCTGTCTTGGATGAAAAGCTTTTATCATTTTGTTGTTGTGCCTCTTGTACCATGTGAGAAGAACAGAACCATTATGATGGTGTACGAAACCATTTGAACAACTGGCCAACCCGTAGAAACTGGGAGAAAAGCATTGCTGGGAACAAAAAGCAATGGATTAATTCGAAGTAGAATGGCATCATCAAGGAAGCTAAAACTTTACAAGAGCTGGTTGGCCATCAAAAGTAAGCTGTTGCTCCTGTCCTACTGGAGGAAGGAACATCAAGATGCTGTTTTTTTTAAATGGCTAAACAGTGAAGTTGTACGACAACTGTACTAAAGGTCTTCACCCAGGAAGTGCTTTATCTATTGGCGCTTCAAAGTACCCGTTCTTTCTTTGTACATTCTGAAGTAAGAAACATCTTTATCAGTAACACTTTCCACCTACATCTAAGATTTGTAACATTCTACAGAATTATATAAATATTAGCGCAGACCCGTGAAAAATCAAGGTTTAATAAAAATAAAAATATTTTTTTTATAACGGCTACATAAATTCGCTATATATATGTACTGAAAATAAGAATTACGTATTTTTGAATTTTAGAATGTTGCTCACATCACACCACATCCGAAATTATATTTTTTATAATTAATATTTCAAGTGCACCCAGCTTTTTGATGGTAGCTTTTGTCAAGTCCATGTTTCCACAGAGAATAAGACTGGTGGTGTCCGTATTACATTACATGCTTTTTACTATTCGTTTAATATTTAACTTACTTTAAGATTTCCTACAGAAGTAAAGGACTTCCCGCACTTTTCACAAACAGCGAGCATAGATGAGTCCAAAGAGAAATGCTTTTTCTCGTGTGACTTAAGCGCCCACTCAAAAAAGAATTGCTTACTGCAATATTGACAGCAGAACCTGAATTTAGAGAAAAAAAAAGTTAAGCACTATTCAAAGCAAGCCAACAAACAGTCTGACATTTTACAGTAAACAAAAAATGAGGGCGCTACAATTGTTTAAAGCGTTTTAAATGACAACACCAAGATGGCTTGGGAGATTACTGTAAGTTTTAAAAAGCACAATGGTCCAAGTGCAGTTTTTTACTTTTATCAAACGGTATCCAGAAATTACTGATACTTCTCCGAATGGCGATGATTTTACATCACATTTTACAATTTTATGTAAAAACTTTTGTTTATTATTTAAACACTTTGTGAGGAAGACAATTCATGGAAAAGGTAATTTTTTTGTATTTCTGAAATTTATGAATCGAAATAACCATGAGATGTTAGATAAATAAAAACAAAATCAAATTCGCAAATCAGAAATACAACAAAACAAAAAATATGTAAAAAGACGAATTGATGTTTTGCATTGTTTCTCTAAAATCAAATTTGAATGTGAACAAAATTTGAATGTTAAGCACAAAATTTTAAAGACATAGTTAGCAGCTTGGTACTGCCATAAATCTATTTCCACTTTATTAAATGTCTACATTTTATTACCGAGCTATAAAACTATTTAAAAATGTTATTGATGAAATAGTTGTTTTACTTTTTAGATCCTTCGTGTTGTACCATGTGTTGTTTGAGGCCAGACCATTTTAGAAAATCTTTTCCGCATAGTTTGCATTCAGCTTGCTGGAAAATATGGATAACATTTATTTACTGATCATGAAAAGGAAATCAAATCTCCGTCCTCCAAATTCAAAAACAGCAGACTCCGAAACAGTAACATAATTTACTGCAAGGAAGTTGGAGTACCTACAGCTTGGCACGGTTAACTTTACAGTTGGTGGTGTGGCTAGTGTACGTTTTGCGGATACAAAAATATACAGATTAAAAAAAGTTTGTTATTCAACTTTTACCCATCGGATACGCAAAATTTGTATCCGTTGAACGCCGGCGTACCTGATCGGAAATGTCAAAGTATAAGTATAAGTTGCTATTCTGGGGAAACTACTTATGATAGATATATATACATTTTTCATAAATATATCTGTATCTTAGAATTGTAACTGTTAGTCACATAACCCATATTATTCAGGGGAGACATTATAAATTCCATGAAATATGTTTTTGCATATTAATTCAAATTTCGCATTGGGTATTGTTAGATGAATTTTTTTTTAAAGAAATATGGTAACTTTATACGATTAATATATTATTCGTACACATTTTATCGTATTAACCTAGTTATTATTAAAAAACAGATATTGCTTAGTTTTCATATAATATTTTCAAGTGACTCTTAATTCTGTTGCAAGTAGTTCTATGGTACAATAACATTAGTGCAAGGAAAGTTTAATTAATATAAAAGGTACTAGTTTTCAAAATATCTTTATTGAAGACATAATATAATTTACACAGTTGAACAATGATAATGAGAAAAAAAATATTTACACTAAATTTAAAAAAAAAAAGAAAACATAAAACAAAAAATGGTAATGAAAACAATAATAGCCATGCGATAGGAAAATCTGATAAGTAATCTACTAACTACGAAATCTTTACATGGCAATTGACACTATGCATCAGTCTTCGTCAGGAACTGAACTATCATTAAGAAGACTGGTATAAAAATGGTGAATTTCTTTCGGAACCCACGGCAAAAGATTTTGAAGATGGTCATATTTCTTTTTCCCTATTGGTTTGGGCAACTCTTTTATAAGTCTGGGTACGCCAGTCTGCCAGATCTGGTAAAATTTATGCTTTTGAAATCAGGGGCATCGAATGAGCGCTTAAAATATAAAACACCCACCTCATTCGATCGTACTTACATGTGTACCATCTTTGATATACTGATTGCATTGCCTGCATTACCTTGCTTTTTTGAGACGTGATGTACTTCCTTCAATAAGCATTAAAAAAAAATTACCATTTATTTCCATGTTTATCACAAGTTTAGGACAGCACAAATGAGCTAACTGTTGCCAGTCTCATGGTGTCATGATCTGAAAAGTTAGCTCTTTCAATAATTGTGTGGTCCACTTCATTTGCGCCACGTCCAGATTTCATCCCACAATACGCAGGTTGTTCTTTTACTTATTGAATCATGAATAGTGTAGTCATATGTCCATTGTTTAAGCAGGTAAAAAATCATGAATAGTGTAGTCATATGTCCATAGTTTCAGCAGGTAAAAAATCATTAGGTTGATGGAAAGGATTAATTGATTCATATAAACCATTCAAGAAATTCTGGTCTTCTTTGGTCTACAAATCGTTCACACTTAGTGTTTTAACCACTTCATAAGTATGTATTATTGGTTCCGCTTCGGTAAATAATTGAACTACATCCCATAGAGCAGATATTGTCACATTGGTTGAAATTATACAAATTGTCCTGATTTACTATTTTGGAAATAACCCTTTTGGGGATCATTTGTGTTTTTTTTTGTTTACAGTAACTCCACACAGGAGACTGAGGGAAATAATTTCCCGAAGTGCGGAAGTGCCGAAGGGATCAATGACGCTAGTTCCTCGGAGCATCTTCCATTAAAATACCGGTAGAACAATGACAGCATTCCCACTTGACGTCTGTGCTCCAAAGATTGCAACCCGTTTGTTAAAATAGGCGAATCTATCAAACGGACCGCCCGTTTTTGCACAGAAAGAGAATTCACTGTGACTTCTTCAGAATATACCTCTTTCAAGCCATTATTTATTACACATTCAGTTGATGAACACCCTTCAACTAAAAAAAAAAAAAAAACAGATATTTTATTTCAAATTAATGTATGTTCTAAGTTACAATAGAGGAGTTACTATGAAAAATATGCCAGTGAGCGCGGAATCAAACAGTTTTATATCGTCAGATGCCTTGCTTCAAATCAAATTTGAGAGCCAAAAGCATACAACAGAAACCGAGTGTTATTTAAATAATTGAACTAAATTTACAAGTGGACAAAATAAACTTAATTGGAAAATACTAACTTTAAACTTACCTTTTGTTGAATTATCACATGTCGAAAGGGAGTTTATATTTTGACGAATGAACTGATCACTGCAATTAATTTCACTATGCCCATTTCATTTTTTTGGTAAATTTACAATACATTTAATCCTTTTAGACATTTTAAAAGTTCCTCTTGCCTAGCAAATTGAATATTTACATAATATTTTACTTCAAACACGTGTCGGGAGCTCAGGGTTCGAGGGATTCATTATTTTCTCCTCTGCCTGCCTGAAAAGTTATCTGTGTCAAGCTATAAGCATGTTTTCGTAATAAATTCTTCCATATTTGAATGTTTTCAATTTTTAAAGAGTAAGTAATTAAAGAAAAGCAGTTGTTGTTTTGATATGATTATTAGAGAGGATACGGAAACGTTTGAAATTGGTTTTAGGTTAGGTTAATGTTTTGTGGAAATTAATATAACTGTTATTAACGATTGTACCTTCTTTCCTTCGTGTGTTCTATTATGTCCCAACAGTCTTTCTTCTGTGAAGAACCACTTATCACATTTATTACAGTTGTAATACTTTTTTGCAATGCCCACTTTATGGGTTTTTAAATGGTTGTTTAGTGCAGTCTTGTGACTAAACTTACTATGGCAAATTTTGCAATCATAACTCTTAAAACTTTCTGAAAAACCATATTTTTAAAATAATATCATCAACAAAACAAACACTGTTTAAATCATAAACAATATCCCAAACATAATTAGGTAATAATACCTTGTTTTTTTCTTAGTTTCCCATGTATTCTACTAGTAATGTCTTCTATTACTCCTGTATCATCGGGAAGATCCAATAACTTATTCTCTTCAACTAAATCTAGCTTACTTTCTGAAAAATGGTTCTGTAATTTGCACATTATGTAAGTAATTCCACAAAATATATAGCAATACAGCACCACGTCAAAAGGTCTTAAAACTTACCAGTTCAAATGCCTTTTCTTCTAATAATTTGTGTGATTTCAAACACCGTTCTTTGAATGAATTAAATGATTTTAAAAGGGTACAGCATTTTTGGCAAACATTAGCTGGATACCCATCTTCCGCTGATATCTTGAATGACAAAAAATGTTTTTACTTGTGAATGTTTATTCGAAAATATTTTCTTTATTATTTATAGGTAGTTATTTATATATTATAATATATTGTATTAAAGAAATAATTTACCACTAGCGTGGTACAATCAGTGAAGTATTTATCCAACCCGTTTTCGAACAGAAAATGAGACGCTTGTATATTATTTCGTAAACAAGCTCTACATAAACTTTCCATATTTAGTTTTTACTTTTCTTATTAATTTTACACAGCAGAGAGCACAATTGTTCAATTCAATTCTAGCTGACGCTTAATTAATTTTCAATACAAACTTTATA
The DNA here is from genome assembly GCA_022606495.2 of Halesus radiatus. Lineage (NCBI taxonomy): Eukaryota > Metazoa > Arthropoda > Insecta > Trichoptera > Limnephilidae > Halesus > Halesus radiatus. The sequence continues at coordinate 10,748 of JAHDVE020009110.1, forward strand.
AAAACAAAAGTTATATTTTATTTCTTGCATCAAATAAATTCATAATTAATAATAAAACACAACATTGTCAGAATGACAGTTCAGTGTTTCCATATAATAAACTATGTAGGTATCTAATATATTATTAAGAGTACTTTCCTACCAAAAAAAAGGATGACCGGATAAACAAACACACGCACAATGAATCTGATAAGACTGATATGACGGTGATTAGAGCAGTGGGTATTATTCTAGGAATAACGCAAAAAGGTGAGGAACAGAAAAGCAATCTTAGGTAGTTACAAGTAATTTATTTTTATAGTCGTGGGGTTAGTCTTAAAACTAGAGTTACTCTTAATTAGACATGATAATTTCAATAAACTAGATTGGCAATTACTTAATTCTACTGTTAAAATCTTTGTACTTAAAATTAGAGGTTCACTGGCTTATTTGTATGAAAAAGTTGTTGTTTAAAGTTAGAGATTCACTTGGCTGACAGGGTGGGAGGAATTATCATTAGAGTCATAGGCACTTCCCTTTTGTGATGGCTGTCCAGGGTCCAGTGGCTGCTTTGTACGCAGAGTCCTCGAGTTCGCACTAGGTATTCATGTACCTCCGGATCGGGAATAGGTACAACGCGGCGATAATCAGAGGCCTGGGCGGTCTCCGATGTTGATCTCCGAAGGGCGAAGATCAGTTACTTCCTTCTGGGATGGAAGCGTAAAATTCCCTCGTCGTCAGAGGACCTGGGCGGCCTCTCCAAGGATCGAGAATAGGAACCTTCCTGGGCGGAAGGTTTCGCTTGGCTGTGTGTCCTGGGCGGACTACTGCAACCGACTCTCCGTCCTGGGCGGACTCTTGCAACCGACTCGTGCTTCCTCGGTGGAAGACTGCTCCCGACTGTCTTCTAGAGCCCTCCGTCTTTTGTCTAGATGTAGGTATTCTTTTATCACCCGCATTGTTCAGCGGGCCATTCCGCCGGGCGGCTTAATTCCTTTGAGGTGTTTATTGCCGTCCCATAAAATCTCAAAGGAATTGCCGACTTTCCAAAATAGCAATTAAGATTATTTTATTTTACGATGTAGTAGTTACAATTTTTCTAACAATAGGTTCGGCTAGCTTTTGTGCTAAATTATTTTATGGCCGGTCTAGTCTGGGAATTTTTATTATTTAAAATGCGCATTTTAGAAAAGTATTTCGGTGAATTTGGTCATTTATTTTAGGTATACAAAAGGATATATCAAGACGGTGGTTAGTGCAGTGGGTATAATTCTAGGAATAACGCAAAAGGTTAGGAACTGAAAAGCAAATCTTAGGTAGTTACAACAAGTCATTTATTTTCATAGTCGTGGGGTTAGTCTTAAACTAGAGTTAATCTTAATTAGACACAAAAATTCAATTAAACTAGATAGGCAAGTACTTAAATCTACATAAAAGGTTGTATTCTTAAAATTAGAGGTTCACTGGCTTATTTGTACGAAAAAGTTGTTTCTTAAAGTTAGAGATTCACTTGGCTGACAGGGTGGAAGAATTATCATAAGAGTCAGAGGCACTTCCCTTTACTGATGGCTGTCCAGAGTCCAGTGGCTGCTTTGTATGCAGAGTCCTCGCGTTCGCACTAGGTACCTCCGGTTCGGGAGTAGGTACAAACGCGGCGATAATCAGAGGACTGAGCGGTCTCCGGGGTTTGATCTCCGAAGGGCGAAGATCAGTAACTTCCCGGGCAGAAGCGGGGGTTCACTCGCGGTGCAGAGCCTGGGCGACTTCTGCAATTAGATCTCTGAAGTGCGGAGATCGTACATTCTTCTGGGACGGAAGCGTAACACTCCCTCGCGGTACAGAGTCTGGGCGACTCTGCCGTAGATCTCCGAAGGGCGGAGATCGAACTTCCTTCTCGGATGGAAACGTAAAACTCACTCGTCGTCAGAGGACCTGTGCGGCCTCTCCCAAGAGCGAGAATAGGAACCTTCCCGGGCGGAAGTTTCAAGCCAACTGTCCTTCCTGGGCGGAAGACTGAACCCGACTGTTCTTCCTGTCTGCCTGTAGGGATCTTTTTTTATGACCCGTATTGTTGGCGGGCCGCTCCGCAGGGCGGTTCATTTACTTTGATGTTTTTATTGCTGTCCAATAAAATCTCCAAGGAATTGCCGACTTTCTAAAATACTAATTAAGGTTGGTCTATTTTACGATGCAGTACTTTACAATCGTTTCCGGCTTGACCAACAATAGGCTCGGCTAGCCTTTGTGCTAATTTATTTTATGGCCGGTCTAGTCTGGGAATTATTATTACCTGAAATGCACATTTTAGAAACTAAGTATGTCTGTGAATTTGGTCATTTCTTGTAGGTATTATAAAAAGATATATCAAATCGGTACAATGATACGGTCATTAAAACACGATTTTTTTTAACTAACTAGCCCGAAAATCTAAACCTAACTTAACCAATAATTTATGTTTTTTTAACATTTTTTTTAACTATTAAGTAATTGGATTAGATAAGATAAGGTTTTCGTGCAATTTTTTTTTCTTACATACTTTTAATGACTTTATATCACTTTTAAAAAGTGTGACGATTCATACGTGTGTTGATTTATCATCTAACCCAAAAAAGATTCACTTCAGGCTTGTTGCACATAATTATAATATCACAATATATTTACTTATTTTTCAAAAACCGTTATATTCTCCAGTACATTAAAAAGATTATAAAAATCACTAACAATTATAGATGTAAGATTATAGGTAATTAGACCTATAAAAATAGCTTTTTTACAACACGTTGTAAGTAGGTACATAAAACATTATAACATAATAGCTAGTTTGTGCTTAAACTTGTTGTAGGTCATGATGGAAAGCGTTTATGATCCATAAGCAATAATGTTATATATCCCTCCTAGAACATAGGCTGCAGATACCCAGCATTCCCGAGATGAATGCTGTTAGAAACAGCCAACTAACTAACTAACTAACTAACCATCACGCCGTTTCTCTGCAGGGGTAGGCAGAGAAGACGGACCGCCAAACAACTCCATCTTGACACACACTTCTTGCTTCATTCACTTTCATACGACATCTCATATTCTCTTCTGTTATTTCGACTTCTGACATGGCCCGACTCAAGTATTTGATTCACTTGATCGTGCCATATCTTCCTCGGCCGTCCCCAGCTTCTTCTTCCATTCACATTCGCGTCATATATTCTCCTTACACTCCTTTTTTCGTTAGAAACAGCCATAGGTAAAAACCGAACTCTTTCATGTAGAGGAATCGTAGGAAATTATTTTTAATTTTCTCGACCATTAGTACATAGACGCTGTCCTTTGGACCCCATACCTGAGATCCACTCATGTGAATGCTACGCACTAAGCTGAAGTAAAGCGGCCAAACTGCAAGGTTTGTCAGCTCCATTGAACTATGTATGACAAAACCCAACATTTTTTGGCTGATTTTGCAGATCTTGCCAATGTGAGCATGAAGTGTTAAACAAGTATCAAACACAGTTCCCAAGTCCTTACAAGTCGTCATGTGCTTCAGAGAAGTATCTTTCATTTTGTAATTAAAATGTATGGTCTTGTGTGACCTTGTAAAGCATGTAACTAATATACATATATTTGAGGGCGTATGCTCGCTATGCAATTTCATACAGTTGTCACAGATATATTATAAAGTAGGTTTATTATAAAGAATGGTAAGGTACCTGCTTGTCACATTATATTATACACAATAAGGAACTCCACTCCATTTTTTTTTATTAATGTTGTCATCCTAACTTAATTTTCTGTTTTTTTAATTTTTTTTTAAAGTTCGTTTTCATGGTTCAAATAATTGTTAATGTTTCAATTTTTTAAAGCCCACCAAAACGCACGAAATCTATGGCTTGTTGGGTGTGACGTCACATGAGCCGTCGGATTAGCGGTTCAATGGGCGGTAACCGATATTGTATGGATTCCATATAAAACTTCGAGAACTTTATACTCAAATTTAACTGCTTTTAATTAAAGAAAACATTGTAGAATTTCAGTGTCTCGTTACTAATGTAGGTGAATTCTACCAAAGTGTAAAAATACATTCATATCCGCAACAATTTATCAGCGTTCAAAGAAAGTCCATAGTTCATTTTTTAAGAATTAGCTTAAAATCAGAATCGCTTGCTTCGAGTTATTATTTTTCTGCGCATGCACAGAAAACAGACGCATGCGCATTGCGCATCTGCGGACTTCAACAGTCCGGGACAGCAGTAGACAGATATTAACTTGAATGTGTTGGATAAATTGAATAGGTTTGAAATATTGGTTTAACTTCAATGGCTTAAAATAAAAATAAATATATTATGCATTGTAAGAAATAATAGGTTATCATTAGAAATCCCCCGCTTCCAGAATAACTGAAGAAATAATCACCAAAGTGCCAATGACATTGTTGTTGGAAGGGGTATAGATTATTATTACGTAGACAAATTCGTTAAAATTGGTATGAATTTTCAAGCAAAAACTCTCAACTAGTCGCAATAAACAAACATAATGATTTTACGAGCAAAATGAAACTGTAAACAGCGAAATTATAAGCCAAAAGCATGATAAACAGCGGAAAAACATCTTATCTGATTAAAGTTGGGCTCAAAAACGGCACGTGTGACGTCAGAAGCAGTGGTACCAACAGAACATGGTGTTTTGATGGTACAGTTTTTAATTCACTTTTATATAACGATTTATAAAATCTACATTTAATTATATACAGTAAAAGTTATATATTCAGAATCGGCATTTGCTGATCTATACGAATATATATTTTTAAAGCCATTATATTTTTCACTGGAGTTCCTTATTGTAAGTAATTTCTGACCTTACATTGTTTTTTTACAGTAACTCCACAGAGGAGGCTCTGAGGGAAATAATTTCCCTTGAGGCCTATATCATCTTTGGGGATGCTGTGTGGAGGGTCTTTTAGAGGATAGGAAGGAGTAAACTCAGGTCGTGAAGAGACCCATGTTGTAGGAGGGAGGAAACACAGAGGCCGGCAGATCATTCCACAGCCAAGCTGTTGAACACAAGAACAAGTCGTAGAAGCGACCCATTCTCATGTGACAAATGTCAACCGCGTGCAAATGTTGGGCGCACGTTTGGCGTGTTTCCCGACTATGCACCAGTGCCGAAGGGATCAATGACGCTAGTTCCTCAGAGCACCTTCCATTAAAATACTTGTAGAATAAGGACAACATCCCCACCTGACGTCTGTGCTCCAAAGATTGCAATCCGTTTGTTAAGTTTGTTAGGCGAATCCATCAAACGGACTGCCCGTTTCTGCACAGAATCAAGGGTTTTTTTTTTAATATTTTGGGGCTCCTGACCAGAGGTGACTGACAAATTCTACAGTGGGGCGCACTTGCGATTTGTACAGGGTAAGCGGTTGTGTACTATTAAAGTATCTAATCATTGAAGAAAATAATATTAACATAACCTAAATGAAAGATGAAACCGGACAAAAGGACAGAAACTAAAAATATTTCAGTCCCAGATGCGACTGAAATATTTTTAGTTTCTGTCCTTTTGTCCGGTTTCATCTTTCATTTAGGTTATGTTAATATTATTTTCTTCAATTATTAAATATTACGATGAGGTTTTTAAATCTCAATAAAAATAATGAATAATTAAAAATTAAAGTATCTGCGGGCTCTGTACAATACGCACAGTTTCTGAGAAGCTAACTTTAGTCTGGCTTCGATGGAGCCCCCATACCTGAGCTGGTCACTTAAGGTTCATCATTTTTTATTTCCTCACGAAAATACTAACATTGATAAAGCAGTCGATGCTCTTTATGAGATCTTGAACAATATCATCAACCAGTTTGTCAATAAATTTCCATATTGGCATTCAGGTGTTCTAATCCAAGTCATCAAAGAGAAACAACAACTGCACAAAAAATGGAAATCATTTAATAACCATGTTGATTACATAGAGTTCACTTTAAAACGTACATAACAAAAATACTTACAGAAGCATTGCTGTAATCAATACATCAGTTCAGTAGAATCTAATAATCAAATAAACAGTAAGCAACTGGAATTACGCAAAAAGTAAAAATAAAACAAATGGCATCGCACAAATTATGTAGGTACCTACCTTAAAGACAAGCCATGCACTGGTGCTCATCAAGTGTGTTAATTATTCTCTAAACACTTTCAGTCCACCTACGTAAGCGATATGGGCATGAATGATCCCAGCCTAACAGATAGTTCTACCTGTGAGAATAATCATAACCCGATTGGTGACGTACAAATACACAATTTACGAATTTTTATAGATTTAATTTATATACCTGAAGAATTTGGGCGTTAGTAAGGGTGCTGGCAGTGATGATATCTCGCCATACTTTGTTTCAAAATGTGCCCAAAATCTTACCTACCCTTTTACAATGTCTCTAAAAATAGGAAAATTTCCAAAAAAGTTTAAGGAAGCAATTATAATCCCCATTCAGCAGGTTAAAAAAGTAACATTGAAAATTACCACCCAATCTCAATACTCTTGGTATTTTGTAGACTTTTTTAATGTATTATCTACAGCCAAATTTATACAACCATTGTTTGTATAAATAACATAAAAAACCATCAACATGGATTTCTACAAAAAAGATCGGCACCAACAAACTTAGTAAACTTTACGGAATATTTAACAAGCAATATGGACAGTAAAAATCAAGTAGATGTAATCTACACAGATTACTCTAAGGTCTTCGATAAGGTAAACCATTCCATTCTCATTCAAAAATTAAGTCAATTATGCATCCACGGTGACTTACTTAGGTGGCTCACTTCATATCTGCAGAGTAGACTCAAATGTGTATAATTTGAAGGAATTAAGTCTAGCTCTTTTATCGTGCCCTCTGGTGTACCTCAAGGTTTTCACCTAGGGCCACTATTATTTAATGTATATTTATTTATTAAAGTTGTACAAATATTTATAACTTTACAGATTATTAATCGAATTAATTATAATTGTACCGTTTATGCAGTGTATATGCAATGCCAAAAACCCTGTAAATACGTTATATGACGTAGAAAATAGACCGATTTCCTGATCCACCATATTTAGAAAGCAAGTAACTCTCCCAACAGGTGAGTTCACAAGTAAATTAGTATGGCTCGCTCGACTGTATAAGAGGCTGTAACGACGTCCTCGAGAGTGAAATTCTGGTACAAAAAAATTCATTTGAGCCAGAATCTCATTGTTAAATATTTTACCGTTAAGCAAAAGAAAAAATATTTAAGTAGAGCAATACCTCTACGTGTCTCTAAGGAGTGGTAATTGGTCATGCCCAAAATATAAATAGATGGGTATAGCCAAGGGTACCGTCCGTAGAGACAAAAATCTTAAAAATTTCTTGTGCACTCTTTCAATGCGCAAAATGTAAGTTGCTTCGCGTGGGGCCCAAATGATCGAATTCGATTCCAATACACTTAACACTAGCGTGTTGTATAATAACCTTAGTGTTTGTGTATTATGAAATGAATAAGAAAAACAATTGAAATTAAATCATTTTTAAAGGCTTTTCTGATTTCGCATTTTACAATAGAGCGGTAAGCTGAAAAATGAGCATAGTCCTGGTTAAGTCTAGTTTTTTTCCATTTTTTATGAAAATAATATTTTATTTTCATATTTGATATAATAGTATTGGTGTACCACTTTGGATATACCCTGTGCAACGTAATGCAGGCTGTAGAAGTGGGTATTCACTTGTCGAATATATTATAAATTAAATTATAAAAATTATTGCTCAACTTATTTACATTTGTAGAACTTTGGTAGACCGGTTGCCACGAACATTTAGAAAGTAATTCATATAATAAATAGAAATTACCTTTATTGAATCCCCAGGCGTTATCGAATCTCGTAACTCCAAGATAGGAGGAAACCACTATTGGACGACTAGTGTTTAAATTTGAACTTGAACCACCCATGTGGGCGCCACAAATGTTTATAGCCAAAGCAGGGTGGTGCTTGTCTTCATTTATAATTGGATCCAGGCATTTTTCAACACACTTTACAAGATCTTTGGCATTACATAGAACAACATCTAGAATATTATTATAATCATTACTTATCAAATTACACTCCTTGAGACCATAGAAACATTTAAAGTAATTATACATGTTCATAACACTGGAATTACAAGATGGAAGGTTTAAATCACCTAATATTAAGATATTTTTGTCATTAAGAAGATTACATTCACTTTCGACATTTTCAAATATAGTACAGTACAAGGAAGTTGAAGAACGCGGTGGCACATATATCACGCACACAAATAAAATGAGTGACTTTAAGGACAGCTTCACCCACAGGGATTCAGTATCAGGGTGGTCCATTGAAGATACTTTCTCAGCACGTGTTACAGAGTCTGCGCGTATAGCCAGGTGGACACCTCCTGCGCGCGTAACGCGGTCACGGCGAAAAACAATAAAATTTATATGATACACACAAATGTTTTTTACATGCTAATTACATATCATATGCAGATGATAAAAAAAATATTCAGCTGTCAAATCAATCAATGACTGAATCAAACTTCAAGAGGACTTCAATCGTCTTTTTGTATACTACAAATTGAACAAATTATTTATTAATATTTCAAAATGTAACAAATTATCATTAAAAAAGAAAATTTATTTTAATTACACTTTAAATGATACACATAACACTGAAGTAGAATCTATTCGAAAATTTTATCAAACAAACTAATGAAGTTAGCTATAAAGCCAATAAAATACTGGGATTTATAATTTCCAGATCAAAACCTTTTCACAACATAAAGACTCTGTATTCCCTTTACACCTCGTATATCCGCCCTCACTTAGAATACTGGACACCGATATGGACACCTTTATACCAAGCCCATATTGAAAGAATCGAAAGCATTCAATCTAAATTCTTTAACCATATAAATTATAAACATAAAATATCCTCAAAATTCCGTAACTTCATCACGCTTCAAACATGATGAATCTTATTGTTTAAAATTATGAATAATGGCCTGGACTTACCAGAGCTCCAACTTTATAAAAATCCACATACCATCGAGACAAACCTGACAAACCGATTTTTTCATTTGCCCGCATGCAGGACCAATCTTAGAATAAATTCCCCGTTTTAGTGAACAATATAATACACAATTTAACAACATCGATATTCTTCAAAATACCCTTACAAAATTTCAAACCGAAGTAATGCATACAACCACAAATTAATGCATGAGTATAAAATGTATCGAGAGCATCTCCTGCCCCAATCCTATCTTTCTCTTCCTCTTCCCCCTTCTGTCTTTTTTTTTTTTTTTTTCTCTTATTAAATTCATAAATTATACACCTATATATAACCAATGTTAGCACAAGAAACTTTGTTGGCTTACCTTTTGTTAAACTTCCTTTGTATACAAGGTGTTAAGAGACGTACCTGACTTTAACCAGTTATTCCTGACCTTATTTGGAATAAAAAATGTAAATTAAATTTTGATCTCTGGTGACATTTTTTTAATTTACAAAAAACATAAAGGGCGGTTACTCGACTGAGTGAACAGTGAGATCACATGCAAATTTTTTTTTGGACACCTTTTAAAAAAAAAAACTCCAAAAATGTCACCGGAGACGAAAATTTCATTGGTTAAAATAAGTCAGGTACGTCTCTTAACACCCTGTATATATTTGTACTAAAAGCATTTTTTTGTGATACCACACAAGAGTCCCAGCCCCTCCCAGCCGTCTGGAGCCAGTGAGACTATGGCATCCCCAATTGGGGTATGTTGTGAGGCTTAAGGAATTGAGAGGATGGAAAGGATATGGGTAAGAGAAAGGTGGGGAAGTACCTGGCTATTCAAATCTGGTCACCAAACACGGCTAAAGCCATTTCAAGCAATGTTTCGATTCTGAATTATAGTCTTTTACCAAGGCGATGCTGACAGTATCTAGCACTCTGGGAACGTTCTGCAAATATACTACATATTATTTTTTTAAATTAATAAATTGTGAAATAATACAATTTAATAAAAAAAAAAAATTCATTTTATTTTAATAACTTATTGAAGCTTATAAACCTCCTTTTTCAATGATTAAATAATATATATTTGCACACGCCGGGATTTGAATCTGCGTCCTCCGGATTCGTGGCCAAGGATCGTAACCACTCAACCACGGAGGCCGTCAGCTGTTTGTTTCTTACAAATAAATTATTTATATTACCCGTCTATGCAGACCGCATGGGAGGGATCGTATGGCGAGTGATATTGTGAGATAGGCCATGCCCACTTTAATATGATATTATATTAACTGTGTGTAACAAACAAACTTTTGAAATGCCGAGCTCCGCAGGAAATATTTCCATAGTGCGCCGAAGGTGCATTACTATTATCATCTACTATTAGGCTGCTCTCTGACGGTCCGGTAAGGAATGAACATTTCACTCGTTACTGCAGACACTGCACAGAAAAGTCAAGTTTGCTAATGTAAGGTTTATATATAAGGTTTGCAACGCAGTCCATTGTGGGACTTTTCTGCGCAGTGTCCCCATGTAGCGAATGAAATGTTCATTCCTCACCGGACCGTCAGAGAGCAGCCTTACTCTTCTATTTTGTAGATAATGTATTTTGTAGTAACTATCGTGTACAACAAAACAAACTGTATCTGTATTACATTCTTGATGTATTTTATTTCTATACTTAGTTACCATAACTGTCACTACATGGCGCTGCTCCCCAACTCAAACATGAGAAATCTTTCCCTTCTGAGTTGGGCAGTTTTTGTTAAATAAATTTATGCTTTTTTTGTAATTAGCTATTAAAATATATATGTACTACTAAATATTTTATATGTATTCATATTAAATAAAAAAATAAAATAAAAAAGTAAAAATTTTACATGTGGCCTACCATACACGGGCTGAGTCTATTTTCGTAAAAACTTGTTTTCTTGCAAAATGATGTTTTCGTACATTGTACCGGGGAATTTCATTAAAGTTAGACATGGAGAAATGAAATTTATTTTAAGCATTTGCCTATAAAATTTTGATTTTTGAAAAAAGTATTTAATTAATGACTGTACCAGATAATTTGTACAGATATTCATTAAAAAATATATTTATTTATATCATAAGTAGTTTCCCCAGAATAGCTACTTATATTTTACATGTATATGAAAAGAAGTGGGCAACTTGAAACGTCGCAGCCTGTCCCAATATGCAAAAAAAACTGTTATTGTTTATTATCTTCTTGTAAGTGATAAGACAAAAAAATTTAATATTATCATTCTAAAAATGCTGCACATATAAATGATTTAGAGCATAAGGGTGAAAGTGGGTTACGAAAAGCTGTGACTATTATTATTCGCATTAGAGGTGCGGATTTTAAACATGCTTTATGGTTTTCATAGAATTTTTCTCACCTGAACATAGTGTGCCAGCATGGTTCACCCTGGGCGCTAGCAACACAATCTGTCTTGGCACACACTCTACCTTCATTGGCATTCCGTGTATTATTTTACTTGGCTGGGATGTTCAAACCATAACCTTATATGAACTTCGTTTTTTGACATTGTTCATCAGCCGTTTTAAGAACATTTAAGATTAACAAAGATAAATAAAAGAGCAACAAATATGTTTTATCTTTTTATGTAAAAATAAATAAGAAACGGAATAACATGATCTCCGTGGGTCACATGAAGAATAATTATCTTAATTTACACATTTCCAACTGGTTACTGGTTAAGTAGCAAAAAAAAAGGTCTTGATTAAATAAAAAATAAACATAAATTAACATTATTCACAACCAAAAACAAAAATACAGAATAGCTACCTTAGAACTAACTAATTGATTCACAAATAATTCATTAAGTCAAAAGAGAGGAGTAAAAAGATTCAGCGATGGAAAAAATTGCATTATGCTAAAAGACTCCTTTTCTGAATACGGCTATATAAGACACAAAATAGCTGGGTATGATTTATGTAAAAAATATTACAGTTTAGTACAATGTAGGTATCCTGGACCCAGTTAAATAACGTAAAAATCAGACATCACAGTTAACATAACGTGATATAAAGAACCATTTCAATAATGCAACATGTTTACATAGATTTAGTGCAGCCTTCATGCGCATTTTTAAGTGATGAGACATGGTAGGGAAATTAAGCATTATGAAAGCAGCCCCATCAACTTCTTCGTCCTTGAGTTTCTCCGCAATTTCCCTAGAATCATCGTACTTTGTAAGGTAAGAATATAATTCATTAACTGTCCAATCTCTGGGATTAGAAGGTAGACTGACTTTAGGTGCGGCACTGCTGGCAGAAGTATTGGAGACGGAACCATTGGTATTGCAGTTGAACATTTTAATATCGGTTGGTTGAGGTTCATGCAGTGGTGTAACCCTTAACTTTTTCAATTCTGGTTCCTCACTATCGGAAACATCAGATATCATTTCCGCATCTTCATTCTTTAACGAGTTGGAAGTGGAACTATCTCTGTCTGATTCGGTGTCGTCGGAATAATGCTTTTTAGGCACGACACAAGTATTATTGTAAATTGTTTCCATGTCTTTTTTATTCCAATGACTTTCTTTCATTTGGATTGCGAAGTTGGGGAGTTTGGCTCCTCTTGTCTTCATTTCTAATGGGGGGATGTTTGTTCGTGGTTCCCGTTTCTTTCTTTTCTTGGCTGCGTTATCAGAGTTGCTGTCGGGGGAATTAGGGCGGGTACCAGCTTCCGATGGCTGTGGGGTGGAGTTAGGACTGGGGTCACTCTCATTCCCAGAGTCTGGACCCTCCTTATTGCCAGATAGCTCTAGGGCAGCTCTCCTCTCCCGTGCTCGTATTGTCATGAAGTGCAGTCCTCTCTTCTTCCTCTTCTTGCTATTGTTCCAACACTTAGGAACTGAGCTCTTGGAAATGCTTCCTTTTGGTCTCCCACGCCTATCAGATGGTACAATATTATCTGTAAAATAATAACAAAGTAAGCAACAAGTTTCAATCATTGTGTTAGATTAAAACAAGATAGGATTTTATCAGAATTTTGCTGGAAATAATATTTGCTAGTAATAAATAGGAAATCAAAAAAAAACATTATAATAATATCTTCACAGTATTGACAAAAACTTACGAAATTTCGATTTTTCTACTTGTAGGCAGCGCTCTGGACAAGGATCACTGAACTCCTTGGGTCCAAACAAACACGGACAAGCTTGAAGTTTGGTACACATCTCTTTACAAAACGATGCCAACTCATCGTTGTTCTTGGCAACTTGGACACTAGCGTGATAGGTTGAAGTTTTTAATCTGTAAACAAAAACATCATTAGTAAAAGAATTACAGAAAAAAAAAGAAGTTATAGTAAACACAACCATGGCAGTATTAGAACAGTAAAGTACAAATTGTTCAAATATACTTACTTGGCCTTCAACATTTCAAGTTTTTTCCCGGCATCAACTTTACCGCCTTCGTGTTCCAAATCCTTCAATAGTTTAGCTGGTTTATAAGCCACAGATATAACCATGTTCAAGACTTCTCGGATGACAAGGAATAAAGGTCCAGGACCAACGCTCTTTGGCAACTGTGACAATTTATTTCTACTGAGGAATGGTCCTGAATAACATTTGTAATTGAAGAAAATTTTATCACACCACTCTTCTGTATTTTTGGCCTGGTATGTCTTGTTTAAACTCTTCTCATCTATGAGCACTATTTTATAAGGTTTCTCCAAAGGGTGATTATTGCTTGCACACCATCCTGTAGGGAACATTGTCAGGCATCCGCAATGAAACCAATGCTTATTTTTAGTACATTCAACTAAAATGCAGAGAAGATTTTTGGTTGTTTGAACAATACTTGCGGGAGAAATATTCATTGGATTTAGAGGGTCAACCACTTCCAGTTTCATTCCTTTCTCATACCCAATATCAGATGCATTGGGTGGTTTGTTGAAATATTTGGGAGGCACTGCAATGGCAGACTTCATATCCAAATAATCATTCCAATCAAACGGCTTCTTCTTATTCCAGCCCATTGGCGGGATAATTGTAATTCCATTCTCTTGAGCCCATCCCACCGGAAATATGTACGGGTGTTCCACAGTACACAGCCAGAATCCTCCGTCATTATTACAGTCATTCAGGAAGTCGTCCAACACAACCAAGAAGTAGAAGTTGTCGAACACCTGCGTCACAGTGGCAGGGCATATGTCTGACATGTGCGAAGGGTTGATGGCTTCCAGCTTCATGCCTGTTTCAAATAGATGAAATAAAGGTTTGGACACCTCCTGAAATAAAACATTACGAAAATTGTAAAGACAGCAACTTATCCTAGCATTCGTTATGATGAAAAGAACCCTCGGAGAGATTAGCCATCTACTTTCAAGTCATGGAGAATAGTGGTGTTATTAGAATGTTGTAACTTACTTTACTTTTTCGTCTTTCTAACTAACTTAACTACCCATCAGGCCGTTTCCCCGCAGGGGTGGGTAGACAGAGGACGGACCGCCAAACAACTCAATCTTGGCATACACTTCTCGCTTCATTCACATTCAAACATTGTCGCATACATTCTCTTCTCTTTCTATATCTTATAATTTTATACTTTATGTTTCATTTCTCTTTGTTATTTAGCATCTCTACCTAGTGATAACTAAACCATAAACTATGCATTCTGTGAATATTTTTAACCAGATTTTTCACTTACGCACTTTCCAATGCTAATTTTATAAATATAATCATGTTAATGCTCCGTAAATGTACCAAAACAATAAATAAATAGAAGTAGAGGAAGAAAAACAAACGTACAGGGAGAATATCAGTTGGGAAAGGATATTCCACAGAATCTTCAAGTGAAGCCACCAGACAGGTTTGCCAGTCGCTCTCATCAAATGTAATGTTTTGAGAATTCTCCGGATGGTCCAGAATGTAGGGAAAACCTTTACTTTTGGCAAATCCAACAAATCGCAGCCGACTGTCGGTGAAGAAAAGCCAAAACTCTTCAAAGACATCTTCAGGAGCATCGTACCGGAGAAGGAGACGTCCACCGACATTCTCTATTACCTGGAAATAAGAAAGGAAAGCTTTAGCTCCTCTTTCAGTCTGAGTTTCAATGTGAATTAAATTTGATAGGCCTTTTAAAATGATTTTACATCTTTTGTAAGCAACATTGACAAATAAATAAAGAATAATAATGTTAAAAACAATATATGATACATCTTTTTTTATAGTATTTTTTACATATTTAATTAAATCAAGGTAGATTATACTAAGTAAGCTTTCAACCCCTAAATGGGAGGAAAAATAGAATAAAAAGATAAGGGTACTTACGGTTGCCATCCAGAATTTATAGGGGTCTCTATCATTTTGAACTTCAAGTTTCATTCCAAATTTTATTCTTTCAATGGCTGGAGATCCGAAGCTGTTCAACGATTCAATTGGAACAGTGGTGCCATCAGTCACCATGTCCTTCATCAGATTTACAATGTTGTCTCCGTGGAGGTCGGCTATCTCATCAGGGGGCTCGATCATGCCTTCAAAGTGTCTGCACCAGCCCAGAGGATGCACCACAACCTTGGCTATATCACACCAGAAGTCTACTGAAGACCCTATGTAGCGAACTCTCAAAAGTGGTCCGCAAACCATGGTAATGTTGGCAATCCAGTATATATCCGGGTCGTCTTTGTATTTAACTTCCAAAAGCATTCCTTGTTTTATTCCATTGTCCAAACCAGTTGTTACCTTAATAAACAATAAATAAACGGTCAATTATCACCAGATATAGCTGTCATTTATAAAATATCTACTAATGGACGAAAATATTGTTAAAAATATGGGTTAATATAAATAATACTATGAAAATGTTTACACAGCCCCAAGAAAATCCATTGAAATTTAACGCAGCGTTTTGGGCAAATCATTTCACGAAATAATATTTCATTGGTAATAAATATGCAGTACGTTATTTGAAAACTTTTGAGGCAGGTTAATTTTTCATAAAAGGGCGATCAACCGTTAATAGTTTTAGCATAGTTCAAGTATACTAATGATAAATATACTTTGTATTATTAAGTAGTATTATTAATGTAAATAAAATATAAGAAAACATTTATTTGTAATAATAAAAGAAAAATATTATTTTTTGGTGTCAAAAGTTCATTTGAGTGGTAATAATTCAACTTACGTGATGAAAGTATTCTTCTGGTACGTCATTTGAGCAGGGTGATTCCATTTTCAATAATTAATATGAGGGAAATAATTTAAAAAAATTATATCAAATAATACGAGTGCGATATATTTTCAGCTTTCGCTATTCGCTAGCACTTTCAGCGGAAATTTCTGTTTATATTCCATAGAGTAGAGCCATAGATATACCACTCTCAGTAGAGCACAGAATGGCGCATAGCAAAATTATAAAATAGTTAGCATAGATAACAATTTAAAAGTAAAAAAATATAGCGCGTAAACAACTTTTAGAAGTTGCGCTACGCACATTCACTCTTTTAATATTAGGATCTTTCTTTTCCGTAATATCAAACAAGTATCCTGACTATCCAAAACCAATGGAATATGGCACAACCATTTGGGGAATGGTGTTAGACTGGAACAACGGGGTAAGTGAGGAAGATTAACAAAAAGAGAAGAAAGTCAAGAAGCACCTACCTGACTTCGCAGAACCGGTCCCTAAACACAGCCAAAGCCATTTCAAGCAACATATAGATTCTGAATACTACTCTCTTAACAAATTAATATTGAGAGTTTTTTTCTTTTGTTTGCTTTGGGAACGTGGTTTTAAGTAATATTCATGCCTATTTCATTACAAGCAACGGTGTTTTGAATATTGTTCTCTGCCCTCTCTTTGACTGTAAAGCTTTGGAGAGCGTGGAAAAAATCATTAAAAAAATTTAGACTGTAAAAATATAAAATTACAAAAATAATTAGTTTACGGCTGTAGTCTGCAAAAATTTTCCAATCTCCTAGCTATATATATTTTTTAAATATAACTAGCACCCTTTTTTAAAATGCACACAAAATATATTTTAGTGTATTTTCTTGAAAAAACATATTTTTATCGCAAATTTTGAAATGTGGGATCGAGAACAGAGAAGCATTGATGAGAAATGGAAAGTGTGTATCATGATAGGTTGAAGTTTTATTATTTTTCTGTCTGTCTGCCCCTACAAAAAGCTGTGTGAGTTGTGTTGATTAGAGTGGAATTATTTTGAGTGTGTACTTGAAACTCTACTTTATTGCACTTTTTACTTAGAATCAATGTACTATATTAAGATAAAGATGCATGTAGACGCTCGTTACATATCTGACTTATTCGACCGTTTTGACCTTGGTTTGACAGTCAAAAATTCGAGGTAGCAAATTTTGCTGTGCAGCCGGTAAAATAATTCAATATTTTCTTAAAATTAACCAAATTCATCGACATTTTGTTCATAAAGTTGACAAAATGAATAGTTTAAAGCCGTTTGAGAATTAGTAATTTTATTTTCATTATTGCATAATTTATACCACCTATTGAGTCAAATACATTGCTGGTTCTGATAATATGAATTTGAATTCGATTTGTGATACGACCCACAGTTGATAAACTCATAGTTTATTAACATTCTCCACATCAAAGTTTTCAATTTTAAAAAATGTATTCCAAAATAATCAGATTTTCTACCCCAAAAAAGGATCATTCAATAAATTAATTTTTCTATTTCAATTATTAACCCTTTACTCCAAAAAATTCTACAAATATAATTAAGTTAATCAATGTAATTATGTTATCTTACAATTCTTAACATAATGCAACAATTATTATTTCAGTTACACTCAAACTACACAAGATGGCCCGTAAATTCTGCGTTGGAGGAAACTGGAAGATGAACGGAGACAAGGCTCAGATCACCGGCATCATCGAAACCCTGAAGAAGGGACCCCTGGATCCCAACACCGAGGTTCGTTACTTTAGATATGAAATAGAGTCTGACGTCAAGAGTAGACAATTATTACGGAAGAACCCAGCAATTCATGCAATGATTTCCCAGTCAAGATATGACTCGATTATGTTACTTTCAGTATCTCCAAACTGCTAAACCGAGTCTATGTAATCAAAGTTGTTTTCTAGACCGGTAACAGTGTTCATAGCATTTAACTATAAAGCATAAAATCTATGTGAAGCACCAGAAACTCGCGAATAATCATCTGTTTGTGAAATTTAAATCATGAGCTAGTTATTTAAAGCTTTGAAACGTTCATTTAACTATAAAAAAAGAATGCTAGTTGCATCGTTCAATGAAAAAATTTATGTTGTTTAATATTCTGTCATGACTTATTTTGTTTCTACTTTATTCTTCCTTACAAGGGTCATATTTGCAATAATTTTTCAGTGAAATACAAGGGAATATGAAATGAATATTTACAAGCATTCAAATCATGGGCGACGTCGGGTAGTACATAATATTAGTAGACTATAAAAGTATCCTCATTAATTTTTCAAAATTATAGGTTGTTCTTGGCTGCCCAGCAATTTACCTGGAGTTTGCCCGCGCCGGCCTGCCCGCCACCATCGGAGTGGCTGCACAGAACTGCTACAAAGTCGCTAAGGGAGCATTCACCGGTTTGTTATCATTCGATCCTAATATTTATTTATTTCCTCAATCTCTGTAGCAATCATTGATGTTTTGGGTTTGATTCACACACAATGCAATCATATACATTGATTTTTTATTTATTATATGGCCGCTGCCAGTTCTGGGTGTTGTGTTTTATTGTCAAATTCAGTAAAGGTCTGACAACAATTGATGTAAGGAATATTGATTAATTAGTAGGAAGAATTACTCTTGATGCAAGATCAATATGTAACCAAGAAGGAATAATTATTTATTGATTTGGAATTTTTCTAAATTAGTATTTAATCTCTCATAACCAAGAAGAAATAATTATTTATTAATTTGGAATTTTTCTAAATTAGTATTTAATCTCATAACCAAGAAGGAATAATTATTTATTAATTTGGAATTTTTCTAAATTAGTATTTAATCTCTCATCCTTAACATTGTTCCTAATTTAAGATAGGAATCTTTTTAGCATTTTGTACAAGTTCATTAATACATATCATTGTTCCTAATTTAAGATATGTTTTTTTTTGCATTTTGTGCAATTTACTCAAATCTTTTTCAGTTTTTGAAATGTTGCCAATCAAATGTAATAAATTATTGATGGTATGTTGGTATTGTATTTAAAAAAAAAAATAAGACTCCAAGGGCAATAGAGGGTAAATGCACAGCAAAAATGTTTCTTCTATTTAAACATTTAATTAACATATCGTCGGTTTGCAAGAAAAGTGACAAAACTCAAAAAACTTAGTTTCTCAAGAAATCCATTTGGATTTTTAAATTTTTTTCATTAAAAATGCTTTTTTCTTTCAAACAAGTGAATGTAGCTCGGAATTCTAACAATATTATGTTTATTTGTATTTCCCACTACTGTGAAATGGTTTTATTTTATTTGGGAATTCATACATTTATATAATACACATTTTTACAAATTAAGTTATTACTTTCAGTGTAGTTTCCGCTCTATAGAGGGTTAAAAACTCTCTTGATTTAACTTTGACATTGTTCTTGGTGAACATTTTTACTGACTAATATGGGCACAAGTTAAAAAGTTACATTTTTCTAGCAAAATGTTTATTTTTAGAGTTCAGTTTTCGATAATGATGATTTTTGAGATATGTCACTCTTCTTGCAAACTGGTGATATAGTAACTATTGCCACTAGTGTGAGTACAATATGAATACATAATATTATTTAAAATATACTATCAACTCTCCTTTTGAGGTGCACTTTCCAGATTCAATATCATACAAAGAAATATGTTATACACATGCAAAATACTTGTAGCAATACCTGGCTGTATTCAAAGCATATTCATACATCATACATTAACGCTACAACTAATAGTCCTGGGTAGCTCTTGGAGACGCCTCCACTCACCCCGGTCTCTTCCAACCAGTTCCTTATGCCTAAGACTGCAGTTTTCACACCCACTACTTAGTTTAAACCTTCTAACACTTCTTCATTCTGCAGGCTTGTTATAGAAAAGTCTCTTAGGTGGTCGGTTTTCTTCCGTTATTGCTGCGTTTCCTGAACCATCATGTTTTCTATTATTGAAATATATTATTTTTAAATAGGTGAGATCTCCCCCGCTATGATCAAGGATGTTGGTTGCGAGTGGGCCATCATCGGCCACTCCGAGCGCAGGGCCATCTTCGGCGAGAGTGACCAGCTGATAGCCGAGAAGGTCACCCACGCCCTGGAGTCCGGCCTGAAGGTCATCGCCTGCATTGGCGAAACCCTCGAGGAGCGCGAGGCCGGCAAGACCGAAGAGGTTGTCTTCCGTCAGACCAAGGCCATCGTTGGAGGAGTCGGAGCTGACTGGACCAACGTTGTTATCGCCTATGAGCCCGTTTGGGCCATCGGTACAGGCAAAACTGCCACCCCACAACAGGTAATGTTTGTTCTAACCGTAGAACAAATTAAAACTTAAAGTTTACGATTTGGTTTGCTAACAGTACAATGGTCGCTTGGAAGAATAATGTGACACAATATGATGACATAGATTATGTTGCAATACAAATAATTAATAATGACGTGGGTCTCACTGGGCACTCTACCTATGCCGAGGCCTCCGTTTTACATTTTTGTATTTGTTTAGTAAGGTTGTTTAGATCAGATTATGTATTCTATATAATTTTTTCCTTTATTCACCTGCCAGATTAATTTATGTAGTATTTTCTATTTTTCTTCTCTTTAATATTGGGCATTAAATAAAGTTATTATTACATTTAACCTGATAACATTAAAATATTCTTATTCAAATTATTTTTCCTTATCATTACCTGCAAATATTAGCTTAATCCGTCGTGTCAATGTATATTACAAACTTGTTATGTGATAAAGATAAAAATGAATATAAAATGCATGCTCCGTTCTACCTGATATGGTCCTGCCACCGAAAGCTCCAATGTAGCCTTTCTTTCAGGTAGAGGTTATAACGATTCTATCTCGGGATGACTGTATTAAATAAAATTTCAAAATTGCAATATTCCATTGAAGCTTAATTGAAGACATAAATAATATTAATAATCGTGTAATAACTACTAAGTGTTGCTAAGATATTATTTTGATATCTAATTTAATTGCAACTTTCCAGGCCCAAGATGTGCACAACTCTCTGCGCAAGTGGCTGAGCGCCAACGTGTCGGAAGCCGTGGCCAGCGCCGTCCGCATCCAGTACGGCGGCTCCGTGACTGCCGCCAACGCCAAGGAACTCGCCGCCTGTCCCGACATCGACGGATTCCTTGTCGGTGGCGCCAGCTTGAAGCCAGAGTTCATCGACATCATCAACGCGAGACAATAATCTAATCACCCCCATCTACCTCCTAAATAAAAGCGACTAACACAAAGCAGAAACATCGTCACACTACTTGAAATTATATTCATTTGTTAAAAGCCTTTCGCTTACAATGTTCTATTTGTAACATTTTATTGTGAAAGTGTATGATTTTTTATTACATAGTGTGATACATAAGGTGCATATGCATAGTAAGATTTACAAATTTTACGAAATTTAAGTTTACAACATTATTTTTATTGATTATATATTATTGTTTATTTACTTTTGCTAAAATATATGCATTATACATCTGTGAGTTATATTTACTATTTCTTTGATTGTTGTTTTCTGAATAATAAAACTGCCAATCTCTTAAATGGTCTAATAAGGCCCAAAAAGGAAGTATTTCTCCTCTAGTAACAAAAGAATAAAATCTTTTTATTTTCTGTCCTTTTTTCCAGTTTCGTCTTTCATTTAGGATATGTTAATATTATTTTCTTCAATGATTAAAAACAAAGAACGATTTGTGCCAAAATTTATGAATTCTTTGGAACCAAATAAGTGGCTATTTATTCAACAATTCTCCTGGAAATTCCATCCAATGATCTATGAGAGGTAGTGAAATAGTTTCTCAATGAGCATATAAATCTTAAAATTGACACCGATACGGACATACATATATGTGCGAATAAAACGCACCCCAAGTGCTGTGCCCATTAGAAGTGGGTCGTTCCGCTTATTTTACGAACTCGATTCCGGTTCCGAGTTCAGCCGAATGGATTCGGCTCCCCGAACTCGGTCCGACGGTTCTGGCGGTTCCGACGGGTCCGGTAGAGCCACAGGAATCATCGTGCTGCCGTTCCGGAAGCAAAAATCGTGCATATGTACCTTTGAATAGAGTCGCTTTTCGTTTATAGCTCCGACTACTCTGGTGACGACGAATCCGGATGGAAAAATTGTACATATTGCACTATTGCATAAGGTCGCTTTTCGTATATGGCTCCGACGGGTCCGCTGTTCCGCTGAGTCCGGTGGAACCATAGGAATCATTGTGGCACCGTTTCTGTTGTCTCTGATTCCGGAAGCAAAAATTGTGCATATTTATTTATTTATTTACTTTTTTTTCCGACGGGTCCGGTAGAGCCACAGGAATCATCGTGTTGCCGTTCCGGAAGCAAAAATCGTGCATATGTACCTTTGAATAGAGTCGCTTTTCGTTTATAGCTCCGACTACTCTGTGGTGACGACGATTCCAGATGGAAAAATTGTACAAATTGCACTATTGCATAACGTCGCTTTTCGTGTATGGCTCCGACTGCTCTGTTGTGACGATGATTCCGGATGGAAAAATCGTACATATTACACTATTGAATAAGGTCACTTTTCGTTTCTGGATCCGATCCAAAACATTAGTCGGACCTTGAGTGAGCCCCGAGCTTGCGAACTCGGACCGAGTCCACCGCCTTCGGAGTCGGACTCACCGGAGTCGGACCCATCGGAGTCGGACTCATCGGAGTCGGTCCGGCCGGAACGACTCTCCTCTAGTGCCCATACGTGTATGTTTTCATTTTTTGTTTCAAAGAGTGCCGTGCACAACCATTTTCCTGTATTTACACGTATATCAGGATCGCGGTGAAAAGGTTAACACATACCACAATACGCAGACTGGTAATGACTATTAACCCTTATCGGTCGCTAGTCTTCAATATGGGAGGCGGGTATGGGTACCGCCGCCCCGGGAAAGATTTTTTTGGATGACCAACACCTCTGCCATAGGTCACCCTAAGTGGTTCGCTACGTTTGGTGACTTAGCAGGGGTGCCCGGGTTCATGGGGTAAGGTTTGTCCAGGTTTTGACTGCGCATGCGTTGGCCCACCTACTGCGTGGTGGGTCGGATCGAGAGTGACTGGTTTAGGGAGACCCTTTACAACTGGCTACCGTTGTCCCAACCCTCAGGCTCACGACTGGTGAATTTTACAAACATTCGAGGCCTGCACAAAAATTTAAATTCTGTCCACCATCACCTTCAATCCCAACGCCCAAACCTTTTATTCCTCTCCGAAACGCAGATAGCTGAGCCTTCTGACGCCTCCTATCTGGACTGTCCGGGCTTTACCCTCGTAGGCAAGTTCAGACCAAAAGGAGGCGTTTGCTTGTATAGCCGAGCAGACGTCAACTGTGTGCGACTGTTGAGTCTGGAAAATTCCAGATTTGACGTAATGTGGGTGCGCGTCAGTCTTGCCAGTACGGTAAGATTTTATGCGTGTTTATACCGCTCACCAAACCTCAGCGAATCAGACTCATCCGAGCTATTTAAACATTTGAGCGAAACTATTGATGACCTCTTACCCCGCTACCCATCGGCCGAGTTTGTTGTTCTGGGGGACTTCAATGTTCATAATGAACCGTGGTTGAAGTTCTCATGTTCAACAAACTCGGCTGGCCGACAGGCGGAATTCTTTGCCCTTTGCCATGGGTTGGAGCAACTGGTTCAGGAGCCTACGAGGGTTCCTGATGTCCAAACTCACCGTTCCAATCTGTTAGACCTATTTTTAACTACCGAGCCACATGGTTATGGGATTGTTGACGCAGCGCCTTTAGGATCGTCCGACCATTGCCTGGTGACGACATCAATCCCTATTAACTTCAGACCTCCAATTGAGAGGCTGAAGAGGAAAATGTGGCACTATAAGTCAGCAGATTGGTTCGGTCTGCGGGCGCATTTTAATGCTTTCCCATGGTCAGCTGTCTGTTTTCAGACTTCGAATCCGTCCAGATGTGCCCAGGAAATTGGTGAAGTCATCACATCTGCGATGGATGGCTTCATTCATTCAACCGTTAAAGAAACTGGTGTAGGCTCAAAGCCGTGGTTCAGTCGACAATGCTCCGAAGCAATTCAACGAAAAAACGCGGCTTACCGAGCCTACAACACAGCTCGAACTTCAGAAAACAGATTAGCATATAACAAATTGGCAAAGGAAAGTAAGAGAATCATCAATAGGTCAAAATTTGAGCACGACCTACAGATCAGCAAAAAGCTAGCTGCCTGCCCGCATGGCAGCAGAGCGTTCTGGTCGCTAGCGGGCTTCATAGGTCGCAATTTCTGCAAATCCAGTTTGCTGCCTCTTACCAGACTCGACGGTTCACTAGCAAAAACACTGCTACCGAAAAGGCAAACCTTTTTGGGAAAATGTTTGCGGAAAACTCGGCCCTCGATGATCGGGGTGCCATCCCGCCGTCGGATCCTCGCTGCGGCTTCTATATGAAAAAGCTGAGGATACGACATCGGGAGGTACTCCTTGTCTTACGGGGGCTCGATGTCAATAAAGCTAGTGGGCCTGACGGAATACCTGCCCTGGTATTGCAGAGGTGTGCTGCAGAAATTGCTCCAGTTTTGACAAAGCTCTTTAAAATGTCCCTGAAATGTGGCTCTGTGCCCTCTGGTTGGAAAAAAGCGGTCATTCATCCTATACCTAAGAAAGGAAACCGCTCCAACCCGGCCAACTACCACCCCATAGCGATCACATGAGTTCTGTCCAAGGTGATGGAACGTGTGATCAACTACAAACTGCTCACATACCTCGAGAAGAACAAAATCATTAATGACCGCCAGTACGGATTCCGGCGGAACCGCTCGTGCGGTGATCTTCTCGCGTATGTGACGCGTGTTTGGGGGCGGTGCCTGCAATGTTATGGTGAGATTCAAACGGTCTCACTGGACATTTCTAAGGCCTTTGACCGGGTTTAGCACCGAGGACTTGTCAACAAACTGCCTTCTTACGGACTTCCCGTTTCCTTGTGTTCGTGGATTGCCAACTTTTTGAGGGAGAGATCGATTCAGACGGTTGCTGATGGTTTCATCTCTTCCTCGCATTCAATAAATGCTGGCGTCCCACAAGGATCGGTTCTGTCTCCGACATTGTTTTTGTTGCACATCAATGACCTCTTGACATGTGCACCAATCCATTGTTACGCGGATGACAGTACAGTCCATGATTGCTTTTTGTTTGACAAGCCCCCAAAGGGCACACAAACTCCAACGGCTCGGAGGGCATTGAAGCAAAGAATGGAATGTTTCCTCGAGTGGGTCTCCTCTTGGGGTAAGAATAACCTCGTCGAATTTAATGTTTTAAAGACCCAATCATGTCTGATTACGTCTAAAAGGGATCGAAATGACAATCTAGTCTCCTTTAATGGAAGCAATCTTCCCAACAAGCCCTCCATTGATATGCTTGGTGTAACCTTAAGTGACCAGCTCAGGTATGGGGGCTCCATCGAGGCCCGAGTAAAGTTAGCCTCTCAGAAGCTGGGCGTAATGTACAGAGCCCGCAGATAATTTAATAGTACACAACTGCTGACCCTGTACAAATCGCAAGTACGCCCCACTGTAGAATTTGGCAGCCACCTCTGGTCGGGAGTCCCAAAATATCTGAAAATATCCCAAGTATTCCCAAAATAGTATAGTATAGTCCCAAAATATCCCAAATATTCTGACTCTGTGCAGAAATGGGCGGTCCGTTTGATAGATTCGCCTATCTTAACAAACGGGTTGCAATCTTTGGAGCACAGACGTCAGGTGGGAATGCTGTCCTTGTTCTACCGGTATTTTAATGGAAGATGCTCCGAGGAACTAGCGTCATTGATCCCTTCGGCACCGGTGCATAGTCGGGAAACACGCCAAACGCGCGCCCAACATTTGCACACGGTTGACATTTGTCACATGAGAACGGGTCGCTTCTACGATTCGTTCTTGTGTTCAACAGCTCGGCTATGGAATGATCTGCCGGCCACTGTGTTTCCTTCATCCTATAAGATGGGTCTCTTCAAGACCCAAGTTCACTCCTTCCTATCCTCTAAAAGACCCTCCACATAGCATCCCCAAAGATGGTATAGGCCTTGAGGGAAATTATTTCCCTCAGGGTCTCCTGTGTGGAGTTACTGTAAAAAAAAAAAAGCTTTATAGACGTGATTCTTGCCAGGTTGTAGCTAATTTCGGTAAATGTTCGAAACGTTTTCGGTATTAAAAGAATAAGATTTTTGTTAGAAATTATTTATTTTTTGAAGAAGTATTACAAATATAAATTTCAAAATATTATAAGTTTTTAATGTATGATATTTTTTGAAACAATCTCCAACGTGAAGGAACGGTTTCCTGTTGCAGGTTTCACAGAAATATACTGTTGTTTTTCTTCTTCCGGGCAACTTACGATTGGAACTTACGAATACCAGTCATTATGTTTTCCCTTTGGATCAATTTGTAAAATATGTAATTTCCCATCTAACTTATCCTCAATGTCACTTGTTGATGGTGTCCCATATCGCAGAGTTTCTCCTTCGCGACAATTTCCAATTAGTAACATGACTAATTTTCGTATTAAGTTTTTATGGGACATTGGTTTACTGTTGTTATGTGTACAGTCTGCTTTATACAGAATATATGAACTCAATGATTGACCGGTCAGTGGCTGAGTTGGCGTCGCGTTTGGTTCTCACCCAGGCGTCGTGAGTTCAATTTCTCTGCTGGCTAAGTCCTCCATTGCATTATGACACAAGCAATATCTTCCCGCTTACTGTGATAGTAGTAGGAGAATTTCAAATATTGTCAGGTTACTCGTAACCAGGGAATATTAGTATTTCTTTAAAACAAAAAAAAAATTAGCATTCTTATAATCCCCAGAAAGATCCAAATTGATCTGCACGGTCCACTCCGCCCATAAATTTATTATAATTCATTATCACTTCTTAAGCTCTACTTGATTGCCATGTGTTATTCTTGATACAGTTTTCATTGACCCAGTATCATATGAACTAAGCATGGTAATAACTCGTTTGCTCGCCATGATAAAGCTAAAAGCTTATCTTTTCTTGAACGGAATCTGATAAGTCATAATTTTAGAAGTTGGTTTTCTTATTTGTCTTGTCAGAAAATTTCTAACTAATGGTATCCGTTAAATAGCATTTCATTTTAAGCAGTTTTCAGCCGATGGGACATCGAAGAATCGCGCGCTTTATGTATCGTTTTCCAAAGCGAAATTTCAAATTTCCCGGAGTTTCGATGCGACCTCTTTTTCTGCCACACGCATCGTTTATTGGAAAAAATAAAAACTCGGTTAATATATTTTTTCCGTCGGCCACACTACTGGGCCACCCGATCGTCTGGAAGGCACCTCCGACCACATAGTACATACACAAATCGGACAACTACACGATCCAGTGGAGGCCGGTTTTTACGAGTTCGGCCAACTATTTTGAAAGTTGGGCCAACTAGTTCGTCACCGGGGCGAGTTCGGGCGAACTCGCCAAACCCGAGCCAACGTTGGCCCAACGCATACGAAATATCCCTCTACTAGGACTGAGTCATACCTGCTCTTTTGCGATATTACCCATACTTGATATATTCGTTTGCCGGTGTTACGTTATTTTCACCGTTCCCGGATATTAGGCACCGGTGGAGGGGGGGGGGCTAAAGTTTTTTTGTCCTTATTTGTTGGTATGCTTATGTAATACATATTAATTAAAAAGACAACAAAAAGATAATGAGACATTATGTACATACTTCGAGTGTTCGGGAGTGAACATAATATTATGTTTTGATTTATGATGGATGTCATGATCCAAATAAAATGATTTGGGTTTGGCCGTTGACGAATAAAATGTTCCAGAGATGGGAATTACCATAAAATCATTACCGTTGGGTCTTCTGTGGCCTCTGATGATAAAATACGAAGCTAAATATCAAGAACTATGTTCCCGAAATTGGGTTTTCCCCAACGCAGATGCAGATCGACAAAGGCTGAGCTTTCCGATATGGTTTTTTCAGCATTTTTTTAATCATCATTTCCTCGGTGACATTTAAAAATAAGGTATTCAAATATTGTGTTCACGCACAATACTTGTGATGCTTAATCGAAAATAAAGTTTTAATCAACAAACTCTTACAAAATCTTTCTTTATCAAGAAACCATCCAACTGCAAAGTAATATCGCCCCATTTCACTGCAGGATTATGCCGAGGGGATAGACTGCCAAACAACTCGTTCTTGGTACACACTCCTTGCTTAATTCAGATTCATATATCGTCTTACACAGATTATTCTGTTATTCGGACTCTTGATGTGGCCCAACTTAAGTATTTGAATTTGATTGGGATATGTCTTCCTCGGGCGTCATCGACTTTTTCTACCATTCTCATTCATACATTCTCTTTTTTAGTCTTCACTCTTGACATGACCCGACTCAAGTATTTGGTTCACTTGATTGTGCCATGTCATTCTTGGGCGTCATCGACTTCTTCTACCATTCTAATTCATACATATTATTCTGTTGTTCTGACTTGACATGATCCGACTGAAGTATTTGGATCACTTGATCGTGCCATGTCATCCTTAGGTGTCACTTCTTTCTTCTGCCATTCGCTGTCGTGTTATAAACACTCCGGTGAAATATAGGTATTACGTCATGAATTGAAAACGTGCTTTTTTTTCGGAATCAAAAGGAGTGCCCTAGAGGTGATAAAAACGGCGCTGTATAAATCTTCCATTTATTATTATAGATTAATAACCGAAAACGGGATCGTTTATTTTCTCAAAATTTCCAAAAGATTCCCATAATTACTTTTAAACTGTCAATTCTTAGTGCAAAGCCGCGTCTCCTGCAAACTTTTTTCCGAAACATTAAACACAAAAAATCACAATAAACACAAAAAATCATATACAAAAGCATTTGGTTTCATACACATTCCGTGATTCCGTCTCCTGCTAAAATGAAAACAAAACGTTTTGCGTAGACAACAAGACGAGTTCAAGAATAATCATTGTTTTGTTTATTGTTTGAATAACAAAAAAAAACAATATAAATGTCAATGAATGTAAAAATAATACGAAATATGTTGTGTAAACCATTATAGTGGTCAATGTATGTGTATGTAATATGCACAAAATGTATATGTAATATGCACAAAAAACGTTTTTATTATTTGAATTACAACTATTTCCGTCACTGGATAAGCAAAATCATGTATTTTAATTTATTTAAAGTTTTGAGTTTTTTTGTGGCATTTAGGTTATTTTTTTTTAAATATTATTTACAACAAAAAAACACAAATTAAGAACCAAAAACCTATTTTATGTACAATTAAAACATTGTATTATATATAAAGTAGGTTTTGGGTTCTCAGGTTTTTTTTTAATAATAATAAAAACTAATAAGAAAAAGACCTGCCTGTATGCATATTTACCTCACGATGGTTATTTTTAAAAGTTCTTAATACGAGGGCTGTAATCCTATTAGAAATAGCATACACAATAAGAGAATACATAACAGTTAAATAAATTATTATTACTGATGCATAAGCCAACTTCTTATAATAATATATTAAAATTTCGCTCAGTACACGTAACCTAAGGAAAAACCGTCCGACAGGACGCATAGAGAGACCCGCACCGTGGAGCGATTTTAAAAATGAAACAAACCCTTCCTCACTTCCTCCCCTTCCCCTCTTCAACCGCCAGAGGAATGTTTTCCATCGATTGCCGAAGACAAAAACATTCTGTACGCACACAAAAATGTGTACGGTAACGCCCCTTTGTTTTGTTTTTTTTTTTGTGTAAATGTTTTCAAAAAACAGTCGCAGGAGACGTTGGCTGGCTAGCCGAAAACGACCATGCGCCCTATCCATTTAAAACACCCCAAGGTTCGTTTTCGCGAACCACGAATTTAACTTTTTTCCCCACGGTTTTTTTTTCCTGCTGTCTCGCGAAAGTAGACCGAACCGCCCGTAGAGTTTAGAACACCGGAAGGGTCAATTTTTCGGTTCAACTACTGAAAATGATGGGGTAAAAATCTGGGGAAAAATGTGATCTAAGAAAAATCTCTAGAAACTACTGAAAAATTCGTATCGAAGATGGGGAACGATTACGGGTTCCATCTGTCGGCGTGAACTAGAAGTAACGTTAATTAAGTGAGGAAAAATTCAAATCCAATCGAGTCGGTTCTATTTTCAACCGCAATCTTCGTACCCGCCGGGTGGCGCTGCTCGAGCTTCATTCGAGTTTCCAGCGCTCTTTCTTACCCTACGTGTTGCCAGTGAAAGAAAAATAATTGCCCACGAGAATATTTAAAAAGTACGTACAAAAACAGAAAGCAAATCTCTCGGCGGAAATTTTTCTTAAGCTTTTTCAGTCGCTCACTAAATTACGTAATCTTTCATTTCTGTGAGTCGAAGAGGTTAAATAAATGGATAATCCTTACTAAAACAAGTGTCGGGAGTTTTAACAATCGCGACATTTACAGACACCCATGACGAAAATTCCACAGTAATCGTTCAAACTTTTGACAGTTATAAAAGTTGATAAAAATCTTCATTTTATTCCTTCGCGCCGTTCCGTTTTCTATGGGATCAGTTTGAAGGCAGGTGCAATATTACAAAGTACCTACCCAAAAACCTAATGAACTGAAGCATTCGAATTTAATTCCGGATAGGTACCCTATTTTTCAGAGCAGCCTATCGGAATAGTATGAAAAAAATGCTTTGAAGGTTTAATAATATTTTAAATAAACGAATTTGTTGAAATAGAATTACGGTTTTTTTTTAATGCGTAGGCGATTTTACACGGCGCCATTATAAATACTTACCCGATTAATATTGCAATATTCATTTGAAATATACAAGGAGAAAATAATTCGGTGAACGAAAAAAATCATTAAAAATGCACTTATTGATAGAAAACGGCAATTTTTTCTCTGATTTTTAAAAAAATTTATATAGCGCTGTTTATTTACTTTCCCCTTGAACTTCGCAGTTAGCTCCAAAGCCCCATTTTGCAAGATGTGGCTCATATTTTTAAAGGAAAATATTACGCAAAACACATTTATTAAAATAAAATCACTAGGGGTGGGGTAGGGGTCGGGGAAGGAATAGGGGTAAGAGCAGGGGTAGGGGTAGGGGTAAGGGTAGGTTTAGCCGATATGGGTATCAAACTGAGCGTCTCCACCTACGCAACGAGATTTGGGCAATTAAAAATTTGGCAACAAATTCCTAGGCCCCATTTGTCGAGATAAAGCTAACATTGAAAGTTTTTTTCTTTTCATTTTCTTTAAATACTTAATAGTGGTAGTCGTAGGGTAGGAGTTGGGTAGATGTAGGGTAGGAGTTGGGTAGATGTAGGGTAGGAGTTGGGTAGATGTAGGGTAGGAGTTGGGTAGGAGTTGGAGTAGGAGTTGGAGTAGAAGTTGGAGTAGGAGTTGGAGTTGGAGTAGGAGTTGGAGTAGGAGTTGGAGTAGGAGTTGGAGTAGGAGTTGGAGTAGGAGTTGGAGTAGGAGTTGGAGTAGGAGTTGGAGTAGGAGTTGGAGTAGGAGTTGGAGTAGGGGTAGGATGTTGAGTATAAATATTTTTCCAAATATTCGTTTTAAAAATTATTTCCAACACACACACTTCTTGCTTCATCCACATTACAACACATATTCTAAATACACAAACCAATTGCAGCACTGCAATAGGCAAAACCTAGTATAATGTAATGTACCTACGCCTGATTTCAGAGTATGGCGACGGGCAGAACCGCATTTCAAATTGGAACTTGCTTTATACAGCGATTCCGATACGGATAGGTACCTTGTATCTGCAATATCGTATAACGATGAATACTTGAAATGATACTTATGGAGATCGGTCAATAACGCAAGTGTTAAATATCGATATACCGATATACCGATACTGAATATCAGAAATCACGTATTCAATAAATATCGCGTCTCCTGCGACTGTTTTTTGAAATTATATCCAAAAAAAAAAACAAAACAAAGGGGCGTTACCATACACATTTCTGTATACGTATAGAATGTTTTTGTCTTCCGAAATCAATGGACAACATCCTTCTCGCGGGTGAAGAGAGGAAGGGTGTGATTATTTTTTTTTTAAATCACCGCACGGTGCGGATTTATCTATGCGTCCCGTCCGATGGTACTTCGTCATAAATCGGACGGTTTTTTTAGGTTATTTGAAGTAAGCGAAATTATAATATATTATTATAAGAAGTTTGCTTATGTATCGGTAATAATAATAATTTATTTAACTGTTATGTATTCTCTTATTATGCCTGCTATTTCTAATAGGACTACAGCCCTCATATTAAGAACTTTTTAAAGTAAACATCGTGAAGTAAATATGCATATTAGTACGTGTTTTTCTTCTTTTTTTTATTGTATTATTATTAAAAAACTAAGAATCTAAAACCTACTTTATATATAATACAGTGTTTTAATTAGACATAAAATAGGTTTTTAGGTATTTGGTTTTTTTTAAGTAAATAAAAAAAAATAATAACCTGAAAACTATACCAAAACTTGAAACTTTAAATGAATTAAAATACTCGATTTTGCTTCTTCGGTAACTGAAATAGTTTTTCATTAATTTTATGCATATTAAGAAAATCGTGCTGATCATCGTGATAAACACATCCATTAACTATATTACAATGGTTTACAGAATATATTTCTTATTATTTTTACATTCTTTGACATTTATGTATTTTTTTTATTTAAACAATAAACAAAACAACTGTATTTTATTCTAACCTATAAAAATATACATTTGAAAGATTATTCTTAAATTCATCTTGTTGTCTACGCAAAATGTTTTGTTTTTAATCAAAACAATACATTTTAGCAGGAGACGGGATGTGTATGAAAAAACATGTTTTTGTGTGTGGTTTTTTGTGTAATGTTTCGGAAAAAAGTTCGCAGGAGACGCGGCCTTACATACTCGGAACGCCAGGATCGGTTAGAACGCTAATATACTCTTATATGAAGCCAGTATCGATATATCCGATGTATGGCGGTATTATAATACGTATACCTGTTACGAATATATTAGGTTCAGGCCTATGACCTCTACACAATCGTCCAAACGTTCGAGTTGGGAGGTTGGGCAAACGTGTAGTCTGGGCATGACACTAGCCCCATATCCCACACGTCGGTAGTACGGTGAAAAAAGGGGAGGGTATTTCAGTTACTTCTTAAACTCATCTTGAAAGAAACATATTTACTTTTGTCAAGTTGCTATCGGGTACGAATCTTAGCAACCAAATCCGCCTCGTAATATCCCCGAGTGTACTGAAAAACTAGCCGTTAGGTATACAAGTTTAGTTTGGTTACCTACATAGGTTTTTCACATATCATTAATATAATAAGTAATAACTATATAGTGTAATGCATTTCATCATACAAGAGTAGAAGATATTCTCATTATCGCCTTAGTGACCACTATTCGGAAACAAAAATGCTTTAGGTATATTTAGAAACCAAATCTGAATAGCAAGGTACCTCCCAACTTCTTCGTTCTCCTTCGAACTTCCTGTAATCACTAATTTACCACCACATAAATAATTATCTTCTAGTATGCCAAGATTGCCCATCGGGTATGCAAAATATGTACCCATTGAACGCTGGCGTATCTAATGGGGAACGTAAAACCATACTTTATTTTCATATGTATGTAGAACATAAGCTGCTATTCTGGAGAAACTATTTCATGTGAAAGATATCGTTTTTTTTATATCTAAGCACATTATCTGACACGACAGTGCAATTTACAAAAATATCGTTTTGCTAAAAACAGGTAAGTTATTACGAAAATAGACTAAGCCGATGCACTTTTAAATTTTATCCTCGTCACACCACGGAAAGATTATATTGAGAGAGCTCGGCGTTCTAAGAGTAAAACTTTTAGATGTTTTTGCAATCACATTATATTGATAAGACGCTAATTAATGCAGTGGGTTATAATTATAGGAATGTATAATTATATATAATTAAAGGAACGCAAAAAGGTTAGGAACTGAAAAGCAATTTAGGTATTTACAACAAGTCATTTATTTTGATAATCGTGGGGTTAGCCTTAAACTAAAGTTAATCTCAGTTAGACACAAAATTTCAATAAAACTAGATAGGCAAGTACTTAAATCTACTTGTAAAGTCTTTGTACTTAAAATTAACTATTTACTTTGATATGACGGTGGGTAGAGCAGTTGGTATAATTCTAGGAATAACGCAAAAAGGGAGGAACAGAAAAGCGATCTTAGGTAGTTACACGTAATTTATTTTGATAGTCGTGGGGTTAGTCTTAAACTAGAGTTAATCTTAATTAGACATAATAAATTCAATAAAACTAGATAGGCAATTACTTAAATCTACTTGTAAAGTCTTTGTACTTAAAATTAGAGGTTCACTGGCTTATTTGTAGGAAAAAGTTGTTGCATAAAGTTAGAGATTCACTTGGCTGACAGGATGGAGAAATTATCATTAGAGTCAGAGGCACTTCCCTTTTTGTGATGGCTGTCCAGGGTCCAGTGGCTGCTTTGTATGCAGAGTCCTCGCGTTCGCACTAGGTATTCATGTACCTCCGGATCGGGAGTAGGTACAACGCGGCGATAATCAGAGGCCTGGGCGGTCTCCGATGTTTGATCTCCGAAGGGCGAAGATCAGTTACTTCCTTCAGGGATGGAAGCGTAAAATTCCCTCGTCGTCAGAGGACCTGGGCGGCCTCTCCAAGGAGCGAGAATAGGAACCTTCCTGGGCGGAAGGTTTTCACCTGACTGTTTGTCCTGGGCGGACTACTGCAACCGACTCTCCGTCCTGGGCGGACTCTTGCAACCGACTCGTGCTTCCTGGACGGAAGACTGCACCCGACTGTCTCCTAGAGCCCTCTGTTTCTTCTGTCTACCTGTAGGTATTCTTTTATCACCCGCATTGTTCAGCGGGCCGTTCCGTCGGGCGGTTCAATTCCTTTGAGGTGTTTATTGCCGTCCCATAAAATCTCAAAGGAATTGCCGACTTTCCAAAATAGCAAGTAAGATTAATTTTATTTTACGATGTAGTCGTTTACAATTTTTCTAACAATAGGTTCGGCTAGCCTTTGTGCTAAATTATTTTATGGCCGGTATAGTCTGGGAATTTTTATTATTTACAATGCACATTTTAGAAAAGTATTTCGGTGAATTTGGTCATTTATTTTAGGTATTACAAAAGGCTATATCAACTTCGTTAAATTTACGTAAAAGTTTGTATTCTTAAAGCTAGAGATTCACTTGGCTTAATTATACGGGAAAGTTGATTCTTAAAATTAGAGATTCACTTGGCTGAATTATACGGGAAAGTTTAGTTATCCTACGTAAAAGTCCTTACGACAGTATTAACAGGGTGACATGGTGGGAGAATTATATGGTATGAGAGTTCAGAGGCACTTCCCTTTATATAGGCTATACAGGGTCCAGAGAGCGGCTGGGTATGCAGAGTTCTCGCGTTCGCACTAGGTATCCACGTACCTCCGGATCTGGAGTAGGTACAAACGCGGCGATGATCAGAGGCCTGGGCGGTCTCCGGGGTTTGATCTCCGAAGAGCGACGATCAGTAACTTCCTGGGCGGAAGCGAGGGGTCGACTCGCGGTGCAGAGCCTGGCGACTTCTACGGTAGATCGCCGAAGGACGAAGACCAGACTTCCTTCTGGAACGGAAGCGTAAAACTCACTCGCGGTGCAGAGCCTGGGCGACTTCTGCAAGTAGATCTCCGAAAGGCGGAGATCTTACTTCCTTCTGGGACGGAAGCGTAACACTCACTGTCGTCAGAGGACCTGGGCGGCCTCTCCGAGGGGCGAGAATAAGTACCTTCCTGGGCGGAAGCTTCAAATCAACTGTCCTTCCCGGGCGGAAGACTAAAACTCACTGACCTCTCGTCAGAGAGCCCTGTTGCCTGTCTATAAGTAGGGATCTTTTTATGATCCGTATTGTTTGGCGGGCCACTCATTTATTACACGCTTATTTCCTATTAGGTTTTATTGTTGTCCTTTTGTAAAATAATGCCGACTTTCTAAAATAGTATTTAAGGGTATTTACTTTACGATGTAGTACTTTACAATCGTTTCCGGCTTGAACAACAATATGCGCGGCTAGCCTTTTTGCAAATTTTTTATGGCCTGTCTAGTCTGGGAATTATTATTACTTGAAATGCACATTTTAGAAACTAAGTATGTCTGTGAATTCGGTCATTACTTATAGGTATTACAAATAATATATCAAGAGAAAATCTTGATATGACGGTGCGTCGGGCAGTAGGTACTATTCTAGGAATAACGCAAAAAGGGAGGAATAGAAATGCGATCTTAGGTAGTTACAAGTAATTTATTTTTATATACGTGGGATTAGTCTTAAATCTAGAGTAAAACTTAATTAGACATAATAAATTTAATAAAACTAGATACGCAATTACTTAATTCTACTGTTAAAGTCCTTGTACTTAAAATTAGAGGTTCACTGACTTAGGTAATTACTTAATTCTACTGTTAAAGTCTTTGTACTTAAAATTAGAGGTTCACTGGCTTAGGCAAGGTGGGAGGAATTATCATTATAGTCAGGCACTTCCCTTTTTGGTGATGGATGTCCAGAGTCCAGTGGCTGCGTTGTATATAGAGTCCTCGCGTTCGCACTACGTATTCGTGTACCTCCGGATCGGTAGTAGGTGCAACGCGGCGATAATCAGAGGCCTGGGCGGTCTCCGATGTTGATCTCCGAAGGGCGAAGAGCAGTTACTTCCTTCTGGGATGGAAGTGTAGAATTCCCTCGTCGTCAGAGGACCTGGGCGGCCTCTCAAAGGAGCGAGAATTGGAACCTTCCTGGGCGGAAGGTTTCACTTGGCTGGGTGTCCTGGGCGGACTACTGCAACCGACTCGTCTGTCCTGGGCGGACTACTGCAACCGACTCGTCTGTCCTGGGCGGACTACTGCAACCGACTTTTTGCTTCCTCGATGGAAGACTGCACGCGACTCTCCGTCCTGGGCGGACTCTGACAATCGACTGTCTCCTAGAGCCCACTGTCCTTCTGTCTACCTGTCTACCTGTATTGTTCAGCGGGCGTTCCATCCGCGGCTCAATTCCCTTGAGGGGATTATCTTTTATTGACGTCCCATAAAGTTCCAACGGAATTGCGGGCTTTCCCAAAATAGCAGTTAAGATTATATTATTTTAGTTACGATTTTTCCTAACAATAGGCTCGGCTAGCCTTTGTACTAAATTCATTTTATGGCCGGTCTAATCTGGGAATTCCTACTATTTAAAATGCACATTTTAAATCTAAATATTTCGGTGAATTCGGTCAATTATTTTAGGTGATTACAAAAGGCTATATCAATCTAATAAAACATTTATAAGATAATTTTCGAGATTAGAAAAAAGGCCCATTCAATAATATCGATTTCATGATAAGTTGTTTTGCATCTCTAATATTTCAGAAAAGTTTGTTTCTGTGGTTGAGTTTTGATTTAATTTGCAGCTGCCGGCAAACAGCATTCTAGGAATTAAAAAGTCTTATAATTGTTAATTTAAAATGCCTAAAACAAAGAAAGTAACTAGCGATTCAAGCGACAGCGATGAAGGAGTAATTGATGTAAGCGGCTTTTAATTTTTTATAAAAAAGTCTTTGAAACTTAATTTTCGTGATAAATCCGATTTCTCTCGTATGTGTAAATGCATAATAACTTTGCGAGGCAATAGCTTCTCTACTCTCAAAATAAAATACCTTAGTTACAGAATCTAAAATACCGCCCAACAGGTCATTAATCTCGACACGTCGAATAACAAATGTTGATGTTTATGAACATGCCACATTGCTATTTAGATATAAAAACAACCAAAACGTTCCCAATTTGTATTATTGGATTCATAAAACTATTGCCGTGTGAAAAAATGCTTGTATAGCCATCTTAACCTCAACAGCATTTGCATTCATTTGTCATTATACTCTGAACAAATATATGTTAGATTGCGCTTAGTGAAAAACCAAAAATTATTTTGACTTGAAATTTTTCAACATTTATAGAAGAACCCACCCCCTTCTAAGAAAGCTAAGGGTAACGCCAGTGAAGCCAGAACAACTGATAAAGAGCCAACATGGATTCTTCAAGGGACCAAGATGGTAAAAGTAAGGGAATTCAAAGGAAAACAATATGTGGACATTCGAGAGTATTATGAGAAGAACGGAGAGTTGCTTCCTGGTAAGAAGGGTATCAGTCTACCAACTGCCCTGTGGCACAAACTCATAAGCCTAAATGAAGAAATAACCAAATCCCTTAACTAGTGAAATCTAGTCTCATTTCCACCAGAAATCTCGTACTTATACAACTCTAATATTATAATAGCGCTTCATATAATGATGTGTTAAGTTTGATTCCTCATTGAATATATAATATTATTATTCTCCTAAACGCTGTTATTTATTGAATTATCCACCAATCCTTTTTGATAAAATGCACACAATATACCTACGGACCTTACTACTATATTGCAAAAGATAAGCGTTGATTATCAACAAGCATTAAATCATGTTTGTGGTCTATCCATAATGTTACTTTCATACTCCGTCACAGATTGGTATACTAATCTACCTTAAAATTATGATAAAATAAAACCAGTGTGAAAATAATCTGTTACAACATTATATTTTGAATTACAAATTTTCATAGCAGACTCCTTGAAGGATTTGTTCATGCGATTTTAAATGCTTTTTAAGAGAACATTTCTGACCAAACCCCCTGTGACATAGATCGCAAACGTGGGGCTTCACGTCAGTGTGTACAACTATGTGTCTCTTCAGGACTTGGGACTCCATGAACTGTTTAGGACACATGCTGCACTTGTACGGTCTGTCTCCAGTATGCTTTCTATTATGAACTGCGAGCAAACTCCGGGTTCGGAAACTTTTGTCGCAAACGGAGCAACAGAAAGGTTTATCATTGGTATGGGACTGAATGTGTGTTGTGAGCTCTCCGTTGGTGGGAAACCTCTTCCCACAAATGGAACAGACAAAGTTCCTCACTCCTTTATGCCTGTCCATATGGCTTTTGAGGATGGAGTTTGATTTGAAATCTCTGCCACATTGGGTGCACTCAAAAGGTTTCTCGGAACTGTGTGTGCGCATGTGACTCTGAAACATTTAGGGTTTTTTTTTATTTCTGGTATGTCAAACAAGTGTTTCTGGAAGGAATGGGACAGGGCACCTGAAATGACGCTCAAAACGGTTCAAACCACAATTGAACCAGGCAATTACTTTATATGGATAGAAACTCACTGAGGGAACTAGTACATAAGGGCCTTCCACATGGCTGGTTTGTTGATACTAAAGCCACCGCGTCGAAAGGTTCGACCATCAAGTCGTCCTTGCCCAAAGTTGGTAGGCTTGGCTTTAGGAAAGGACGACTGGAATGGTCGAACCTTGCGATGCGGTGGCTTTAGTTAGTATCATGTGGAAGATCCAATAGAACTACTAACAGGACACTGCCACCTCAGGAGATACATGCAGTTGGGAGTGGAAAACACCAATAGCTATAGTAAATGCGAAGAGAATGTAGAAACTCTCAATTCACCTACGGTGCCAATGTCCCCCACCTCAATAAGAAGGCTGAGATATCTGGAAGACACGTTGTGGAACTAAGCTGCTGTTGAACGAAGGTAAAGTATGGGAGATAGCATAATGGGACTATGGCTTGAGTGCTTACAGGAGCTATGCAGATCACCTCCTAATAGATGAGCTTTTGGTACCTACATATATTTAAAACTAGTCAAAAGCTGTGTTTTTTTTTCAATCTTAGCACTCTTGCAGGTAAATAGCAACCAGCCCCCACAGAATGAAATTAATGATATAAATTAAACCCAAATGAGGTTATAGCAATAAAGAAAGACAATGTGCTGATGTATTAATTAGATATCATTATACATACATCATAAATAATGGGTACTCACTTTTAGCTGCCCAGATTGGACGAAACACGCATTACATAGTAGGCAGGTGAATTTCTTGATACCCAAATGGATCTTTTTATGAATTTCCAACGCTGTAGGATATGCGAACGCCTTATTGCAAATGTTACAGACATAGCTCTTTAGTCCACTATGCCTGTTCATATGCATCTTCCATGTTCTCCAATTTGAAAACTCCTTATGGCAAGTCTTACAGTCAAATGGCTGAAATTAATTTAAAAAAAAAACTATATATATACAAAAAAGTGATTGCGAGTTTAAATTCTCCAATAGCATGCTTCCATGGAAATGATTATGCTTGTTGTATGAATATGTTTGAAACTGTGAAAAGTATTCATACCTTCAGTCCATAATGTTGTCTTATGTGAGCATCCAGTCTGTGTGCCATTTTAAACTGTTTGTCACATTTGGGACACTTGAATAATGACACTTTGGTTTCTGTTTTGCTTTTACACTTAGTCAATAAATCATCTTTCGGATTCACTTTATATTTACTTCTATAAACAAAAAGCAGTTTACATAAAACAGAACATGGAACTTGAAACATGGGAATACAAATAAAATTTTGAATGTGGCTAAGGTTAAATAATAAGTACCATAGTGCGAGACATTTTGTTTTATTGCTTCAAAATGGGAAGTCACATCATTTGAATTGATGATTTTTAAAACACCCTATAAGGTACATGGCAAAATAAACTAATTATGTTTAGAAAAATGCTAACCTAAATGAATAATCAGGTATTTTAAAATGTTAGGAATAAATAGACCTAATAACTGATGACAAAATACAAAGCATTTAAAAAAAATTATATTGAAATGAGAATGTTTTCACCGATTTACCTGAACTTTTATGCATGGCATATTGGGTGTTTTAACAATCATCGATTCATTTATTCTGTCTATCTCATAGAACGAATCTTTAAATGATAGACATGAATTATAGCGTGTTGACACTTGTTCTATTTCAGTATTCACGGAGCTCACGGTAACGCAGCAAAACTACAAAAGAAAAAGTGTTTTTTTATTGGGCATGACCACAGATATTACTGTACTGTGCAGAGAGAGCGGTGTTCATGTAGCAACTGACGTTCAGCCAGTTTCATTCTATGGTCTATTATAGAATAGAACGAAAGCTGAGTAGATTCTATCAGGCATTCTATTGAAGATACAATAATAATAATAATAGTTGGATTACTTCTATAGCGCCGTTTTCGTGGAAAATCACCTCAAGGGCGCTTTACAATTAATTAAATAACATGTCCAACCAATACCCTACAGCTAAACTTTATTACTAATGGCTTATAAGTAAGACTTACCATATAACTATCGAATAACAAATAAGACTTATAATTAGTGATTTACATCTATGGCTTATAGGTAGTGACTTACCAACTAAAAGTTATAGCTAGTGACTTACAATTTAGACTTAAGTATATAAACCTAGTACATATTTAAAACTAATACATATCTATGACCAAGTGCATATTTTATATACAATACTGCAAAATGACTTACAACTCTGGCATAAAACTAGAATCTTACAACTAACATACCTACCTATTTATAATAATATGTATAATATAACCTGTTATGATTTTTGCTTGTGCTGTCAGTGGTAAAGCACACAAAAGTGTAATAATTTTTGTTGAAATTAAAGAAGGTAATCTGGGCGGTAGAAGGTATATAAGTAATTCTCTTGGACTGAGTACTCGAAAACACCATTAGACCAATGGGCTCGTTATTCTGGAAACGATAATTTAAAAAGATGAGTCATTAGTTTTGCTCTGAATTCAGTAGAGCTGTCGATTTTTCGCAATTGTGAAGGGAGTTTGTTCCAGGCTGTTGGGCCTGCCACCGCAAATGCTCGGTCTCCGAAATTGGGATTGCGTTTAGGTACTGAGAGTCTTCCTATGGCCGTTGAAGACGCTGATCGAAGAGATGATTGCCTAGTGTTAACATGGTTTGGAGTGCATAGTTCCGCCAAGTAGGGTGGTGCCATGTCGTGTATCGCCTTAAAGACCATCCAGCATAATTTAAACTGGATCGTCTCAGGACACTTCAGCCAATGAAGATTCCGCAGATGTTGAGATATGTGGGAGTATTTGGAAACGCCGGTTATCAGCCTTGCTGCAGCATTGAAAACTGACTGAAGTTTGTCAGTATATATTTTGGGGAGACTTGCGTATATGCCGTTGCAGTAATCAAGTCGTGAAACAACATAAGAATTTACCAACATCTTCGTGCCATTAGCTGGAATATTTCTCCGTATTGATTTGATTTGGCGCAGGTGAAAGAAACCTGCGCTTACTGTCTTGTTAATCTGGGATTTGAGTGATAGATCTGCATCTAGATGCACACCTAGAAGTTTAACGCCTGTTGTAGGGATGATGTTACAGCCCGAAGTAGTGAGAGAAGATTTATCTAACATTGATTGGCACTTATTTGTTGCTGTCCAAAGAAATTCTGTTTTGGATGAATTTAATCTTAATTTGTTCGAAGACATCCATTTTGTAATGGCGGCAATACATTTGACAGTAATTTCTTTTAATTTGTCTTTCTCATTCGGTGTACAATAGTAGTAGATTTGCTGATCGTCAGCATAGCAATGGGAAAGAAGTCCGAATGATTCAATTATTTTGGTAACATCGTTGATGAACAAAATAAAAAGTAGGGGTCCCAGCAACTGAACCCTGGGGGACTCCAGAAGTAAGGGTTACAAAGGGAGAGTTTTTACCACCCGCTTGTACAGATTGGGTTCGGCCACAGAGGTAGGATTTAATCCACTGAATGATTTCGCCACCCAGTCCAAAAGTCTTTTCCAGTCTGTCGATCAAGATATTATGATCGATGGTGTCAAATGCTGCACTCAAATCTAATGATAGCAAAGCTAGCTTACCTGACTCGTTTGCAAGCATCAAATCTGACAACACACGCAATAATCCAGTCTCTGTAGAATGGTGCTTCCTATACGCTGACTGGTAGTTTGAATCAGTTCATTTTTCGCCAGGTGGGCGGTAATCTGCCTGATTACAATTTTTTCAAGGACTTTTGAAATAAATGGAAGATTTGACACGGGGCGATAATTACCCAAATCTTCAGCATCTAGTTGTGGCTTTTTTTAGAATTGGTGAAACAAGGGCCTCTTTGAGCAGTAGTGTCACCTCACCTAAGTCGAAAGTTTTGTTGTAGAGGAGCACTAGGAAGGGCACTACATGTTTAAGACATTTTTTGAGGAGCCACGTTGGAATCGGGTCTAATCCACATTGTTTATTTAGAGAACTAGACACAAATTTTGTGACTTCTGCTGATGTAGTGTGTCTGAACTTTATCAGAGATTCACCGTTGTAGGTGGTTAATGTAGGTGGAGGTGCTGACGCTGTCGTGGCTCGGATGTTTTGGATCTTTTCTAGGAAAAATCTTTCGGAGTTGAATTTTCTGATGCCTGTTTTCAAAATAGATGAGGTGGAAACATAGCTTATTCTATGATCTATTTCATAGAATCTATAAAATAGGTAAGTGAGAACAGGCCTATCTTTGCAATAGAATGCCTGAAAGAATAGAAGCCCAATGTTGAACTGACTCCAACTATCGTTCTATTCTATTTAAAATAGCCCATAGAATAGAACCTTGTGAACGCCAGTTGCTACACATATGCCGACCTCTGCGCACAGTACAGTAATGTCGGTTATGTCCAATAAAAAAAGATTTGCTGAGTCATTTTGACCTCCGCAAATCTAGAGCAAGTGTGAAAGTGCTACAATTCCTGTAATATCATAGAAAGGTTTGTTCTATGAGATAGACTGTAGAACAGATAAGGTGGGAACCCAGCATTAGATATGATGGCACTGAGTGGATACTGGATATCCATAGGTATTACATTATCTCTTTAGTGGATAGGTAATTTGTTTGTATGTTATATTGTAGTTGTAAAGACTTTATTGAAAAACACCGTCACACTTCGCGCTCTGCCATTATTATCCTGTCACCACTTTTTTTGTCTTATGTCTCTAACTCTTACTCTTACGCCTTAGTAATCTTTGTCGTATGTTCCATATCTTGCACATCTCTGCAACACAATAAGAATGAAATGCAGTACAGTTGTCCATGAGCACTTTTTCCGAAA
Source organism: Halesus radiatus (assembly GCA_022606495.2). Lineage (NCBI taxonomy): Eukaryota > Metazoa > Arthropoda > Insecta > Trichoptera > Limnephilidae > Halesus > Halesus radiatus. The sequence goes on from JAHDVE020009110.1 coordinate 55,048, forward strand.
CACTTCTTCCATATGTCTAACAATCAAAGCTGTGATCTCTGACTCAATTTCCCACCATACGGAAGATCTGCTTGGCCTGCAGTCGATGAGTGTGAGGAAACATTTTCTACCGAAATGTGTCACATCAACTGCCAAACGACTTCAGGTTGTCGCAACATTAAGATTACCCGCTTCATGGGTTGATGGTGGCGGGTCAATTGTCTTGCATTGTACACAGGAATGCACACATCTTTCAACATCCTCTCTTCTTACCTCGGGATTAACCAGCTGAGCAAGGTGAAGTGTTCACTCCTCTCCAAAGTGATGCTGAGCATGTAGAGCTTCTACGCTATACGCACATTATGCTTAATGCTCATCAGTTCCACTTTCAAGTCTCTCCCGCCTCTCTACACTCTCTGAGGATAGCGAGACTTTTTCACTACGTTCCCTGTCGTGACTACTTTTCGCCCAAATCTTGCAGACCCAAGTAAGTACATCAGCTTTATTTCTACAAGGGTGATCGGCAGCGTCAAATCAAACTCTTTTACAATCTCCATCACCAACCCCAAGCGCTGCTTTACGAGCATTTCTGACATGCCAGAAACTCTGACACAGCTACCCCCAGTCAGTGTGGAACTCACCCAGCACAAAACCGTCGCCGAATCTGTAATGACCTCGAGAGTTTAAGTTCCACTCGAGAGCCAGATTTAATCCCTTAAGGACAGCATCCAGTTCCGCTATGTTGATGTGCGCTACATCAGTGGTCTTCCGCAGCCATGCAGCATCTTCAATAGTTCTTCCCTCAATTTCCAAGGTAACTACAAGGACCAGATCCCAATAAACTCTAGCGCCACCAGATGATTCGGGCACTAGCCACTTCCCTCGTACAGGATCTTCTATTCGCACTCTCTTCTATTCGTAATCATCCCACGTTTGGCCTTGACACTCTCTCTTCATAAAGCTGCAGGCTGCCCTCAGCTTGCCACAAATCGAAAATAATATCCTTCTGCTCAGCCTCAATCCTTCCTGCAGCACAGGAATATCATTGCCTCTTCTGAACATGAGATGCCCAGACTATCACGCTCGATACACAACCCGAGAACTCTCGCAGCCCTCTAACTAGTCGGGAGGCTTAGTCACCAGACCGTAAGCATGCAAGTGTGCTGCAACCTCTTCAGCCGATATTATGTTCTCATTCACTATGATATCATCGATGTAGCTGTCTGTAGCACGTCGCACCCTTTCATCAAGCGAGAGGACCTCATTTACGATTCGTGTCATAATTTTGGCCTCGCACTTCAACCCAAAACCTAATCTCATAAGCAGTACATTCTGCCTATTGCTTAACCAGTTGGTACTTCCAAAGCTTTTCGTCGACATGCATTTGTAAATACGTGGACTGGAGATCAAGCAACTTCAGAGGTTCACGCAGCTTCCTCCACTTCTGAAGTGTCTCATCGCACACTGCTGCATCCTCACCAGTATGGCACAGAACACTTTTGTTGAGCTCCCGATAGTCCAAAACAGGATGTACCTTTCCCTTATTCCTCTGAATCATAGCCATTAGAGGGAAAGGTTCCCTTCCACGGTTAGAGCCAACCCTCGAAGATCCAGCTCTGGATCTCTTCTTCAAAGTCCGCCTCTGCTTCTGGCGACTTAATGCTTCTGTAGCACTCTACAGTGGTTGCTAGCTCAGCAGGGGAATTTCTCCACACCCAACTCTCACGCACCAGTTTCTTCCATTGAATGTGGCTGTAGTCTTTGTTCTCAATGGATATTCTGGCTGCTTAGGTTTCACCGGCCTCGACGCAATTCGCACCGAATTCATCTGGTTTACATCTTGCGAGCTCCACACAATCACGCAGTATCGTAACACCACCCAGCTCTCCGATAACGTCCATCCACAGGATGACATCGACTGAACTAGAGTTTTTTAGTCACCACACAGTCCATCAGCAGTGACACGCCACGCACTAATATCTTGGCGACACCTCACTCCTCACAAGACACACAACTGCCATCAACACCAATCACATCAAAGCCCAGGCTTTGCACAGTACACAGCTCACTCATCGCCACCGTGTGAGAACGCCCTGTGTCAACGAGCACACGCACCCGCCTTCCGTTGACTACAACTGGGATTATGGGAAACGCCAACGTAATTTGGGAGAGCTGCCGGCGCACCAGTTTTTCTGCTGCCGTTTCACTTCTCACACTGCCCATCTTCTCCGCAGCTCCAACAGACGACTTTTTGTGGCTATTCTAAACAGAATTTCATCATGTGTGGCCCACCGCATTTAAAACAATGCCGTCTTGCATTTTGAGGTGTTGCAGCTAACTTCTGCCTGCCTTGAACCATCGCCATGACAGGCTGATCCACGAGCTCTGCCATCAGAGCTTTAGCGATTACTGACAACGGTATTGACTCCATTTTTGGAAGCGCGTGCAATTCGTGCGACACTATTGGTGGCAGACCCACTATAAATGCCCTCATCAGGAGAGCATCCGATGTCACACCCGCTAGTCTGACCAGTCTCCTCAGGTCCGTCATATACACATTGACCGGCTCGTCACGCCATGTGCGGTACACAAATTCTTCGTAGGTCAAAAACATGTTTGTCGTAAAGGCACACATCAACGAATTTTTTTATAGCATTATCGTTGCTTTTATATTCTGCACTGAGGTCATTATACACAGCGAACGCAAGTCCCTCCAAAAACAGTGGGATAATCGACGACATATCTTTTATTTTGATAACCAACTCAACTTTAGTGAGCCGCTGGATAACATTGCCCTCGCCACCAAAGCATCGTATCAAATCCAAGCGTTTAATATTCAACATATTGTGGAAGCCAAAATAGCTTGTGGTTGTAAAGACTTTATTGAAAAACACACTGTCACATTTCGCACTCTGCCACTTCCGCCAGCGAGTTGCGTGCGCAGCTTCGGATACGTTCACCCACGTCTGATACAATGCTCGTGGCTGCGTACACCGCCTTGCAGTAGTACCTACTTATGACCACAATTATTTTATACAGTCATATTTAATGTGTATAAAAAAGGGAAAAAATACAGAACAAAAAATCTGGGAGCAATGGTGTTCGTTATACCAGTGAGGAGAGATTGCATCCAGAATCAAAATGTACCTTTTGCTGCTATCAGAATGTATTTCTCTCACATGATTTTTTAGGGTTGAATCTTTATAGAATACTTCACAACATATCTTGCAACTGAATGCTGACAAGTCTTCAGATACATTAAGTTCTGTATCTGAAATGAAAATATATTTGATTGAATGCACAAAGAAAGCAGGAGTTTTTTGTATTAGGAAACCAACATATTTACTAAGATAGTAAGATAAAACTAACAACGGTTATTATAGTTCCCATTCGTTTTAATTAGTAAGATGTATTACAGTATAAATCAAATTAGTTTACCCGGTATATTATAAATCAATTTATTTTCTATTGATGCTTCTTGTATGCTTTCGTCTACTTTTTCAGTGATCTCCATGAGTTGGGGAATATCTGGATTTAAGTTGGCTAGTTCACATTCGGTCTCTTTGTGGTCATTCAGTACACTATTGTCATTGTCGTTATAAATGAAGTTATCACCCAGAGTGCTGCATTCATCTTCTTCCAGTTGGAAGATGGGCTGTGCAACAGTTTGAGGATTCAACTCATATTTCATATCATACTTTAAATCAAGCATTCCGTCTTCTTCTTTAATATTCCCAGTTACCTAGGAATGAGAAAATCTCCAGTAAAAAGGCCTGCCAATATTTAAGTTGTGTAAAATAACAAGACTTAAAAAACTGATGAATCCTTTGGGGTTATTACCTGGGGGATCATAATCTGTTTCAATGTTTCATCAGACCGGATGCATTGTTGTTTGAAGTAGTAAAGCGTATTCAAGAGAGTGACACAATTTCTGCACAGAGCGGGAGGTAATCCATCGTTAACAGAGACTTCTAAAGATGTGCAATACGCGAATACATCCGAGATGCATGTCTGAAAAATATCTTGCATATCTTCATGATCATTTAAACACGCACGGCATAATTTCCTCGCGGAGTAGAGTGAATTCATCTCTAAATTATTAATCTCTACTTCCATATTGAAAACTATTTTGTGAGAAATGACATGGAAATATTCCTAAAGTGGAAAAAATATACAAATCTGACAGATCAAACCATAGATATACCACTCTCAAATTTGACAGTAAAATAAAACATTGCCATCTGAAAAAAAAATTAAAACTTTCAAACAATGAGCGGAAATAAAAAACGTAATAGGCTAGATTTATTATACATTCTTTTCAAGCGGGTTTTTTTAAATGATCTTGATATGTGGCCAAATTCACAGACCTACCTAAAAACATTTGCGTCTCAATTCCTAGTCAATTCTTTCGGAGAGATATGCCTTATATAATCTGCACAACAGGTTATCAACTTGCATTATGGATGGACTGGAAAGAATCATAAAACTTAGAGAGTTAGTTATATTATTTTTATTTTAAAAGGCAACACGACTCAAGGGCAGTAATAACCCAAAATACTTCAACCGCCGATGCCAGACAATAGGGGCATAAAACCTGCCCTTCACACTCGGGCCAACCAGATATAAAAAAGATAGCCCGGGCCGAAACGACTCTGGGAACCGTGGGACCAATATCCTATTATATCTCCTCCCAGAACCACGAGCTACCGGAGTTCAAGTTGTAGAACAATAAGAAAAAAAACTATTATTGTTTTTGTGTTTAATTTGTAGAACTCCATTTAATTTATTAAAAAATATATATATGTAAATCAAATTTAATAGTGTTATTATTAAGTTGTGCAAGTATTTTAGTTTTTTATTATTGTGACAGCTGTTTCAGCATTTAAGGCTATTTTCAAACTTTGGTTAGGCCACGTTGAGATGACTTATTTATATGATTTTATTTACCCCCATCCAATTACAATTTTTATGGTGTCTAAAATGATTTATTACCAGTGAAACCGATTTACTGATAAAATAATTGTGACAATAGATTCCTTATTCTGTGAGGTACTATCAAGTCTGTTTTCCCCGCATTAAATGGCAATGTTTCCAAAAAAGTTTCCAATGTTTTACAAAAACGTGACTGCTGTTGACTTATTTAAATGTGTTATATCGTTTAGGTTTTGTGAACATACTGAGAAGTGGGGAATAAATAATTTTCCTTACTTTATTAATTAATATTATATAAGAATCATTCGTTCATTTATTAATTTCCAATTGTTCAAGTAAATTTAATCTAAGACCCTTTCGTTTTATATGTAAGGGTTTGGGCTCATTGTTGTCAAGCGGATCGTGACTATTCCCCACTTTTCAGTAACCACTCCCCCCGCCCTTCATAGCCAAATGAAAACCAAGGACTTTTTCATAACATTAAGGCCCATCTCTAATTTTATGGATAATTATGTGTCTAGTTTAAGATTAACTTTAATAATAATAATTTTTTAAGAAATAATATTGAAATTAATTTTTTGTTGACGGGTGTACACACGGAGTACGAAATGGAATACATTGTTACTGTAGATTTAAAGCTCAAGTCTTTCAAGAAGCTTGTAAAAATAGAATATATTATTGTAAAACTAACATATACATATAACTAACGTACAGTATTTTTTGTAAGTTTCTTGAAGGACTTGAGCTTTAAACTTACAATAACAATTTATTCCATATGCACACCCACTAACAAACAATTCATCTCTATATTTAAAAGTACAATTTAAAAAATATATTTGAATTAGCGCCATCTATGAGCGCAAATTACGTTTCATTTAACCTTAACCCTTTTACTGCTAGCGAGTAATGTGAGTCATGAAGTTGCAAAACCTGCTCTGGAAATATTTGCTGGTTTTGATACATTCCTGAAAAAAGTTTTAAATAATTTCAAAGCAAATATAATATTTTTCACTGAATACCAAAAGAATAATGTATTATTATTTATATATTTGGCATAAAATGTAATTTCTTTTTGTATCTAACCTTTGGAACTCTGAGCCCCGCGATCAAATACATATTTATACATACATATGTATTTATAAAAATTGAATATATCTATCATAAGTAGATTCCCCAGAACTACACAGGACACTGCATGAAAAAATATTCAAATATAGAAATAGATGCTTCTTACTTATTCGTTATGTACAACCCAAGAGGACTTGCATACAAGAAAATGTCACAAAGGTGTACATTACCTCAACATCACGTTTTTTTATAGTTGGTGACATAATATTAGTGGCGTGCAGCTCATAGAGGCTGAAAAGCTGTGCCTACCCTAAGAAAAACGGTAAAAAAAAAAAAAAAAAAACAATTGTTAAACCTTTTCTTTACCCAAAGAAATTTCTTTGTCATTTTTAACCAGAAATAGCTGAGATGGTTCCCTGGGGAATCATTTATTTGTAAATCTAAAACGTTCTGGATTTTTCACGTAGTTACAGCCTATCTTTGGTTAAAGAGCAATGCACGCCACCGTATAATATGTACCTAAAAAATATTGTATTAAAATATTTGAATTATTAGTTATCAGTCATATATCAAAAGTATGATCCTGAATAATATTATCTGCCTGTGCATAAAATTAATATTCTGCATATGTTAATGCGGCATCACATTCATGGGTCAAATACATTGAACATATAGTTTGGTATTACAGATCGATGAACCGGTGAATGCAATTGGTTAGCCATAAGTAGTAATAATAGATCTATAGTCTGTCTATAATTAGTGATAAGATAGAGGATTGGAAAAAAACATTTGTACAACCCTTGAGGTGATTTTTCACAAAAACGGCGTTATACAAATCAACCAAATATATTTTGCGCACTTCTGTGGGTTCAAAAAAATTAATAATAATAATAATAATAGTTGGATGACTTGTATAGCGCCGTTTTTGTGAAAAATCACCTCAAGGGCGCTGTACAAATATTTCTTAACTAATTATGTACAGACAGATACAGAAAAGTGCAGCTTCAGCCAGCCCTGTCAATCCGAGAATACTTGGGAAATTTTCAATGGAACATTAATATATTTTTTAAACCATTTGTTTAATAAGGTTGAAATTAATACTGGAGAGTATTTTATTAATTTCCATCAAATGTATTTATTGATTGTAATGACCAACACCATGAATAATTACATATATGTATATATATATATATATATATATGTATATATATAGAGATCCCTTCTCATACTATGTTGATCAGATGCGACTTTTGTTGATCTGTTTGCATTTGTTGATCCACCCATATTTATTGATATGTTACCAAAGCTGGCATACATACGTTGATCCTTCAGATCAACTTCCGGCATCGAGATTTTGCGGTAAGCCACGCTCTTATGCGGTATTCACATAGAAAAATAATACATCTTTTCATACATACTCTACTGTTAAGACCTGGACAAACCTCATGTTCATGAACCCGGGCACCCTTACCAAGTCACCAAACATAGCGAACCACTTGGGGTGACCTATGGCAGAGGTGTTGGTTATCCATTAAATGGTTCCCGGGGCAGCGGTACCTATTCTCACTAGCAAAGTCATCAAAAATCTCTAGGAATGGACAAAAATGCGAGAAACAGTTGTTTTTTATGTTTGCTAATATCAAAACTCATTAAATTGAAAACTACCAAATTCTCTGAGTTAAAAACCGTTGTTCAGAATTTGAAATCTGTTTTTCCCTAATCAGGGGATTCTTCCTAGTCTAGCCGTACGGCCTTCGCTCGTGGCGAAAGACCGCTATGTGCGACGATGCATGGTGCAAATAGCCAAACAATAATTATTATGTCTCTGTTCATATAAATAATGTGTGAATCCGTAGGAAAGAGAAAAGACTATTTACATATCTATATGTCGACTTGAGCAACAAAAGCGCACTACATGGGTTCAAAATCAATATTTACGTTTTATGTAACATCTCTTTTCTTATCATCAGTAAGAAATATCGTTAGAAAGAGATATCATGTTGAACGTAGGTTCAAGTTAAGACTGTAACAATGTCGTACCCTTGGAATAACAAGGATTTAGTATCTTACTGAGAAATGTTATGCGATATTGAAATCTAAATCAATATTCTGTAGAGCCCACTATCGCATGACATTGCTGTGTCAGATAGAACCTTGTTGTCCCAACGGCACAATGTATTGCGTTAATCTCGAAGAAATTCCAATCAGCTCGCGTAGCTGACAATGAAATTTCAGTATATTTATTAATATAATTGTTTTGATTTTATGTAGTCAGTCAATACAGTCAGATTCTTAAAAACATTTTTTAAAGTGGATAGTATAAATAAAATAAAGCTTAGAAATTGATTAAATAAAATACAGCCAAACATATTTTCATAAAATAACACTTGAAGGGAGTTTCCCAGATTTCAAACATTATTATATAAACATATAAACGCAATATGTGCACTCCGCATCTCTACACAAGCATTGCTTAAAAGAGAAGTGTAATATTGTAAATTGAATTGAATCAATTTCAATAAAAAAATGTTTAAATTTAATGAAAATCAAATTTAATAATGTTATTATTAAGTTCAGCAAGTATTTTTAAACAAAGAAATATCCTTTACACAATTTATTGTACTTATCCCTGGTACAGAAACCCTATGTTAAGTTGATGGGCAAAAACCAGCACACAATAAAAATCTCCTATATCACCAAAAATATATTTGATATTGCTTATAAAACACAGTTTCATCAGTTACTTATTTGATAGTTTCATGAATTTTATTAAAAACTATATTATTTCTAACCTACCTCAATGAAAGAGTGAGAAAAAACAAATTTGTTATAGGCAGGTACTATCTCATGCCACCATTACACATGTTTGTGATTAGGAAGGTTCATATTATTATTCCGTTCCTTGTCTTCCCGCAACCCACGTGTATATTTCACAATCTTGGTTGTACCTACATACATATTCATTTCTGGATCAACTCGAGTAGTTATTTTGAACTATGAATATAAATCAAACGGAGCCACCAAAGGACAATAAATGGGCAAAAAATAACCATTAAACTGGGGCAAATTTCTCATATTTTGACGTCAAGTACATCAACTGGAGTCAGTTGCAAACTGGCAACCTTGATAATGATTGAAGCACTGTTACCAACTCGTACAGATGTGTTCCGCCAGAGCCCAGATAAATGGTATTAAAGGTGGATCAACATAGGTCATTAAAATCTTACTAAATCAACATACTATGGGAAGAGGTGATTATACATATATTATCTAAAATCAAACAGGGATTACCTCATAAAAATGATTTATTTTCTTATTTCTAATATGTTACTTAATTTTATTAGAGTTGTTCAAGTTGCATCTACAAGTTAACATTGCACAAAAATTCAAAGTACATAAGACAATAGAAATTCTGCACTAATATGGACCTGCCACCGAGAGCTCTGTTGTAACCTCTCTGTTACAATCTTTATCTATGAGGAAGAGGGAGAAGTTACAACGGATCTGTCAACGGTATTGTCTTATAATGTATATTTTGTGTTTATTGCATTGGTAACATAGTTCTAGTCACCATCTTGTTCATGTAGCTGTGCGAGCAGAGCAGCACGTTGCGTCTCTAGCTCTGTCTCACTCAGGGCACCGGCTTCTCCACCAGTTGGGGACCTAGAAATAAAAATAGTTAAAAAATAAAATTAAAAATAAATAAATAAACATGGTAAACAAGTTTTTAATCTTCTATCTTGCACATTCTGTTTTTGTAATAGAGGAGTAAGTAAGAACATAATAAACTGATTCTAATAACCATGAATTTTGAATCATGGTAATACCATCTAGTCAGGTTTAATTTTTTTATTAAACTATGCAAATTATATTGTGTATATTAATTCCACCCCAATTATTCATGTTCATTCATATCACATGTCATTTTGAATTTTCTTATATCATCTCAATTGATAATTATTTTTCCATTTACTCAACCGCTATAATGCGGGAATTTTAACATATAATCGAAATTCCTCTACTATATATATTCGCAAAATGTGTATTGGTCTGATAAGCAATACAAAAAAATCAACTTTAGTTAAAATGATATTTATGCTGTCACAGTGAAGCATAAGAAAACACAAGAAAAGGTTTCAATTAAAATTACAGTGAAACCCAAGTTTTCTTGCTTAAGAAATTGTTTTTAAGTGAAATAAAAAATGTCCTAATTTATGCCACCATAGGAAGTTTTCTTCCGTTCCCTTGGAAAATCTTATAAGAAAATTTCACGGTACGTACCTGATAACTGCTTTGTCAGGACTCTTTCTCTTGTCCTTCTTCTTCTTGGGTTTATATGAGCCAGAGGATTCCTCTCTCTCTGGAGTCTCTGGGGCGGTTCTCTTTGACTTCTTTGATTTGTACCGCGTTTCATCCGGAGAATTAATCCTCGGCGGAGACGCATTGGGTGACCGCTGCTATCAGCAAACAAATTCAATCATAAACCACATTTGCTGGGAGTACGAAATATTCATGTACATAGGCAACAAGGTTGATGATCACCTTAAATGGATTGACACCATTACTGCAGCATCTTCAACACTGGTTGCCATTACTGGGTGCAGATTAAAGTTCTTAACTTATAAGCAAATAACCAGGAGTCCCTCTACCGATGCAAGTAAATTTTCGTAAAAGTAAACTTCACCTCTATTTATTTCTTTGAGAAATATTTATTCCAAACATTGTATACACTTGTTTTTTAAACATACATTATAAACTAAAAAAAAATTTCATTATTGTGCTATAAACAATGCAACATATATTTAACTCGGAGGAAACGTATTCATTAGCTCAGTGATTAAATCAATAATAAAATCTATCCAAATTATTTACATACAAATTTTTACAACAATCTAACTCTCCATTACAATGGTGGGATAAATAAATAAAACCACAAAAATATAACACCCATCAAATACTTATTTTTTATCATCTAGGAAAAATATCCACCATCACGAAAAATTTAAAAAAAAAAAGTTACTGGTAACCACAAAAACTACTTACCTATAATATTGTAAAACCCTGTGTTCGGGAATTTATGAACAATAATGTCTAACACCTGTGTTCATAATAAAAGTTGCTAGTTAACAGAATTGAACTTTGTTTAAATGTCTGCACATTACACGGTGATTAAAGAAATCAATATAGACCAGCAGGAAAGATTCACCATAAATTTATGCATTTTGTGAAAGTGCATGCATCTTACATTACCCACACCTTTAAAAAGTCTGATCTTAAAACAAAATACGTAGGTACATATTTTTAGAAAAACACGAGATTATTTATTAATCATAATCATTATTACTAGTTCTGTAGACTTGAATAATGAGTCATTACATCAAATAGGTGATGTAATTATATCAAGTTAGTAACGTACAACTTGACACACTTAACTTTACAGGCGGCCAAAGGAGAAACTTACAAATAATAAGAACCAACTGCAAATTAAAGTGTATCTAGTTGCAGGTTATAGTAAAGGAATCACATCTACTGAAAGAACCAATAAAAAAAACACATTAAAGTTTTTTATAATTTCTTCAAACGAATGGTTTTCACTTTGTGGCATCATTATTAATAAATGAATTATATAATACACTTTGTATTCACCACTGTATTAATATGAAGATATCTACATGTTTCGAAAGCGATGCTTTCTTCATCAGGAGTAATACTAAAAATAATAATGTCTAATGTATAGACAATAAATTCAAGTATAAATATTTGATTATTTATTAAATTTAATTTCTTTTTTAGTTTCTAATATAAATTTGTTATTCAATGTTTTATGATAATTTTCTATTACATTTTTGATTAATTACTTACCTACTTTAATCAATTTTTGTTAATGTTTATAATTTGTCTATTGTGTTCTAATTTTTATCATTTGTCTATTGTGTTTTAATTTTCATCATTTGTTTTATTACATTATTATTTTTAGTATTACTCTTGACGAAGAAAGCATCGCTTTTGAAACATGTAGATATCTTTATATTAATAATGTGGTAAATACAAAGTATATTATTTAATTCATTTACAATAAAGGTACATATTTCTAAATATTTGTTACATATTTGTGGGGGACAGGGATAGGTTTGCAGTTTTGAGAGTGTGTGGTGAAAAAGTTATTAACCAACAATATGGGCAAAAACAAATTATTCTAAGATCATTTAAAAATAATTAGTAAAATAAATGTTTTGCGAAGAACTCTATATACAATACGATTTTTAAAGTCCACTGGAAACATTTCACTTCACATTGATTGACAATATCTCAGAAACGGAAACAGCTGTCATGCGAAAAATAAATAACATTATGGGTACTAATTTTATAAACCACACAACTTAATTATGATCAAATTAATTTTCCAGCGAATGAAATGATAACGGAAAGGGTAGAAATGATTTTATTAATCCAGTTAATAAGAAATAATGTTCAGACATTAAGCATAATATAAATTTTACATTAGTTAAGTCGACTGCTATATTATTATATTCTATTGACATACGTAACACAGGTATTTTCAGAGACCACAACTTTATTAATAAGCATTAAACATAATCAGGCATTGTGAAGAATTAATTCAAAGAAAACAGGTAACAACATAAAGCTTGCAACTCTCTTTCAGTAGTAGTCGGTAAGTTGTTTGTATCTCACCGGTGTAGGGGTGCGCTTGCGATGCTTGGACTTCTTGGACTTTTTAGATTTTCTGACTTCTCCGTTCTCCGAACTCCAAGAGCTGAGTGACGCAGCGGGGGATGGGGTTCGCCGCCTCTCTCTTTCTCCGCCGCTGTCAGAATTCTATGAACAATGTCATTTATTGATTATAGCACGTGAAAAGTGGGAAGGACGGATAGCAATTTGCTAATAACAGGTGGAAATACTGTGTTTATGCTATTTATGTCAGACGGATGTGACGACACAGACTGTAGAGAGCAGTTGATCCCGATCTGCGGAGAGGTGGGGGGGGAAACACAACCAGTCTCATTCCCGTTGCAGGGGGGAAAGATATTGAGACTTTTGTGCAATTTGAACAAAACCTTATTTCCGACCTTTGTACAATTTTGCAATTTGCACAAATATAATTTTACTCAACAATCCTAGAGACCGCGGGGTCTAATCTGTGTGACGATGCGTGGATCTAGGTCCAGTGAGAGGCAATAGTCTGGGGGTCCAGGTTAAGCAAGAGTCAGAAGTAAGAGTAGGCAAGTAGAGACAAGTCGGGGCGAGAGCGGTGTAGTAGAAGCAAAAGATCAGAGTTTGTTGGATATCTGCCTTCATACTGGTTTTACAGGGGTATTTATAACCCCATAAGGCGACGTTTAAGTCGCTTAGTAACTAGGTTTGGGTGCGCGACCGCCTCTCATTCGGGGCTAGCGCCGTGAGGGAGTATCCGGCGACGCGCGCCAAAACTTCTGTCTCTGTCTTAGAACAGTGATGAACATGTTTGGGTACTACCCTTTGTTGTATCCCTCAGATTTCCTCGCGGGAATGCTGGGACTAAATCGTCTAGACGTAAGGAGAAAAATTGCAATGGTGTTAGTAGCATACAAGCTGCTAAACGGGTACATTTGCAATCCTGATGTTCTGGAAAAGATGTCACTCTATGTCCCTGATAACTTCTCCAGAGCGAGACGACACAGGCTGTTTATTTTTCTTAGAGGCAGGACCAACCTACCAATGATCATGCCTCTGGGGAGAATGACCTCACTATTAAACCTTTCTTCTGAAATTGATATTTTTCAATGGAATCACAATCATTTCAAGAGCGAAATAAAAGTATTCTTTAGCACCTGTCATTATTAATGTACCTATATTATTAATGTATTACGCTATTAACTACAAATTGGAAAATGTAATTGGATATATATGTTAACTGTTAATTTAAAATTCAAAACTCTGATAAGTGTGTAACACATATTGTTAACAAACTATAATGTAATGTACTTTTGTCATTGGAATATTTCTGTAAATGTACATTTAAAATAAAAAATAAAAAAATAAATAAATAAACATTTATTTTTCATATGGCACCTTACAAAGAAACATAGCTGATGCAAATGGGTTTGAAGCCGCGACAAACATTGCAACCACGTCACGCTGCCAATTGTCTCGAGAGGCGATCACGTCCGACGCACAATTGGTATTTCAATAGCAGGTGTTCCAAAGAACTAGATTGATCCATTCAGACGTTTTGTTAGAAGAGTTTTATCCACTATGTACTTTTGTTACTTAATTATATTACTGTGCAAAAAATTAAGTAAAAAAATACATAAAAGTCTTCAAGCAAAATTTCTAGAAATTGTTACATAGTTAACGCTCAAGAAATACAAAAAATCGATCCATTCAGCATTACTAACATTCCTATATTGTCGAGCATATTCACATATATCACAGAGGTCTCTTTAAAATGCAGATTCACAGTTTCATAGTAATTATGACATAGTCACTGAGATCTCTGCTCAGGAAATCAGAAGGCTTCCTGTGTGGAGTTAACAAATTTACCTAAGAACCTGTCATGATGATAAAAAAAAGTCTGCCGTTGTGACTGAATAGTTTGTATGGAACTATTTTCATTTATACGACACAATTAAAAGTCGTCCACAACACATTTTGTCGGCTGGATTACCAGCGCAGAGCAACCGACTAAAAAAAAAGTGTCATGACTCACTCAGTAGGTTTGTACGGGAGCCGTTCGGCCAACTTGTCGGCCAACGTGTGCCCCGCTTCACCCCGCAGGCCCGCTCTCCCAGCCGTAGGGAGTGTGGTTGTTAATGTTTGCAAATTTATTTCCTTAATTATGACTTAAATTTATAAGTAATATGGAGAAGGAAATAGATCCTAAAAAATTAATCCCACTAGGTAGTCGAAGAGAGAATTGTGTTTTGGGATAAAACGTCGGGACTTTATAAAAATAATACCGTAAATTGATTGGCTTGCTGAGAAATTCAATGTCTATTTATGCCTGATTTAGAGAAATTGAAAGAAAAACAAGATCCTCTCTTATATGAGTACCGCACAAGAGTCCCAAAGCGTCTGGAGCATGTAAGACTACAGCATCCCCAATTGGGGTATGTTGTGAGACTGAAGGTAGCAGGAAGGGGAAGGAGATGGGGTAGAGGAGGTGGGGAAGTATCTGGCTATTCAGATCTGGTCACCAAACATGGCTAAAGCCATCTCAAAAAACATTTCTATTCTAAATGGTGGTCTTTCACCAGGGTGATACTGAAAGTATCTACCACTCTGGAACGTGCCACATATATACTATATATTATTTCAATTGAATAAATTATGAAATAATGCAAAATAAGCAAATAAAATTTATATGCCATGCCGGGATTTAAACCCGCGACATCTGGATTCGAAGATGAGGATCGTTAACAGAGGCGCCCGACACATCATTTTTTATCATATAGTGTGATCAGGGGCGCCTGACACCGATTATCATAATGGGAACGGGGCCTAACATGGAAGGTTTGGTACTTACCAAAGGTGAGCGGGAACGGGATTTCCTCTTGTTTTTCTTATTCTTTTTAGATTTTTTGGCTCGGGAGTGGTAGTGGGTGCAACTTTCTTCCATTTCATGCTGGAACTCCTGTAAACATGGTAAAAATATTGCCATTTGAAATATAGTAAATGTCATTACGAATCTATCACAACTTAAGTCTACCTCAAATACCATTTGATAGCAACAATCTTCCCATACCACTGGAAATACAAACAAACGTACCATACAGATGGAAATGGTCCTACAACCTAACCGAAAAGTGGACAATATGTATGACCTACGTAGAGATAAATTCACATTGGCGATGTATGTTTTTCTTACTTTGAATACTCTCATTTGATCATCTTCATTAGGAATAGCTTCGAATTCCTTGATGCTGAAGTCCAGCATGGGTTTAACGTCTTCCCAGTTGAGCTGCGGATCAACGTTAGATTCTCTCAAAGCCCACTTGAAGGCAGATTCCAATTTCTTGGCTGCCCTATTTTCTTCTTTCAGTCGATCACGCTCCCGAGATTCAGCCTAGAATAAAAAACCTAAGATAATAACTTCTACGAAAGGATTTATTGCAATTCCTAATGAATGATGTACAACTTTTAATTCATGGTGAATCAAATAATTGAGGTGTACCATCTCAAGATGACAAATGGATGGAGGAAGCAAGGAGGGTGTTATTTATAATGTTAATGATGGTTTTACCTTCTCCAAAAGCGAGTTGTACGTCAATTTGACATTTCCGGCATCCAGTGAGGCAGACTTGCTGTCTTCACATACGATGGTAGCAAAGTCCTCAAATGAAGTTGCGGTCGTTACTTCAAATGACTTCTCCTTAAGAATCTCCTTGATTATTTTCTTTTCATCGTGGAATCTCGCCTTCAAATCTTCCACGTAGAATTTAAATAGGTCCAGGGGAGTTGACCCACTTTGTCCTAGACAGAAATAAAATACTGTTATTAATAAATAAGTTGAGAGCCAGTCAGTCTGAAATTGATTTTATTCACATAGTCGTACCAACCGGTTGGTAGCTGACGTTCCACAAATTAATTACATGGCTTGGGTTTGCAGGCCATTACTGAAATTGGGACATGTGTACATTCTAATGTTATGAAAATAAGTTGAGAGCCAGTCAGTCTGAAATTAATTTTACTCACATAGTCGTACCAACCGGTTGGTAGCTGACGTTCCACAAATTAATTACATGGCTTGGGTTTGCAGGCCATTACTGAAATTGGGACATGTGTACATTCTAATGTTATGAAAATAAGAAAACGTCATACCTAGCATAGCAGAAAATCTGAGATCAGCAGAAATAATGGGATAAAGCTCCACCCAGAGTGACATTGATGTCAGTTTTCCTTCTTCGTGCAAACCATCCAAGAGTGCCTGAAAAAAAGCATGATTGTAAATTTACAAATGAGCAATTCATAGCTTTTACTGGAAATGCATATTTGAGAGGATTATAGCCCTGCCACTGAAAGCACCGTGATAACTTGTCTTTCTGGGTGTAGCGACGTTTATGTAAAAGAGGGAGAGATTACAATGTAGCTTTTAAAAGTATGTCTTTACCAAGAAATTGTCTCGATTTTTCCTTTGGCCCCTTTTATTTCTCTTCTTGGTTTGTTCTTTTTCGCCCAAGTATTCGGCTTCCAAACTCCTGATGTGCTGCTCAAAGACTATCAGAGCGTCTTCCTTGTCCATGCCCAGAAGATTGACATCATTCTTAAAAGCGGAGTTCTCCAAGAGCATGACCTGGGCCTCGCTCCAAGTGGTGCCGTAGCCTATATCAGTCATGTTGTCGAGGACTTGACCCAACATCTTCATGTTCCTCTTCTTCAGGACTTTGGCGTCCTCCTTCTCCCTCTTGGCAATTGTGAACAAGCAGTCTTCATATATGTCTCTTCGATCAGAATCTGGAACACAGCGCCAAACCTGGAAGACAAATGAGTAAAATAAGATAATGTTACAAATTGAATTAATGTCAGAGAAAATTATCTTTCAAAAATAATAATTATGAATTATGACATCTACAACTTTATTAAAAACACTAAACAATTAATCAATTTTCAATTCAATGAACAACTAAGACAAGAAATCAGTAAATACAAAAAAAATCACAAAACCTTAAATAATAAATATTATAGTCTGGTCAAAAATAATAAAACGGAAAAATTTATACAATACTCTTAATAAAAATATCACAATGGCAACAATGCACAGATTAAGATATAGAAATCTACTAATATTTCTATTTTTGAAACTGACAATTCGTGGTGGAATTCCATTATAATGAATGACTTATTAAAACACAAATTTAAAACTTTTTGACCGGACCGGTTTCAGTCTATAACAGCCATCTTCAGACTGGTAGTTTTAAAAATTTAATAAATCATTAGAAATCTACTACCTTATAATTGTATTGAAATTATAAATGAAGACGAGCATTTTACCTCCAAGTTGGAGTACATTTCGTCACATTTGTAGTACTTGGTTAGTGATGTCATCTTCTCAGAAGTCAAAAGAAATTGTTCAAGGGTTTCCCGATTTTTCTTTGTCCTCAACCTGAAATGAAATTTAAGGTTACTTATGAAACAAGGACACAACAAGGCACAACATTAGTTACCAAAATATCTACAAAATTAGTATGCAATTTCCATGTATTAGATAAGGCACTGATAATTATTTTTTTTAAATTTAATACCTCTGCTCCTCTCTCTCTTCTTTGCTTTTTTGAACCTTATATGCGTTAAATGCCTGCTTCTTTTCATTGAGCCTTTTCAGGGTGGGATAACGTGGATCCTTTGATATTAATTTAATACATTGTTCCCAAGTTGAGTTTGATGATACATTCTAAAAAATAAAATAAGACACAACTTTAAAAGATAAACATAATACGAATAAATACTTATGAAAGTAAAACATGACGATCAAGATAATTAAATAAAAATATGCATACCTTTTCTTTTAAAAGCTCTTTAAATGCTTCCATGGCTTCTTTCTTATCCTTGAACACTAATTTAGGTTCGGGAGTAGAAATGCGAGCCTCCGGTTGAGATGGAATATCATTAGTTTCTTCTTCAACTAAAGTAAAATTAATAAATTAAGAACTGCACGGATTTATTAGAAACCTGAAGCTTGAATTGTATACTTCATGAAAAAGGCTGACAGATTTTTTCCTCATTATTAGCATGGACTAAACAAATTCAAATTACCAAATTGTGGCAGTTAAAGTTTCAAGTTAAATTATTATTTAAAAAAAATAGGTATGGTATTATAAAGGGGGCGAAGTATCAAAGTATCTCCCGGCTGTAGAAAAGCAACGGAATTTTGTACAAACAAGGAAACCCAACAAGTCCTCTGTAAGTGTAATAAAGACAAACATTCCCGGGTTACTAATAACCTGACATTATTTGAAAATCTCCTTGTGTCGTGATGGAGGACTTGGCCAGCTGAGGAAATGAACTCATGACGCCTGGGTGGGAACCATATGTGATGCCAACTCGGCCACGACCGGTCTAATAATAAGAAATGAATAAGCAATGCAAGTTTGGACCCATAAAGCGGATAGGATAAAGAAATGAGTGTCAGAGAGTAGAATTTTTCATAGCTGAAAATATATTTCATGGTAAGATTTCGTAATTCCAACTACAGTGCAACCCACTTTTAACTAACTAACAATCATCAAATACCGATTCCCGCAGGGGTAGGAGTTATGATAAGAAATATAAGAAATTTTCATGCTTCAGAAGATCTATATTTTCAATCCCTTGCCGATAGAAATTTAAAAAATGGTCCAATTTATTACAATTGTGTGGAAAAAACTGAAACAAATAAGGGTGTAATTAATACCAATGAGAGGTGAGGGCTGCACGTGGGGCGGGGTGTCAATGGCCGCCAGGGTTGCCGCCATGGCTTGGTCCAGGGCGGACTGCCCCATCACAGGGGCCGCTCCCGGGGGCGCAGAAGTCGGGAGGATGTTCCTGGCAAAAGGCCTACATTCATCAAACGATGCAATTAGCCAAAAATTTCCACAAATAAGAAACAATCATATAATTATTTCATATTGTATACGCCCATGGGGCTTTATATAACATAAGATGGTTACAATTAGAGATGCGCCGAGTACAAGTTTTACTGAGTACGAGTTTTACTCGGTTTCATGTTTGCCAAATCGAGTACTCGGCCGAATAACTCGGCTCAATCAATCAAAGATGAGTTCACGCAAAAGATCATGAATTTGGTAATTTTACGATGAGATTGAAGAAGATTAAAACAAAGTGAAATGTTCCTTGTGCAATTCTTTGATTTCACAAAGTGGTGTTGGACGTAATGATTCTACGACGGCGATGTTAAACCATATTAAAATTAAACACAAAGAATAGTCAAAAGATTTACAAAATGAACCCCAATCCGAAACATCCCAAAATAGCGAGGCGGCTGCTTCAACTTCGTCGTCGGAATCGAATGCAACAAAGGTGCAACAAAGCCTTCAGGAGTCATTTGTGGCAAAGTGGGACATAAATGATTCACGGGCTAAAGAAATCCACAAAGCTGTTGCCGAAATGATTGCTATTGACAACCAACCGATTTCCATAGTGGAAGATAATGGGTTTCGAAGATTAATGAACGTCTTAAAGCCGAAATATCAAATCCCCGAAAGAAAGTATATTAGCGAAGTTGCCATACCAGAAATTTACAACAAAGTGAAAAGCATAATTAGAGCGGAAATTGCAAATGTTAAGGCTGTATCAATAACCACTGATATTTGGACCTACATGAACAACTGGCTCAACGAGGAGTTTATCCCACAGCACAGAGTGCTGCAAATGCAGCATTTTAGAGGACACCACACAGCTGACAATATTTGATCAGTGCTGTCAGACGTACCTGTGAGCTGGGAAATTGATACTGTTATTCATGTTATTTTGAGAGACAATGGGCCCAATGTAGTCAAAGCTATTAATGATAGTCCATTTGTCGGCAAATGATGCTACATACATACACTGCAATTGGCCATAAAAGCTTCTCTGAAAGTTCAATATGTAAAAGACGTTATTGCCTTAGCTAGAGGAATTGTAGGCCACTTTAATCATTCTGCATTGGCAAAAGGAAAGCTGGACATAATGCAAAAAGAACTTAAACTGCCTGAACACTAACCCGTGCAGGACGTTACCACGAGATGGAACAGCACATATTATATGATTGAAAGATTGGTAGAGCAAAAAAGGGCAATTTCACTCTATATATCAGACAATCAGAGTACAGCCAATCTTCAACAGTTGACGGAACGTCAGTGGGAAATTTTAAGATTGTGTAACGTTACTCAAACCGTTCGAAGAAATCACCAAAATTACCAGCTCAATATTCTCATCAATACTTGCCACACCAACGCTCTTTTAAAATATTTATAAAAAAAATCTGAAGTCGGTGAAATCTGCCCAAACATAGCGGATATGCAACAAAAGCTTAAAGATGAAGTTCAAGATCGCTTCCAAGGCTTAGAGGGTGATAAATATTACTGTTTGGCTACTTTACTGGACCCCAGATTCAGAATGAGATTTTTTTAATCACGAGAAATGGATCAGGAAGATCCTATTCTTAGAATCCATTGAAAGAAGCGACTTTACAGAGAGTGCCAGCAGCAGTGAAGAAAACGAATCTAATTCTAACCTTAACCAATTAAGACAATCACAAGATGCTCATGCATCATTTTGGAATTGCTTTGAAGAACTTGCTTCTACCCAGCCAGTGGAGCGCGACGATCCTAAAAGCCCCATCGCTCTAGAATTGGATCGATATGTAAACGAAGGATTGTTGTCCAAAGATAAGAGTCCTTTCGAGTGGTGGGCAAGACATAAAACAAGATATCCAGAGATGGCACATTTAGCAAGAGTGTTTTTATGTGTACCTGCAAGCACTGCGTATAGCGAGCGTTTATTTTCAGAAGCAGGTAATGTCTATGAAGAAAAAGGGCTATTATCAGAACGTGCGGAGTCTTGTATTCTAACATTACAACTTGCTTTTGCTAAATTTTAAATATTAATTGTTTAAATTCAATTTTAATAAATGCAACTTTTTAATCCTGGTGTTTTCATTAGATTTCCCAAAATATTATATTACTTTAGTTAAACCGAGTATACTCGTCATTTAAGACCTAGTACGAGTAATAAAAAAAACACCGAATACGCCGAGTACCGAGTATTAAACGAGTACTCGGCCCATCACTAGTTACAATAATAAAACAGTGTAGTTACAATAATTGCCTACAATGAATTTAGATCGTTAGATTTACAAAATCAAAAATTATCAGACATTATATTGTTCAAAAGAAAAAAATTGATGTAAAGTGTGTTTTAAACATTGAAATTGTGTTACCTTAGCAACCAGTTGACAGCGTGATTTTATGATTTGCTCCTGTCCAATTTACAGTTTTATCGTGTCAATATGTATATTTCTAACCACAATGTGTAATATAATTATTGTATAAAGTTTTCCCCTACCTATTAACTATATGGTCAAGTGTAAATAGTTCTTCGACCAGTTAAACGGCGTTCAAAAGGAATTGCCTATGCCCACGCAGTTGTGGATGAGCACGCACCCTATAATTTTTTTTTCAAAGCAGTATTTTATTTTTTTCCAATTTTTTCTTATGTAATGACAATAATTTAATTAATATTATGTGTTCAGAGACTTTATTGTAATTAAGTGTTTATTTTAAATATTTTCGCCATGGAAGCCAAAGTATTGGCCGACCTTGCCCGTTTAGGCCCTAATAGAACCCAGATAGAAAAATATCTTTTAAACATGAAGGAACAAGCCGGCTCCACCCAGGATGGGTCAAATCGTCCTATCAATGCTAGATTCCCCACAAAAAGGGTAGGACCTACATGATTCTCCACCTCCAAATCCTCGGGGACTAAATCCACCATCTAAAAGCCGTCAAGGTCAGCCACTCCGTCAATGTCGAGGGCCAACTCCGATCTCTCCCCTCCCCTCTTATTGAAGCCCACACCAACTCCAAGAGGAAAATGACCCCCATCATCTCCCACACAAACGGTTACCCCCACCCAAATCCGTTTTCAAGTTCTCAGCGTCCCCGACGACATCACCTCCTCACCTAAGAAATCCACCATGCCTCCAAAGGAAATGTAGACATCCCCTACTTTGCCCCCGAGATCCGCCCTCATCCCTCATCCCTCATCCCTCCAATAATTATAAAAACTCAGGAAAATTAGACCTCTCTGCGCCCAAAACTCACGACCGCAGGACTTATAATCAAAGAATCAAAAGTGATTCCTGACGGAGTTGTTCTCCACACCGGAGATACAAACAATTTTAGACTGGCTTCCCGCATGTTCGAGGAAGCAAACACCGGCTTCCACACTTTTGAGCTTGCATAAGAAAAATTGACAAAAGCCATCTTCCGAGGAATCCCCACCAACATCCCTATGGAGGTAATCATAGACGAAATTTAAGGCGTTGAACTTCCCGGTGACTAGCGTCAACCGCATCCCCGCTGCGGCCCAAATTGTCGACCGGCCCCATTGGTGATGGTCCAATTGGAACACGGTGAAGTTGGACCAGAGATCTTCCAGCTCATCCATTTGTTCCACCTAAAATTAAGGGTGGAACACCTGAAGAAAAAAGCTTCCCCATAGTGCCACCGCTGTCAGAAATTTGGACACTCGTTACTCCAATGCCGCCTACCCCCCACTGCATGAAATGCCCTGAAGAACATTTTTCCAAAGACTGCCCATAGGAGAGAAGACGGCCCAGCCACCTGCACAAACTGTGCAGGCGCTCATCCCGTTGATTATAAAGAATGTCCGATGAGACCAAAACCTGCTTCCCCACGACGACAACTAGAGGTAAGAGGTGCAACCTTCAACTCCTGATATACCACCCCTCTCCTCTCCTACTCAGGGGCTGCTCAAGCAGATTCCTCTGCTCCTCTCATTCCTCCCACATCCACGCCTCCACGTCCCCACCCTCAGCTTCTTTCAATATTTTTCGGAGACCTCATTGCAGACTTAATTCCAAAATTAAAAACTGCTTTCTCCCCCTCGGACTACATGTCCATATTATTTTCTGCAGCCCCCCAGAATTTCTTTGTTCACTTTCAATAAAACATATAATAGATTTAACCAAAACATTTTACTCCAAATTAGAATCGAACTCGAATCCCTCCATCTCCAACCTCGGCCGCTGGACCCCCAGCACCGACCTCCTCCGTCTCAAAATTCTATCTTAATTCTATCTTATACCCTCCGTTACCTTAGTGAGCGGGCTTAAATACAAGATTGCTATCAGCAAGTGCCGCTAGCACATAAGACACAGTTTACAATTCTCTGAAATAAAAATAAATAAAAGCCCTACAGTAGCAATAGGCAGCCCGCTCACTGGGTAGAGAAGATTATCTCCACATTTATGCACCTCTAACCACAGTTGACGCAGGAAGAGGGAGAAATATTCCCTGGCACAGTACACAAATATTTTACAATACGATATATGTACATTGAAATGTCCATATATCGTATTGTAAGTGAGAAATTAGTGAGTTTGCATGAATTTTGTATGTGAAAGGTGACATTAATTTGTTTTGTGACTCGGGAACAGGAGAAAAACAGAAAAATGGGTTGCTAATCCTTCTTCGATCCTCAAGTGCATGTATTTTTTGTAACCAACGTTTAACTTCAAAATAATAAATTGTAAAATTTTTAATATGAAATTTATAGTGAAAAAGAAAATTTTCATGATAACATGAAGTAAACTAAATGGTGCGTTTAATGGTTCTCAGCAAAAACTCATGTTTTCATACAACAAAAAAATTGTGATTTACGTAGTGTATAAAATCAAGTTTTTCATCAAATATAACATGGGTCAAAGTTCCCAACATTTTGTCATCAGCAAAAAGTGAAATATTATGGAGAAGCAAGCAGCTATGTCATTAATAAATGATACATATGACTACAGAACAAGTTCACCGATCTTATTGTTATGCGATATCGACCCCTTGGAATAACAAGGTTCCATCTGACACGGCAATGTTATGCAATAATGAGTCTTAAAGTTACCTTCTATAGAGCACATTATCGCATGACATTGCTGTGTTAGATGGAACCTTGTTATTCCAAGGGGTCGATATATAATTATTTTATATTTGAGATATTAAGATTGTTTTATTGTAAACATATTTCATAAAATGTTTACTATTATGTATGTACTATATTTTATACATTTTCACTATTATTTGAATGTATGTATGCATATGCATTATAGGATGTGTGGGATTGAGCAAACCTCCCCACATTCCAGAATAAAATACAGTAGTGTACAATAGTACAGGTCCTAAATGCCTACCTTGCAGTATACCTTCCGTAATTTTTTGAAAATTAGTACAACCAAGGGGTGCAGTTCTTCTTCTTGGGACAAAAACAGTTTTTGAGCCTCGGCACGCCCCTGACAAATTGTGTAAAAAAAAAATGTAATACCTACAAAAATGGCGATACTCATTTCATAAGAACTTATTTTTAATAAATTATCAAAGAAAGCAATCACTTTGTGGCTTGACATTATATTTAAATGAAAAAAGTTTTATGCATATCAAAACTTCTATCAGAAATAAGGCCAGCTTTCTATACCAATAATAACTTTGGTAAAATTTTAATTAATTGTAAATACAAAAAAGAGATATTAAGCCATTTTGGCATCTACAAACTTAATTGGAATGATTGCCCGGCAATTTATAAAGGTAAAACCGTGAGAAACGTAAACATTAGAGTAAAAGAACACATGAGATGTTTAATAAGTATAAGTTTTTCAGAATTTTCCGAAAACTTAATTAATACTAACCATACTTTTAATAGAAATACAGGAGTGTTATACATAAAAACGGAACAGGTTTGCACCTTAATAACTTAGAAGCATTAGAAATATCAAAATAAAATAAAAATAGTAATTGCCAAATTACAATAAACAATTAGATTTAACTCAAAGTCCGATTTTAAGAATGTTCCTTTTCTTCCCCTACCTCTCTACCGCCCCCTATATGATTCTCTGTCCTGTTCTACTCTGATATAATGTCTCCTCCCCCCCTTTTACTTTCTTTATCAAAATATATGTCTGTATTTTAATTTAGTTTACATGATTACAATCCTGAAGAGGGTTGAGTTCAACCTAAACCGGTAGACAGTGTGTAAATATAATAAAGTGGTTTAAAACCCTCTGATTCTAGTTGTTCCGTATCGGGAAGCAAATGACGGTCCTCATAAAACCTGTTCTATCTCCCTTTCTCTTAAGGTCAGATACGTGTTTTAGAAAGAGAGAACTCCAGATCTCACTTTACATGATAATCTGATGGTAGACCGAAAGTGTTAAAACAAAGTTTTTTTTTATAGTTCCTTTTTTTTATTTTGTTATAGTTTTACTACGACTACCTTGATACGGACACAAGCCTAGTAAGGTAATCAAAAAATAAAATGAATCAAGAAAATAAAAAAAGTTATCGAGAAGATAAATAAAATCGAAAGAAATGCAGAATTGTTTAAACTTACAGATTAGCACCTTCAGAAGCAATTCTTAACTTTATATCTTCAAGTTCTTTTGGGATGATCCAACTCGACTCCTTAGTTGTCATATTGTTATAATAAACCTTGCCGTTCTCCGATGTGTACTCCTTCCAAACACACTGAGACAACAAGCGCTGCAAAAAATAATGTTTTTAAATAGAAAGTTTTTACAATTTTTTAGAAAGTACATACTACAATAATTTATGTACAATACTGAAAGCTGAAAATTATTTTTAACATGAAAATAATTCAATGCAAGCACCTGGTTTATTTTACAGATTAAGAAAGAAATATTTTTCGAAATTTTATTATGACTGGTAAACTTCTAATTGAAATAAAAGAAGAAAAGTAAGAGTAAATAATATGTACATAACTAACTAACCAACCATCACTCCGTTTCACCACAGGCAAAAGGGCAAAGAGGGCGGACCGCCAAACAACTTGATCTTGGCATACACTTATTGCTTTATTCACTTTCATACAATGTCTCATACATTCTCTTCTGTTATTCCGACTTCCGACATGGCCCGACTTAAGTATTTGATTCACTTGAGCTTAGATGGTTTGGGCATGTAGAGCGGATGAACAAAGAGAGGGTTGTAAGGAGAATATATGATGTGAATGAGAAAGGTAGAAGAAGTTGGGTACGCCCGAAGAAGACATGGCATGATCAAGTGAACCAAATACTTGAATCGAATCATGTCAAGAGTCAGAATAACAGAAGGGTGTGTATGAGACGATGTATGAAAGTGAATGAAGTGATGGTTAGTTAGTTAGTTAATGTGGTGTATTATTAAGTAATTTACTTGAAACAAATATTTGAAAATATGCATATTTAAAATACATTTTGGTGATTAAAAACTTTAAAGTAAATTTCCAAACATTGAACTTAGTACATTATTTGCTGAATTATATTCTTACCTCTGCTGCAGTCTTCAGTTCATCGGGTTTTTCCCAAGCACTTTGTTTAGTGGCGGAGTTGTAATAGTACGTCCTTCCATCGGGGGCCTTGTGCTCAGTCCAGGAGCACCCCTTTTCCATAGCAGGGGCCATTTCCGGTGCCGGGGTCACACCCATATCCTGAAAGGTTGCAAAACATTATACTGGAATAGCGCAGACCCGTCAAAAATTACGGAATATTAAAAAAAATATATAAAAACAAATATTGTCACGGCCGAGAATCCAACGCCGATCAACTGCTTGGACGGCAACTATGCTGACCATTACAACACAAACTACCGTGAGAACGGTGATATGAATTCATTTATGTACCTATTGAAAATTAATTAATAAGAATTATGTATTTTGGAATTTTAGAATGAGATCCGAAATGATATTTTTTAATAATCGATTTGAATTTTAGAATTAGAGTGATACGTAGAGTTATGTACTCCGTACTCACATCACAACAAAAGTTATGTTGTTTAATGACCTCCATGACGTAAAGGTCTACACAACATAACGGTATACACGCCGTTCTATACATCGTAATTGCCTATGTAACGTAGTGGACTATCTGAGGAAACAGAATGCTGTCTACAAACATTCAAAAACTATGTCAATTTATAATTTGCTTTCATGTTGGCAGCAGAAAAGCCCTTTTTTCAGTGCCAAACAGAAAAAAAATTATGTTTCAGTATTGCCATTATATATTGTCCGTATTGCCAGATGTTAAAAATTAATATTGTTTACTTTAAGTACTTACAGGTTTAAATTGCCCAAACCCTGGCGGTGGCCTGGAGAAGGGAGCTAGCATTGGCTGGAACCCCATGGGTGGTGGAATGGTGGCCAAGTTGGGA
Organism: Halesus radiatus; assembly: GCA_022606495.2. NCBI lineage: Eukaryota > Metazoa > Arthropoda > Insecta > Trichoptera > Limnephilidae > Halesus > Halesus radiatus. The sequence continues at coordinate 82,932 of JAHDVE020009110.1, forward strand.
GGTATAGCGGGGGGCAAGGCTTGCATCGGGGGCAAGGCTTGCATTGAGGGCAAGGCTTGCATCGGAGGCAAGGCTTGCATCGGGGGCATGGGCAGAGGGGGCACACCCGGGGGTCCTGTGGGGGGCACACCTGGTGGCAGGCCAGGGGGCATAGCACCCATCACAGGAACGGTTATAAGGCCTACCCCTGGAGGTGTTACTAGGCTTGGAGGATCCTAAAAATATACAAATAAATTGAGGTATCATAATAAGTGCATCGGTATTCAAACTTCAATACTGCTGTAACAATATACCCAAGCGCATATATATATTAATTCAACTTAGCATGTCTGCGTAAACAGAGTCAAAAACACTCCATTTAGCTCGGCGTTAGTCAACCTTCTTACAGCTGTGTAATTAACAATGATCTTATGAATGCTATTTTACGTAAATTTCATATACCAGAAGACGTAATACTTCTAAAAATTTATTTCGTGAACGTTTTGCATGAGGTAAGCTTGCCTTGGTTCATGAATCAACACAACACAAAACGAAAGGGAGTATTATACAAAATCATAAGATTCTGTCTAGGGCTTATTGAGATATGACACTCTAGTAGGTATTATACAAAATCATATGATTCTGTCTAGGGCTTATTGAGATATGACACTCTAGTAGAGTGTAAAATGTAGGTAAGTTTTAGACTCGACGATCGATCAGCAATTTAATGAAAACATATTAGAATAGCCGATGTGGAAACAAAAAGGATTTGTGATAAATTTGGAAAAAATACAAATACATGAGGCATGAAAACCAAGGGAACAGCAAAATAAAATAAAAACATGGTTTCATAAAATAGAAAATGTCTGTGTCAAAGGGAACTCGCGTTTCATCCTGAACACAGTAGAGAAGAAATATGCTCTATAAGCTGAAAACACAGTTACGTCCAAAATATCTACAATCTAAGATTAAAGCATAATTTACCATTGGGTTAAAGTATCACTTAATCGCGAAAAAACATTAAAGTCCGAAAACTAACTGCTATATTTTATTTCAAGAAAAGCACAACACGCAACGAAAACCGGCAAAGATGACATATAAAAGCACAGATGACATAGATTCAAGATTGGTGTTGAACTCATAGAAAATGTTATACATGGTTAACAAACAGTTATCAAAGTGAAGAGCTTTTTTTTTAAAATACATAAAAAAACTTCTGAAAATATTCTTCTTGATCTTGGAGATCTTTTTAAACAGCCTGAAGTACATTAAATTTTCGTCCTTTCAGTTCGTTTTTCCCTAAACCCGCGTCTCCTGCGACTGTTTTTTGAAAACACAAAAAAACAAAATAAACGGGCGTTCCGTATTAATTTTTGTGTGCAGACAGAATGTTTTTGTATTCTGCAATCGATGGAAAACATTCCTCACGCCGGTGAAGAGGGGAAGGGTTTTTTTCATTTTTTTTTAAATTGCCGCACTGTGTGGATCTATCTATGCGTCCCGTCCGATGGTACCTTGTCATAAATCTGACGGGTTTTTTAGGTGTGTACTGAGCGAAATTATAATATATTATTATAAAAAGTTTTCTTACGTATCAGTAATAATAATAATTTATTTAACTGTTATGTATTTTCTTTTTTTGTGTGCTATTTCTAACAGGATTACAGCCCTCATATTAAGAACTTTTAAAAGTAAATATCATGAGGTAAATACGCATATAAACACGTATTTTTCTTGTCAGTTTTTTTTATTATAAAAAGGCAAACTAAGAACCTAAAACCTACTTTAAATATAATACAATGATTTAATTAGATATAAAATAGGTTTATAGGTTCTTAGTTTGTTTTTTTTTCGTGAAAAAAAAATTCCTAAAAGCCACACAAAAACTTTAAATTAATTAAAATGCGTGAATTGGCTTCTCCGGTGACTGAAATCGTTGTAGTGTTTTTCATTATTTTTGCGTATATTAAAAAAGTTGTGCTTATGCATATTTAATCATCGTGATAAACACATTAATTGACTATATTACAGTGGTTTACACAAAATATTTCTTATTATGTTTACATTCATTCGCTTTTTTTATAATTTTTATTCAAACAATAAACAATACAATGATATTTTATTCCAACCTATAAAAAGATTATTCTTGAACTCATCTTGTTGTCTACGCAAAATGTTTTGTTTTTAACAAAAACAAAACATTTTAGCAAGAGACGGAATGTATATGAAAACAAATGAGACTCGGCTTAACAGACCAAAACACAAATCTGTAGAAATAGAGCTTTAAAGTTTTTTTTTACATGTTGCATACACAATGAAATTAGCTCAATTGTAGTACATCTAAAATTATTGACATTGAAAACAAAACATTTTTTAGAATTTCCCTTTACTTTTTTATGTAAATAATGAATGAAAAGGAAAATCACTTATAACATATTTCCATTTACCTTTTAAGTGTGTTCAAATTTAATTTATAAAACTCCATTCTAATCGAAAGTTAAAACAAATTTAATGACAACTATTACTATTTAGTTTAAAAACGGTTTATTTATTTTTTAAAGTTTCGCAACGTAATTATTATTACGCATGGCAGCTCGCCTTCTAGTGCCTGCGGGAGGTAAAACAGTTGTCTCGCGTAATAATAATTACATTTCAAAACGTTTTTTTTAAATAAACCTATTTTTTTATTATATAATAAAACATATATATTTATAAGACTAAGAAATATTGTTAGACTAGAAAACCTAAAAAGAGTGTACTATGCAATTGTTCAGTCTATTTTACAATATGGAATTGTTGGCTGGGGGGGACATATGATAATATTTTAAGTCCACTTAAAATAATTCAAAGATTGATAATAAAGATAATTAAAAAGAAAATATCAACATTTTCCACTGAAAACCTTTTTACAATATTCAATGTACTTACAGTAGATAAAATTTATAAAAAATATGCAATTATTCAAATTTTTAAAGAAAAAAACGTTAAATAAATTACAATTTAATATAACCTTTCGTTTCTTTTCTTTTCTTTTCTTTTCTTTTCTTTTCTTTTCTTTTCTTTTCTTTTCTTTTCTTTTCTTTTCTTTTCTTTTCTTTTCTTTTCTTTTCTTTTCTTTTTTTTTCTTTTCTTTTCTTTTCTTTTCTTTTCATTTCTTTTCCTTTCTTTAATACTATTACTATTGATAAATTACTAAATATACACGACAAATTCATATTTTCCTGCTATACAAAAATATTTTAAGTTATGATCTAATTATTTAAGCGATAATCCCTCACCAAACACAAGTACCTTGTTTCTTTATGGTGGGGAACAGCTATATAATATTTTTTGTTACACCATATGAATCATGTTTTATTTATATACTTATGTAAAAAAAAAATCATATTAAATAAAAATAAAAATAAAATATAAAAAAACATACATATATATTCGTAAAAAGCATTTACTTTGTGGCTTGCCATAATTATAATGTATATGCATAAATTTGTTTTGAACCACTTCAATTTAATATAACCGGTCGAGATCATCATATTAAATGGAAGTGGTTCAAAACAAATTTATGTGTTTATATTATATGTGTTAAGAGCTGTTACTATTTTTTTAAAACTAACATATAGGTAATACGAAAGAATAATATTCCCACCTATAATATGTACTAACTAACTATCACCTCGTCCTCCAGAGAGGATGGATAGCCACGTAACTATGTCTTGGGACACAATCGTTGGTTCATTCAAATTCATACATCGTCTCATACAGACTTTTTATTATTCCAACGCTTTCTTAACATGAACCAAAATATTTGTTTGATTTACTTGATCGTACGATATCTTTCTAGAACGTCACTTGCGCGTCGTAGATTCTCCTGATTCTCATGTCTTTCGTTCATTCGCTCTATATGCCCAAACCATCTAAGTATCCCTTTACTAATGTTATCTACCTACCCACCTGACCCTAAACCTTCTACCTACTCTTCGAATTCCTAGCTATATTGTTCTCTTAAACTTGACCATACAATACGTTACCCAAAGTAATCGTTATTTTAACATGTGTGCTTGTAAGATGCTCTCCTGTTATGCACCACTAATAAGGAACTCCAGTGAAAAATATAACGGCTTTAAAAATATATATTCGTATAGATCAGCAAATGCCGATTCTGAATATATAACTTTCATTGTATATGATTATACGTAGATTTTAAAAATCGTTATATAAAAGTGAATTAAAAACGGTACCATCAAAACACCATGTTTTGTTGGTACCACTACTTCTGACGTCACACATGCCGTTTTTGAGCCCAACTCTAACCAGATAAGATGTTTTTCCGCTGTTTATCATGTTTTTAGCTTATAATTTCGCTGTTTACAGTTTCATTTCGCTCGTAAAATCATTATGTTTGTTTATTGCGACTAGTTGAGAGTTTTTGCTTGAAAATTCGTTCCAATTTTAACGAATTTGTCTGAGTAGTAATCTAATCCTTGCACAGCACAATGTCATTGGCACTTTGGTGAATATTTCTTCGGTTATTCTGGAAGCGGAGGATTTCTAATGATACCTCAAACCTGTTATTTCTTACAATGCATAATATATTTGTTTTTATTTCAACCAATTAAAGTTACATCAATGTTTCAAACCTAAGTTAATACCTGTCTACTGCTGTCAAAGACTGTTAGTCCGCAAGTCCGCATATGCTGCGCATGCGTCAAAACTGACGCATGCGCAGAAAACTGATCATAATACGCATTTCTGATTGATGATATTCAGAATCGGCATTTGCTGATCTATACGAATATATATTTTTAAAGCCATTATATTTTTCACTGGAGTTCGTTATTATTCACTGAATTCTTTTGCATATTTTTTTTCGTTTTTTAATCTTGCTTTGGACTGGTTGACCAATAAGGTCAAGGTGGGGGGCAATGTCCACGCGAGTTTATTAAAACCTATCTTCAATCATATGTGCGATTGCGGATACCCCCTGTGCCTTCCATTTCCCCCCTCCCCTGGTCCTTGCCCTCGAGTTGACCAGAATCCAATGTTCATTCTAAACAACTCCTGAAGTGTCGCACCGCAATTAATTCTAAATCAAAACGCCACCGTGAGAACTAACGAGAAGTAATGCGCCACGGACCCGGACCCACGCCTCGCGACGATCTCCAGCTGCCCGGCGAGACGCAACTCGCCATGGGGGGACGACAGTGATCAGTGAAAAAATCGGCGAGTCCTTCTTTATCCTTCAATATTGTTCCATTCCTATTATTCGCAATCCCAATCTCATCCAGATAATTGATTTCTGCCATTGAATAAACCGCTACCATCTACACGCTCCGCACCATGTATCCTATGAAATGAAGGCTTTTTGGGAACTTCTGTTTCCGTAACTCAATGGGAGGTTTTCGCACGATTTTTGACGCTAGGTGCCGCATGTCCAAGGCGCTCCCGTTAGCGTGGGAGAACTGTCAAATGTCATACGTTTTCTGCGCCATTTGAAATAATTGAAAGTTTTTGTCTTAATATCGTAATAATGCCGTCAACTTATTGTTGTGTTCCAATTTGCAAAAATAGGGGTGGACATGTATTTCCAAAAGACAAAGATTTGAAGGCGAAATGGATTAATTCCATCAAACGTTTGAAGTGGATACCGACTCGTACTTCTGTAGTTTGTAAATCTCATTTTATGAACACAGATTATATAGGCGAGAATATTAAGCGTAAGTACCCCCATTTATTTTAATACCTTCTTAATCTTTTCACAATTGAATCCCCAATATAAAAAATAAGTATAAAATTACATAAACACGTAAAGAAACATTTTAAATATAGCACAATAATTGTCATTGGGAATGCATTTGTCAATATTTTCTTTCCTCTTTCTCCGTAAAAATTATTTATCAGAAATAATTATTTTCTAACATAGACAGTTCTGTATTTTATATCATGCGAGTTTCCAGACTTTGATCCTTGTATTTTATTTTCAGATGGAACCACACCATTGATACAAAAGTTGCGGAAAGGTGTAGTTCCTTCAATATTTCCCTGGACGAAGGGAGATAATTTGGAAGCCATTAACAGACGGAAAAGGGTTCTGGAACGCGAAGAAAAATGTATAAATTCGGCCAGGATCCATAAGAAACCAAAACTACAAGATGGAATGGAAGAAGTGATGTTGCCTGTGAATATGGAAGTCGTGGCAGTGGAAGTCGTATTGCCATTTGATACTCTCAAGATAGATAGAGACACTCAGACGGATGAAAAAACTGAAATATCTTCAAGAGAATCCTCAAGTCAAACGCTAAAATACTCCGTTTTCAGTATAATGACATACAAGAAAGACCCGGCATCAATTCATTTTTTTACCGGTTTAGAGTCATATGAGAAAGTGGTGTTTGTTTTCCATTCCTTAGGTCAAGCCACATACTGTTTAAAATACTTTTATGGCAATCCCCCACTAATATAAATCCCTTTGAACAATTTTTTTTAACATCAATGATATTGAGAACACACAAAACATTTTTTAAAATTGCAAGAATGTATCTTATATCCATTAAAGATGTTTCCAATATTTTTATTGCTTGGGTGAAATTCGTGTCGCTGCAGTGGAAAGAGCTCAACATTTTGACACCAAAACCGAGTATAAATTTCTTTTCTCCAACAGATTTTCGAGACAAATACCTTAACACAAGGTTAATGATTGATGGCACGGAATGTCCCATTAAATGGCCTAAACTACCGACTGCCCAACAAGCAACCTTTTCTACTTATAAAAACAGAAATACTGTTAAGGTACTTATTGGTGCTGCTCCTAGTGGCCTCATAACGTATGTATCTCCAAGCTATGCAGGCTCTGTCAGTGATCGCCAGATCGTTGAAAGAAGCAACCTTACATCCCCGTATGATGTTGGTGATTCCATAATGGCTGACAAAGGTTTCAATGTCCAGGATATCTTTGCACCATATGGTGTCACCATAAACATTCCAACATTTTTCAAAAAAACTAACAGAATCAGTAGGAGTGTTTTAGAAAATGATAGAAAAATTGCCAGCAAAAGGGTGCACATAGAAAGAATAATAGGACTTTTAAAAACATATAAAATTTTGAAATCTCCTATGAACTATACCGAGACAATACTTTCTGCGGATATTATATTTATATGTTGCATGTTGTGTAATTTTAGATCAAGTATTATAGACAAAGATGCATAGTAAATTGTATGTAGTTACCATGATCAATTACTAGTAGATAGTATATAATTACATTTGATTGAACCTACTCTTATTTTATTACAATGAAGCCCAAACAAACTAACCATCACGCCGTTTTAGGCAGAGAAGACAGACTGCCAAGCAACTCGGTCTCGGCACACACTTCTTGCTTCATTCACATTCATACATTCTCTTCTGTTATTCTGACCCAAGTATTTGATCAACAAAGGTACAGAAAATTTTCTGGTATTCTCCCAGAAATTTCTGTGAGCAAACGCAATGAGAATATCTGATCTATGCACCTCCTTCCACTCATGAAAGCCCTAAATTGACTAATCATCACGCTGTTTCACCATGGCGATACTCAAGTGACTTCTGTTATTCTTTCTCTATACATTGAGTGTTCAAAATTAATAATTGCAATCCAAATTATGTGATTGGTGTTATAATAATAGAAAATATTTTGTGGTAAGTTTTTTATTTATTTAATTACAAGTTTATATTATGGATGTATAGCTGGATTGAAGTCCAAATTGCAATTACATGTTTTTTACACCATATTTATTTACAAAAATAAGTTAGTCAAATAAGCCACAATCAAGTGGGGCTGTTCCCTTTGTTACCTCACCAAAAGTTGTCTTTGTAAATGTGCCTCTTTAATAAAGCTGGTTTAAAATAATCTTCATTAAAAGTTATTAATGTATGTACCATTGTCCCAATGAAATCTTGATCCCTATCTACCTCAATGATTTGAAAATCGTTCAAGGTAAATATTGCTAAGAATGCCTTACATCTAAGAGCGCATAGCAGCTGTCCTTGGATCTGGTAATAATAGTTATGTGTTTTGTCTAACTCTAGCTTGCCCGAGTATTCGCCTAAATATAAATATAGGACAGTCTCCACAGATATGATGCTGTCCTTGGCTGTATATGGACATTTGACTTCTAAAACAGGATCTTCGCCAATCAGTGCATCGGGAGAGCTGGCTAAGAACTAATGTTCAGGGTGAACAACAATTCCGCAGGAAGAGGTGGAAGTATTTGCTTCAAATTCAAATTTTCTCACTGCTGCTGCCTCAAATTTCGATCCATGTTCTATAGATGCTGTTTTGACGTCATAAACTTTCAAAAAAGATTCTACCAGATTTCTGCGATTAGTTTTCAGCGTACTTTTGCATATTTTTCCAAAATTTGAACTGGTTAGGCGTAGGCATCGTTCAGTGAACCAGTTCTTTGATTTACCCTGACCTCTAGTAGAGGATTCAATCAAATCAAGTTCTGATTGGGATTTCTCATGACACTTGAGGAAAGAATGTTCAACAGTTTCCTTCTCATAAAAATGATCAAACGTGGCAGAATATTTGCCTGCCGGGGGGATAATTTCCATGATAGGCATGTGCCTTAAACTTAGATTTTGAGCAGAAAATCCAATGGCTAAATTATTGAATCTAGTTTGGTAATTTTTGTCGTTAATTAAAGGAGCAGGCCTAGGATCAAAACTGATGAGCTGTTGTTGTGACAATTGCCGTTTTTTCAATAGGAGATCTTCCGCTTTTATAGGTTGTCACAAAACAGAATTTCTCGATCCGTTTCGTAAGCATATTTGAATTGCAATCTTAATAAAGTTCATCAATAGATCTACTATATAAAATATCCCCGACTAGCTCAACTCAGGTTAGATGAATGTATACGAAAAAAACGATACATCCGTCTTTTAATCGTGTTGTCAGTCCGTTGATGGACGATTTTCGAAATTACCGCTTAGTTATCATTAATAAAAACAAATACATATAAATAGAAACAGGAATAGGGAATTCAAAATAAAAACAACTCTCTTTTGTTATATAAAAATACCTGGCAGTAAGGTCTATATTTTTATAGCTGCATTTAAAGGCTCTAGGAAAAGCTTTAACCTTTCTGTGGACGCCTTCAGATTATTAAAGGATAGTGATTTTAAATGATTTCAGTTTTATCAAAAAGCAAAAGGGAAATAAATAAGTAAGTAAATTGGAACGATACCCGTTGTTGGTCGCAGAAGCTGGTAACAGGACGGCTCCTCATACTAGAATGCCTGCTCTGTCTTCCCAACACCCCTTGCCGTCGCTTTACCCCCTCCCCTTACCAAACCGAGTGGTTAGGAATTTATTTATCATAGACAACTAATGTTTATATATGGTTAATTCCGGGTCTGCGGTTTGTCAACCTTAGTTGTTAGGGACTTGCTGCATAACAAGGTGCACCATGATATTTCCTCGGTTTGTGAAAATTTTGTAACAAGCTTGTACAGCTTTCTTGAGTAATGATTTTTTGTTTACACTAAAATCTAATATTTCATGTAGGACTACAAATACATGTTTGCAATGTGCACTAGGCCCCACACCCGCTGCACACTCACGTTGGCATTCCAATACAGCATCAGAATTATAACGTATATAAACTGCATACGAAACATGTTTTCTATACTCCGAAGCACACATTCCTAAAACATAGGTTGTGTCATTTTCACAGGCACTTCTGACATTCAGTAAGTATTTTTCAGCATACGTACTAAATGCTTTGTCAGCATTCTTCAAACTTTCCCAAGAAACACTGAATTTATGGAGTTCTTCATGCGTCAGTGCTGGAATATTTGAGACCATGTTGACATCTTGAAAATATTCCGGCTTCGGTATGGTCATTTCGTAGGTATTTTCGTACGTGATGCCAGTAGGGTTGAAGTCATGGTTCTTATCGTAGTCTTCGAGTCTAAAATAAAACGCATTACGATAATATTATGTGATGTATTACAAAATAAATTATCGTGGAAGGTACAAGCCTTATGTGTGGTGTATTTACTAACCTTTCTACGAGAACTGCTTTTTTACCGATGTTTTGGCATTACGTCCTTTTAATTCCTCCTTCAATTGAACAATAGTCCACTGAACATGATTCTTGTTCATTTTAGGTCTTAAACTTGTAACAAAATTAATAAATCGTATAAACTACGTCGAGGCGGTAAACAAACTGATATCGAAATAGTGAGATTTATTTGAAAGTAGGACCGCCTTCCCTAGCGGATTTTTACGAAGCTCCTCAGAAAACAGCCCATTTCGCTAAAAATGGTCTTTTAGACAAAGACAAACTGAAGTGACGTTTTGATGCAATTAGTTCTTATTTCTTAAAGGCGAGGGGGACGTCGAAGCGGAATTATTTATTAATTCGAAATATTGATAGTATTATTACGCAATACGATAAACATAATGTTTTTAAATAGAAAAATCTTTATTAAATATTTTATAAATTTACCTAGGCTTAGATTTATCAAAATCTAATCAGAAATACTTCTTTTTCTGACCGTCCCATTGTATGTTTTACAAAATATTTAAAATACGAATATGATTTTTAAAGTGGAGAAAAGTATTTTTAATCCTTTTTCGATGCGTTTTTGTAAATAAACATAACCAAAGATTTATAAGCCGCATTACAAAAAAAAAATATTACGTAGTGTTCATGAAAAAAATTAAACTCCCCTCTATTTTTTTTTAATTTATCTTATCGACATATTACAGAAAAACCTTCACAGCATTTAAGGATATTCAACTTTTAAAATGTTTTTGAACGTGCGTAGAACGGTCAGAAATGTGTAATATTTCTGATTATATTTTGATAAATGCTAAGGCCATGCAAATTAAAAAAAACGTAATAAATATGTTTCTCTTTAAAAACACCATGTTTATCGTATTGCATAATAATATTATCATTATTTTGAATTAATAAATAATAACTCTCCGACGTCCCTCTCCCCGTTAAATACTCTGTGCGCCGCCGGTGATGAGTTCAAACTGACGAGGCGATAACTGGTACGCCAATAAATCTTAAAAAAACTTACTTTCAATTCGCAAAATAAGATTTTTCTTTAATTCCCTTTAAAAATTTTAATAAATATATTTTATAAGAATACATATATAAAATTTGGTCAACCCGATGCGTCCGTGCTATACAGCCGATCTTCGCGTGAACGTTGCAATATCCCATAAATGTGTTTGATAAGAGAAAATAAGGTTTCTTCATTCACACATCCGCGACCATTCATATCAAACTGTCCGTATAAAAAAATAATATTTCATTATTTTGGTTATAAATAATTTATTATAAATTATTACATTATGTTGTAGATGTTCCTGCCACATCAAGGCATTTGCAATATTTTTTTATATATTTTTGCAACACCCTTTTCGAGGAAAAAGCATTTTTGTACAATTTGTACAGAACAATGAAATTCCTCAGAAAAAAATATTTTTGTTTCGAAAGTAATATCAGTGGCGTGAAAGTAACATCATACAAAACTTGAGGATCTAGTAAGAAATTTAATTATATTGAACAGTTCAAATTAATTATTTCCCGACTTGAAAATATTGAAAGTAAAAATAAAAAACTCAAGTTAGTATTATTTTCTGCGATTGCACCGCTATTTGTGTATGAAAACCAAAAATTAATAGGTACGCCACTGGATGTGATGTAATTCAAAATGCTTTTATGTCTTATATGACACAAAGATGGAGATCCTTTCTTAAATACAATTAGCCGATCCTTCAAATTTTTTTCAATTATTACAAAAACTCTTTCCCGTTTTCTTTGAAAAATATCTAAACTTTACAAATAGTTGTCAATATTTCAAATGACAGTGACAGAGACACATGTTTTCAATAATGTGTCTTAATTTTAGAACCGTGGGTAACGCGTGATGAATTTTATGGCTCGAGCTATATATCGTTCTGTGGCACTCAAGTAGAATAATGTATCGGAGCGATATATCGTTCGGTGGCATCTATAGGGTCAAAACATAATTTTCTATCTTTCGTACTTCAATGGCAACTTATGAAAATTTTAAAATTTTTGACTGATTTTGGCATATCTATGGTCCTAAACAATCTAAACATTCCTGGAGAAGAATGGATATCTATTATCTATGGATTCTTATGTCAAAGTAAAAAAGTCGAGCTGCCTCAAAATATAGAAATCATTTTTTTTTGTATCCTGAATATTCGAAAATAATCATTTTCGCAACCAAAAATACACCAAGGTATTTATGATATAAAAATGTATTTTGGCATCCAATCCAATATTGTAAAATATTTTCCTTTAATTTTCAAAAATTCTATTTGTCTTATTCGTGCATTTAGTAATATTATATATATCATAATTATCAACTAAACCTAATATTTATTATCTTAATATTCCAGGTAAACAATGCAGCGCGAGGAAAAGCAACTGGATGCTGCTTTGACGGCTGTCATAATTAGGGTCAATGAATTGAAAAATTCTATAGCCTCTATGATACATAAGTTAGAAACAGAATACGAAACCATAAATTGGCCTTCCCTGTTGGATAACTACGCTTTACTCTCGGGACATGTAAATTAATTAATTACTTTATTTCTAACCCCTTTGCATCATAAACATATAAAGGCAACTCCGCTTAGAAGCATAACATATAATCAGCAAGTTAATTAAACGAGATCTCAATCGCCATGGCCTTTATGTTGCTGGTTGCTAGAGACACAAATAACCATGGCATTGGACCGAAGCCTGGTGCTGGAGTGGCGGGTTTTTGGCTGTACCTGGAGCAAAAGCATTTTGCCAAAAGTTCAAGTGATTTAATTTAAAAATTAAAACATAATTTTGTTTTGTGAGATGATTCCTCAAATACTTATGCCATTGAAAACTCCATTTTAAAATCCCTTTCTGTTAGATGCGTCTTAATTGGAAAGAAGAATAAGTTTCAAAGAAGTTATCAGTGGCATTACTTTTGGCTCTTTTTCAACAGTCATTTTTACCAATATTAAATATATGATTTTTATTCAGCTCACAGGATTAAGCAAGATACTGAGTGCTGAGCTGTCTCCCTCCATGCGGGGACTGGCTGTCCTCCCCCTGCTGCTGAGCTGCGAGCGTGACGAGGCCCTTGTGGTTCTCTCGGAAGGAAGAGTGCCGGCCTTCGCTCATGACCTGGTTCCCGACTACCTCCGGACTAAACCTGAGCCCCAGGCAGAACAACGTATGCTGCAGCTCACTCACAAAGCTAGCCTTCTTAACTTTGATACAGCTCAGGTAGGATTTTATCTTACTTTTTTAAATATTAATTCCACACAGGTGGCTTTGACGGAATAATATGTATTTCACAATTTATTCATTTAAAATAATATACAGTATATTTGTGACACATTCTCCAGAGTGGTAGATACTCTCAGTATCGCCCTGGTGAAAGACCGCCATTCAGAATCGAAACGTTGCTTGAAATGGCTTTAGCCGTGTTTGGTGACCAGATCTGAATAGCCAAGTACTTCACCATCTCCTCCCCCTCCCCACTACCTTAAGCCTCACAACATACCTCAATTGGGGAATGCCATAGTCTCACTGGCCCCAGACGGTTGGAAGCATTTGGGAATCTTGTGTAGTACAAAAAAAAACTAAAAAATCGTTATTGAATGTATAATATGTTAATGGTTTACGATTTTGTATTTTAAGTGTAAAAGAAGGTGTTTTTAATGATCGTAGGCAAGCAGTGCTTTCAATGCGCACCATAAAAACAAAAGAATTTTTCTCTTCAAATGAAGGCTTCCATGAATCGCCGTGTTTTGCTTTCAGTTATAACATCAATTTTAACCAAAACCCCTACAGCTTCTAGTCCATCATGTTTGGAAGCACTCAGGTTTGTTGTAAAGAGTACTTCACATTCAAGAAAGAGGATTTTGCATTGCATTTCAACTTCCTTTCAAAAGTTGTGAGACATGATTACGGTTATTAACCTTATTCCATCAAAATATTCCGAAGCATCTAAGCTGCAAGTCTAAATAAATAAATATGTACTATTGTGGCCATTATTTTTTTAACATTTGACGGATCCTACTTGACACCACTTGTAGGAAATGGGATGAAGAATTTATTATAGTTCTTATCTATCCTTGCCTTGAAATCAGCTTTCTGAATGTACCCTGTTGGCATAAAAATGTAATTAGATTTAGCTTTTGTAATTAATTTACTAATTTTGCTTTTCAGAAACAAGTGAGCCAATTCAACAAGATTGTGGGACATGTGTGGGAGATAGTTTCTAAAGGTAGAGAGGACTGGGAAGGTGAATCGTTAAGATCAGGTAATTATTTTCTTCTTAAGGAATACCACTTTGTTTTTTTTGTTTCCACCGCAGTAGCGATGAGCCGTTCATTTGAGCTGACTCATTTGAGCTGACTCGTGAGCGTACGACTTCTGGTAAACCCTACCATGACTCAATTAAACTGTGAATCTTTTCTATTATATATATATATATTTTTTTTTTTTAATTTGTCACATAAAATTTATTGTTTTACATTTCAATTACAAACCTCACTAAGACTAAGCCTGTATCGAGGTTAACTTTTGTTCTATACGACCATCGATGTATATTGTATAAAGATAAAATTCCACAACGTCTACACGACACGAAGGATCGGCCTGTTAATGAATTATGTACCGAGAGCTCATTGCAATATTGACTGCACTGATTGCAACTCTCCAGGGTGGCTCAAATCTACCCTCATATCACTGCCTGAGGATAAATCGCAGACATCGTTCCTGTCTCAGGATCCTCTAGCCAGAGGAATCCATGGCTGTGATGGATATTCCACATTATATTGCTAACAACTTCGTTTCTAAGAATTTTTTTTTTTTTATGTGACACCTAACAAGAGCGCCCCCGTATGTTCAGGGTAACTATATCGCTATCTGGTTGGGCAACATTGTGAGGCGGGTTAAGGAGGGCTGTAGGAAGGGATTTGTTAATGATGGCTTTGAAGAGACCCGGATTAAATGTTGGAGGAAAGATAGATGCCGGTGGCTCATTCCACATACGAGCTGATTTACACAAAAACGAGTTGGAGAAACGACCTGTTCTCATGAAGCCGACATCAATCGTGAATGGATGTTCCGCTCGTGTCTGTCGAGTTTCATGCACGTGCACCGGCGCAGAGGGGATCAACTCTGCTAGCTCCTTCGAGCAGGCTCCATTGAAATATCTGTAGAACAGACTCCGCATACCTACATTGCGTCTGTGCATCAGAGATGGCAGTCAGTCTGTTAACAACGGATTGTCAATTAAATGAACCGACCTCTTGCACAGAATCAAGCAGGTTTATCAAGTATTTGGGAGCTCCAGCCCAGTGTTGACTTCCAAATTCAATTGTTGGACGCACTTGAGATTTGCATAGGATTAACAGTTGATCACTATTGAAGAATCTGCTAGCCCAGTTTCTTGAAAGCCAGATTTACTCGGGCTACTTGATACTTGAGCTGGTCTGAAATACTCACTCCAAGCATTTCAATGGAATCTTTGTTGAGGAGGGTGCTCCCATCGAATTGCACCAGACAAGTCATTGACCACCTTTTTTGCCGAGATCAGATACGCTTGGGTTTTTGAGATGTTGAACACTCCAGGCACGAACCTTCTCGAGGTGGTGGTCAACTTTTATCCTCAAAGCTACCTGAGCCGTTCGGACGTCAACAGTGGAAGGAGGCTTGTTGAAAAGAAAATCACTGTGAATGGTGCTGTCATCAGCGTAGCATTGTATTGGTCACATTCCACGAGATCGTTTATGTACAACAAAAACAGCGTCGGTGACAGCACGGATCCTTGAGGGACGCCTGCATTAACTGTGGTGGGGAGAGAAACAAGAACCGTCAGCTGCCGTTTGAATAGTTCTTCCTTTATGGAAGTCCGCGATCCAAATTTGCAGGGTTGGGTGGATCTCGTAAGATGGCAAACTCCCGACAAATGCCTAATGCCAGACCCTACCGAAGGCCTTGGAAATATCCAATCCAACAATTTGGGTCTCTTCGTAACGCTCCAAGTACCGCCCCCAAACATGTGTGTCACATACCCGAGCAGATCGCCACACGATCCGTTTCGTCAAAATCCTTATTGCCGATCGCTTAGGATTTTGTTATTCTCAGGGTATGTGAGCAGCTTGTTGTTATTCACCCTTTCCCAATACCTTGGAGAGTATAGAAGTGATGGCTATGGGGCGGTAGTTAGAAGGATCAGAGCGGTCCCCCTTCTTAGGAATCATAGGGTGAACAATAGCCTTTTTCAGAGATCTGGCACATTTCCACTATTGAGTGACCGTTTAAATAATTTTGAAAGGACTGGGGTTAATTCTGCACCATAAAGAATACAGCTAAAGGAATGCAAGAAAAATGATGTTCTACTATAAGCGGTCAGCTTCGTCTTCTGTGCCGTCAACCTATAAATAAATGCATAAGGCGTAATAAACACTAACTCAATAATGAAGAATTGGCGCATGAAAGGTAATTACAATAACTTGTTATAAATAGTTGACAAACCTTGGAACCACTTAAGAAAGATTGTTTATTTATCTATAAAGATAAACACATCTCAGATGATCAATAGTATTCTCACCCATTTCTAAGATGCTGCATTTTTAGATAAGGTCCTTTGTTTTAATTTGTTTACATAAAATCATCATATGCAAGGCTAAATTATGCCCACAACCGTGGGACTTGCAATTAATATTTGGCGCTGTGATGCATCTTTATCGTCTAGAGTTCACACATTCCTGTGTGAATAATTACCGCATTTACGGCACCCGACAGTCTGACATCTGGACATTATGTACCTACACCTATACGCTGAAAGCTGTATGAGCTGGGAGTCGGCCGTCTCTTAATATGTGCCGGCTCTTAAATGGGCTGTCGTTCAATTGAGTCATACAAAAATATTAAGCTGGTACCGTCACTCCCGCTCTTAACAAAATGAGTCATGACCCATCGTAACACCACATAAATATAGGCCTCTGTGTTTCCTCCCTCCTACAACATGAGTCTCTTCAAGACCCAGTTTCACTCCTTATCTTCCACATAGCACTCCCAAAGATGACATAGGCCTTGAGGGAAATTATTTACTTCGGGGTCTCTTGTGTGGAGTTAACTGTAAAAAAATATATCCACAGCTTGTAAAAATTATTGGAGAAATTCACATAAAGCCGCCTGTGTTCTTTTAAAAATACAATATAACCAAAGTTTTGGGAGCATAATATTATGATAGTTAATTATCTTTGGTGGGTTGTCACGGCAGCATGTTGTAACACTGACGATTTGGAGAGAAAACTCTTTTCACTTACCAAATTATAAATAAATAATCTTATCCATTTTTACATAGGTATTCAACAAACACACAGCCTGACAGACACCCATGCACTGGTGACTGCTGTGGGCATGGGCAAGGGGCTCCGTGGAGTGGGAGGCTCTGGCCCCCTTGTAGTGGGGGGCCCTCCTCGCGCTGGAGCTGCTCCCCCACTGCCAGCCCCCTCCCTACCCAAACCTCCATCAGCCATCAAAACCAACATCAAGGCTGCCACACAGATACATCCTTATCAGCAGCGGTGAAAAATATGAATTTGTTTTGCTGTTTAGTTGCTAATTCAGGAATAAGAGTGAATGTCTACGGGTTTCGTATGTAGGAATACTGATAATGGTTTTTCTGTAGATTTGACATACAAGCTCCTATGGCATTTAAAATTAATGTTCCAGAAAATCTCAAAGGCTGATAATGTATATGGCCGCTTGCACACAATCAATAATATTGTGAAATTCATCAATACGTCTTCTGTCAATATAATATTTTGACCGGTCAGTGGCTGAGTTGGCATAGCGTCAGGGTCCCACCCAGGCGTTGTGAGTTTGATTCGTCGGTTGGCAAGTCCTCCATCACGACACAGGAAACATCTTTCGCTTGGTATTATGGTAGGAGTTTTTTCAAATACTGTCAGGTTATTCGTAACCTGGGAATGTTGATCTTTCTTTAAAAAAAAAAATAGATTGCACCCACGCTCAATGGTAAAAATATAGTCTGTGGACACCATTGGCGTCAAAAAAGCCTTAAATTGATCAGTTATCAAAGCAGAAGAAACAATTGTGTAATTGACATAGAAAATATATTGTAATAAAAATTAAAAATTGTAAGTTCTTAGAGAAACTACAACACCTCGGCAATTCAATAGCCAAATATTTACAATACGAATTGTAAGCATAATCATAGAGTGGATAATATTGTTTGTTATTAAATCAGGAGAGCTCTTTTATTAGGAGGTATCTGAAGTTCATTTTATTTTATTTGAAAGCTGTCAAAAGATATTATTTTAAACTAGTGTACTCACATTTTGTATGATGATCTTAATTGCGTATTTTTAATGTATGTATTGCACAATAAAGTATTAATATTTTCAAATAAAATTGTTCTTATTGGAGTTTATAAAAAAAAAAAATCTTTGAATCCCGTTAATGGTTACCTGCTGATCCTCGGGCCCGTCAGAGTTTGGTCAAATTTTGATGAACTTTATGCTCATTCAGAGGCTTTGTCATTTTTTTTTTAATGCCATAACTCACCACCATCTGCTAGTTTTTAGCGAGACAATAGATTTTCCGCTTCACAGTGGGATACATTTTCCCAGGGATGGGAAGGGGGGGGGGGGGGTATGGGATAAAAAAGTAAAATTTAAATGTAGTTTGGTTATTTTTATTAAAATATAATGAAGTGTATTAATAAAGCTTGTGAATGATAATACTTCTATCATAATGAAATTGAAATAAATTAAAATGCAGCAACCTCGGAGCTGTATCGTAACATTTTCAAGTGAATCAACAATTATTGAGCATTACGAACGCAGACCATGCCATGAAGTTTTTATTTGAGATCCTCTTGGAGTCGTCAACTATAAAGTGGGGTAAATGCAAACATAAAAAACTGTTTTAACGAGACTTAATATTTGAATATTTTTGTGACATTTCTCAGATCATTTCAATAAAAATAATTAATAAACATTAAAACGTGTTGCAGCGTACACCGCGTGTTAAATGCAAAAAATAAAAATACTTTCATGTAAGTTTCAGTTTTTTGCTAAGCATAATAATTACGAATGTGGGGCGTTAACTCAAAACTCCAATATACTGTGGGTCGAGTGTGCGATGAGGTGTTGGAATTATGTGAATGTGTTGACCTGTGGATAGACAAACAAAACATTAGACAAATCATTTATTGGAAAATATAACTTTTAGCTATTATTCATAGGAATGTAGTGGTGCAGAATGTCTACGGTTTAACACCGAAAGACTATTTCTTTGGCAGTGTTACTGGACGAATGCCAAGCATATTTCAGAGCAAGTGATGAAAAATGAAAAACGCTTTAAATTTTCTCAGTGTTTTCACTCACTACGGCAAATGTTGTCGATAGACAAGTACAATGAGGAACAGGTGATAATCGAACCTGTTCTCTCAAATTTCTTAATTACATTACTGTTGACTTATTTGGTGCACTTTATCATTGCATCATGCGTCAAAAATTTAACAAACTTTGCAATATATCCACATAACTTCCCCAATAATTAATAATTATTCTATTAGTTATTCCATGACTATTAATAGATCGCAACAATTTGCAAATGAGGGGTGAAGTTTTAGTGTTGCCAATCTAACAGAAAAAATGCCCCAACCTTTATTTACGTAAAACTGAATTTAAGAGTTTTTATAGAATAGGGATAGTGTTTCTATGCGAAGAAAAATTATTAATAAAAAGTAATGCAACTCACAATATCATCAATCTTGAGGATTGAGCGAACAGTCTCAGTGGCGAGTGTCAGAGCGCTGGTGCTGACCAGCAGCGGCTGCAGAACCTTCTCCTCCACCATATCGGCAATGCACCCGCGGCGCACCGAAATACCGGCGTTCTTCTGTCCGGCAACATGAGCAGCGTGGAGCTCGGTCACAATGCCGATTGGGCTAAGTCCCGCATTCTCAGCAAGAGTGGATGGGATCACGGTGAGGGCGTCGGCGTAGGCCCTCAGACAATAGTGGTCGGCTCCAGGGGCCTGCTGGGCGCGGGCCGCGAGCTCCAGGGAGACGTGGGCCTCCCCAGCCCCTCCACCAGCCAGCAGGAAGGGGCGCCTGACCAGGCACCGGACGCAGCACAGGGCATCGTGCATGGAGCGGGCGGCCTCGGCCAGCATGAGACGGTTGGAGCCGCGGACAATGACGGAGATGGTACGTCCGGGGTTCTGGATTCCGGTGATCTAAAATTTCAATCAGTATTAAAGTAAGGAACCCGAGAACAACTCTGTCCTCAACAAAAATCATTATTTTTTTCTATTTCTATCAATATTAGAATTTGTAATAAGATGGTAGGCCTTTGCAATCCGATGATTGAACAATAGGGAACTACAGTGAAAAATATTATGGCTTTTAAAAAAACATATTTGTATAGATCAGCAAAAGTCGATTCTGAATAAATAACTTTTATTATATTTAAATTATATGTCGAATTTATAAAACCTTATCTAAAAGTAATTTACAAAGTATCTCAACAAAACACCATATGGCTTATGGTTTCACTATTTACAGTATTTACTTAGCTCGTAAATTCCTTGTTTATTTATGGCGACTGCTTGAGAGATTTCGGTTGGACATTCATAGCCATTTAGATAAATTTCCATGTAATAATTTCTACCACTTCCACATTAGAACAATGTCCATTGGTGGCAATTTCTTCAGTGATTGTTTTTTCGGTGAGCATTTCCTCAGCCTTTGGAAGCGGAGGATTTCTAATGATACCTCAAACCTATTATTTCTTATTTCAAGCCATTGAGGGTACCTCAATGTTTCAAACCTACTATTATGAGAAATTTTCTCTAGCATAACCGCTTTAAATTTTGTTTTTGTCAAGTCCGTGACAACTGTTTCGTAAACTGTCAGAGAGGTTCACGAAACACAAAATGTTGTCGAAGCGCAAGCGATTCTAATTTTCTCTTTCATTCAGTTGTTAAAGCATTGAAGGTTAAAATTAAATCCGAAAAAATTCTAGGTAGAAAGATATAAAGCACGCGAACTTTGTGATTATTTAGAATAGTCCTGTTGTTTTGTGATATTATCTAATACTGATATATTAGTCTGTCGGTATTATGTCGGGGGTGTTCATAAGGTTTTTTCCATATCATTTATGCATTGATTGATTAATTCTTCTGCCATTTACTTCCGCGTCATGAATTCTCCCGACGTTCCAATTTTTTAATGCGAATACCGCAAAAGAGTCCCATCTGTCCGAAGCCAGTGGGACTATGGCATCCCTTATTGGGATATGTTCTGAAGATAAAGGGTAAAAAAAAAAAAAACGTTAATATTTATTAAAAGCTTCTTACGCCGAGTAAAGTAATTTTATAGATATTTTTGAGTCCTAAAATTCATTTTATGAATACTTTTCAGTCCTAAAAATTAATACCAATAATTCAATAAATACAAACTCTTCTTGTGCCACCGATTATCTAATAAATGTAACATCAATAGAAAAGGAGAAACAAATAACCATGTAAAACTATCATCTCTATAATTAAATTTTTCTAAAACTGTGTTCATCTGAAGCGACCTGCCAGGTAAGTATGTTTTTCTGTATCTGTCTGTACATAATTAGTTAAGAAATATTTGTACAGTGCCCTTGAGGTGATTTTTCACAAAAACGGCGCTATACAAGTCATCCAACTATTATTATTATTATTATGGGGAGAAGGCGATGAGGAAGAGGAAAGTGGCAAAAGTAGCTGGCTATTCAGATCTAGTCACCAAACACAGCTTAAGCCATTTAAAAAGCATCTCCCAGTTTGGAACGCGCCACAAATATACTATATACATATTATTTTAAACTTATTAATTGTGAACCAACAAACATTTCTCGCTATTTTTTTTTAAATATGACACCGAAGGAATAATTTTTATTGAAATATCGATAATACAAAAGATTTGTTAATATTAGATAATGACGAATATTGAATACATCGAGAATGGTCAGTAACGCCAGATTATCGATATGATAGACGTCTACATTTAGCTACAAGATAGAGCATAGGGAAAGAAAAGCATTTGTACAGTGCCCTAGAGGTGATGTTTCACCAAAATGGCACTATACAAATCATCCAAATATTATTATTATCACATACCAAATCAGTATTCAATAGATATGAATACCAAAATATCCTTTAATATTTCGAAACGGTCAGAATGCTAATATCCGTGGAACGGTATCAATATATCCAATATGCGGCAGTATCTTGAGTCTAGGTCCGGAGCCTAGTCTTGCAGTTTCAATCGTAAAAAAGTGGGATTTTCATAGTAATAGATTTCTTGGAGTTAATAAATCGTTTATCAGTTGTGGATATGGATGTATTTCTGCACATTGTATACAATGCACCTTACAATAGTGACGAGATGCTCACATTTTCCAGTGTTTCCTTCAATTAAAAGCGGTTAATTTTGAGTAAAAAAAAAAAACGGGTCCCGAACTTTTGCATAAAATGCATACAAAATCGACTACCTGTAATAAAATCACCAATTCTGACAGGTCCATGTGATGTCACACCTAACAAAGAAAATGCTTGAAAATTGAAACATTTCAAAATTATTTTAACTATGAAAATGATCTTTAAAAAAAAAACTGTTTTTTAAGTTAGAAAGTCAACCATTAAATTTTTTTTTAAATGGACTGGAGTTCCTTATCACCTCTTTGGCGGGGGGAACCCAATGCTTGAACCACTCAACCATAAGTCACTTGAAAGTAAACGGATTAACTCTAATAATAATAAATGGTCAACTTTATATAAATGGGGCAGTTTAGCGATTCACCTCAGGGGCGCTTTACTGGTTACTGTAAGGTAGCCTTTTCTAAGTGTTTACAATAAATACTTGGATGACTTGTAATAGCGCCGTTTTTGTGAAAAATCACCTCTAGGGCGCTGTACAAATACTACTTGCTAGGGTTTATCTTATTATGTACAAACGGATACAGAAACATACTTACCTGGTAAGGTTACTCCAGATTAAAACGTTAAATTTCAAAGCTTTTGCTCGAGAAAATATGATTTTGCACGCACGGGACATATTAGAAAACACTGCACATTGCATGATATTGCAGTTACTGTTTAAATCCTATTTGTCATTGATATTATAATTATTGGAAAGTTATTGGCAAAAGAAGAGTAGGTATATTTGAAACATTATTTTATTTGAAATTTTCATTAATAATTATTTACAGTTACAGATATTTATAATTACAGTAAAACCCCTATTTTACGTTTTTCAAGGGACTGAAAAAAAAAACTTAAATGGAGGGAAAATGTAAATCGGGGGGAAATGAAAAAAACAATTAAAAAAAAAAAAATAATCTTTGTTAATTTTTTTGGTTGAAAAAACAATACATATTTTATTTTTATAAAAAAAAATCATGTAGGTAGATTATTCAGAGTATTGAAAAAAAAACATTGAATTTTTTTGTATTGAAAAAATATTTCATATATTATTAAAAAAATCATGTAGATTAGTTTGTTTAATTTTTTTTTCTCTAATTCTTTTTCAATTGTATATATGCATTTAAAAGTTTCGTTTTGAACGCCACCAATGCTCGAAAAATAGGTTTTAAGACCCTCAATGTACTTGGTTGCTTCTTCTTTTGTTGGGATCACTATCTCTTCTTCATCAGATGACACTTCTTCAGGTACTGGTACTATAATATGATCCACAATGTCATCAACTTCCACCAAGTCTGATGTCATCACGTTGAAGTCAAGGTTTATATAGTCCTCCAAGGGTTGATCTGAAATCCTTTCCCACCTGTCGATAATATTGTACTCTGTATTTCCTTCTACCGCTACCTCCTGATCCTTGTTGATGCCAGCTTTCCGGAAACAATTTTTTATAGTTATCTCTGTGATTTCACCCCATCCATTAACAATGTAATGCATTGCATCTAAAATAGAGACCTTAAATTTTTGGGGGTCCGCACCTCGTTCCAATTCAGACAATAACTTATTTATCAAGTTTCTTCGGTAGTGGTGCTTAAATGCACCGATTATCCCTAAATCCAGGGGTTGCAGTTCACTCGTACAGTTAGGTGGAAATAATGCCAACTTAACGTTCCTCAGTGTCAGGTTCGTAGGGTGAGCAGGGCACCTATCAAGGAATAACAATATTTTTCGATTCTTTACTCCCATCGAAGCGTCTAATGCAGTAAAAGTTGCTTTTCGAATAGGGTTGAAGTCTCATCCATGCCTTTTTGTTAGCTGCATATTTTGTTGGCAATGACCTCACATTTTTAAAGCAGCGGGGTTTTTCAAACTTCCCAATTACTAATGGCGGAAGCTTCTCACTGCCATCTGAATTGGTAATCAAAAGAACAGTGAGCGTCATCTCACTTAACTTTCCCCCGTGACAGGCCTCCCCCTTGAAGCAGAATGTCTTACACGGTAGTACGCTAAAGAACAGCCCAGTCTCATCCGCATTGAAAATATCTCTGGGAGCATAGTCGGTATTCAATGTAGGAACATCTGTCTGCTTCCAATCTTCAGCAATATCCAAATCAACACTTTGTGATTCCCCGCAAACTGATCTGTAGACCACATTATGCCTCTTTTTAAACCGATCTATCCATCTATTTGATGCAGTAAACCCTTCAATATTCAGTCGATTGGCGATGTGTAGCGGGTTTTCACGAATGATTGGACCGCCGACGGGAACATTGCTTTCCCGCGCACTGACGAACCACTCTTTTAAAATCTCTTCTAGTTTTTCATATTTCGATGTTGTTATATATTTTCGTTTTTTCGCCATTAGACCACATTGAATGGCACTTTTTGTGATTGATTCCCGATTTTTTATTATTGTGGCCAACGTAGTGATAGGTATTCCCAAATCGCGCGCCAGCGAAACTCGAGAACCAACGTGTTTATCCACTTTTTCGAGAATGTTCCCTTTCTCTCGCACTGACAAAGCTTTTCTTTGTTGAGACATTGCAAAAAGGAAGAAAAGATTGTAATAAACTCGTAATAAACGAATAAATCAAATAAAAAACGTAAATACTGTGTGTAAATGATGATCGCAAATAACTTCAAACAGAAAGACGCGTCACAAATCGAGTTGAAAACCGAATAGGAAAATCCAACTGGACAGATCAGATGTTATAACATTTTACAAATCGCTAAAATTGAAAGCTGTCAGCCAATCACGGCACGGCAGATAAAAATGTGACAACTGCGCCGGCGCATTGTCATGTGCGCGTCCAATCACGGCACAGATAGATAAAATTGAAAGTGGGAGGCCAACCACGGCGTTTCGAGCTGTAGGGCCGACCAATCACGGCACGATAGATAAACATGTGTCTTCTGCGCCGACTCATTGTCAAGCACGCGTAAATCACACATTTTGAATATTTTCGACATAAATTGCGGGAAAAAAACGTAAAAATCGGGTAATAAATGTACTAAAATACATCGGGACTGAAATAATAACACGTAATTGGCGGGAAAACGTTAAATCCGGGGACGTAATATACGGGTTTCACTGTATTTACAATGTCACAGACTATGAAAAGTTTCAAATCTTTCTGTTAATTACTTTAGTTGGGTACTAAACGGCTAGCTTTGTTTGCTATGTTAATTAGGTATGCAACTGAACCATTCATGGATAGACTTTCCGAAGAGGTGAGTTTTGCTCTGAATTCTGTCGAGTGTTTAATCAATCTTAGATCGTATGGCAGTTTATTCCAGGCTTTAAGGGCCTGACATACTGAAAGTACGCTCGCCAAACTTAGTATCTTAGTATTCCAATAGCCGATGACGTCGCTGATCTAAGAGTTGACTGTCGTGAATTGGAATTTTCAGGGAGGCACGGTTTTAAATACCATCCAGCAAAGCTTCAACTGGATTCTTTCAGGACATTTTTGCCATTTGAGGATGTCAGGTAAATAACACACAAGAATCCTAACTTTTGGAGCCAGTGGGACAAGATACCTTCAGCCTCACAAAATACCTCAATCTTTAATTGGGGTATTTTGTGAGGCTGAAGGGGGTTGGGAGGGGTAAGAGATGGGAGAGAGGAAAGTTAGTAGGTACGTGAATATTCAGATCTGATCACTAAACACAGCTGAAGCCATTTCAAAAAACATTTCAATTGATCTACTTAATAAAGTGAATATATATTTACCTTGACGAACTTGCCGCAAGGCTCGCTGATTTCCTCAGCGAGATCTGCCTTCACGAGGTTCTCAGGTAAGAAATGGTCCAGGGAAGCAATGGGTCTGCAGGCAAGAGTCTTGCAGATGAACTCAATGTCCTCCCGCTCAATATCCTTCACAACCATAACCTTGATCTTGTCCAGGAAATGGACGGCCAAGTCGGAAAGAGCATCCCTAAAAAGATAAACATAACATTAATTTCCATGATAATATTTGCCATTTTATTACCATATTCGTTTATCATTCATGTTCCTTGCAACGGCTGTAAAACTATTGTTACTACATACCTGAGGATGGACTTCTGCACAAGTAAGACTGTGCACTTGCTGGCTTTGATCTTCTTGACGATGTTCAGGATGTATTCACGCTCCTCCTTGAGCACACGATCCATCGCTGCGTAGTCAGAGACAACTACATTGTGATCCATCTATGATAGACACAAAAACTTTTATTTTAGGTTAATGTTCCTCATTCCAGAAGGAGAAAACTGAGCATAGTGTAATACTTGACAAGACAAAGGATTCATACAAATGACACTTTAAAAATGAATGATGGCCTTGTTTGAAGATTAATGTCAGATCTTAAATATGGATAAAGCAAATTTTTTTTTTATGATGCAGCGAAAACTCTCGATAGGTAAGCTCTGGACCAATGAAATTTGCTCCAGATTGCCTATCCGGATTTCTAGGCCAATGCAACTATTTCAGCTTGCAATGCCATTTTCATCATGAGTTATGCAGCGAGAACAGACACAACATTGTTATATATTTTTGTACTTTAATGAAAAAACTATTCGAAAAAGGGTATTAAAACTTAGGCAAAGCCATAAAGTCAAACTAGTTCGATACATGTAAAGTTTTTTTTTAAACAAACAAATTGACTTACGTCGGTCTTGGGCGGAGAAATGCAGAACTGAATGAGTCCAATAAGCGGCTTCTCGACCTTGCGTGGCCCAGAGATGTTGGCTGTCTTCTGGGATAGCACCAGGCCTCGTACCAGCTCCGAGTCCTCCAAGGTGCCCCCGAGGCGCTCAATGACGCGGACGTCACGGAGATCGCAAGACAAACCGGAGGAAAGACCGGCAGTCTGATCCACCACTGAAACAAAATTATTATTTCTAGGTTACTTTCAAATTTTGTACTCTTATGGCTAGGTTACAAGTAGTTATTAGGAAGGACAATGAAAGTGGTAACTAAATCATTTAGTTGATTTTAAGTCGCTGACCGCATGTGGACAGTGCGTAACGTGTTAAGCAGTAAGTTACCGGTAAGTAGCAATTTGGTTGACTGGATTAGAATTTTTTCAGTTAAGCAACACCATCCACCGCTGTGCGCGCACCCTTGTAGTTGGGTGGGGGCTATTTTCACACTGTTAGGACACGCACAAAATCAAGTTATACTACAAACATAATAGTTGATTAAATCACTTACTTGAGGCGTTATATACAGTTGTGGTGGTTATGCATATTCTTTAAGTACATTATCTCAACAATACTCTCACTAAATTTCATAACGATATGATATGACCACTAGATCCAAAGTGATGTAAGTTCAAACAAATTAATGCAGTGGACACAATTACTAAACAAAACTATCAATCCGTTGAACACTAATTGCATACTATTTATTTATTATGATAATGGCTAGTCGCTAACTGAAGTATTATCAATTAAAAAAAATAAAATTTTTAGATCAAAAAAATGGAAAATTTAACACCTTGAAAAAATAAACTTTTTAAAACCGTAGCCATTTAAAAAAAATTGATTTTGAATAATTCTTCGTTCTGCGACTAGACAATATAATATACTAACAATTTTTTTGAAATTTTTATTTCAGATGAATCATTCTCGGAGTTATCGTGTCCACTGCAAGTGATGCCACAAAAAGCTCTCCTGGAATACAGCTGTAGTTCTATTTTCAAATACTTTTCTATGAAAAGAATTTAACAAGTACCCCTAAACATGTAGTAATCGACGTCGTTAACAGTTTTTAAATAAATGTTTATAATTGTCGAAAGAATTTAGAGAAAATGTCATCATTTCGCCCACTACAACTTTATATAACCCCTTAAATGCACGTGAGCAAGTGCCATCTGCACGGCACTTTTCTAAGGACGGTGATTTAGTTACCACTTATCACTGTCCTTGGAACTGGCTGCATGTAATCTAGCCATTAGATAAAGTTCATCAGGTGCGAAATTCTTACAGGGTTATTTCTCCCAATAAATTAGGGGTATAATTTATTAGGAGAAATAACAAAAAAAAATGTTAAATATTTTTTCAGGGAAATGTATAACCAGGAAATTTTGGTAAAAGGAAATATTTTTTATAAATCAGGGATTCTACAACTAAGGTAGTTCTCCACCATTAATAAATTACATTAAATAAAACAACCTTTCTCAGAGCACTAATAATTGCCCTAACGAAGCTTGATACAAGTGAAACCGATTGGCATTAAAATATAATAAATTCATAGTTTATAACAAAGTGAGTATTTTATTTAACATAATGTCAAGCAGCAAATTGATTGATTTTTCATGAAAATAATAATAAATTAGTTTAAATAATTATATGGACAAATTAAATTTTTAACGCAAGACTTTACATTTTTATGTTCTTAACTTTTGGAATGTCGAACGCCCACGATCGAATACTTTCGTAATAACTTATATGCCTTCTACGCTACTGGTTTGCCCGATATCAACTAAAGCCACCGCGTCGAAAGATTCAACCATCCGGTCGCCCTTTCCTAAAGTCAAGCCTACCAACTTTAAAAAAGGGCGACCGGATGGTCGAACCTTTCGACGCGGTGGCTTTAGTTAGTATCAGGCAATAGTTTGGATTAGTGCCCATTAATTGTTTTTTGCAAAATTTATGTTTTTGTAAATTGTACTGTCTTATCAGATAATGTGTTTATATATTTATTAAAATTGTGTATATCTATCATAAGTAGTTTCTCCCGAATGGCTACTTATATTCAGAGAAATGATTTTTGACATTGCCGATCGGATATGGCAGCATTCAACGGATACAAATTTTGCATATCCGATGGGTAATTTGGCACACTAAAAGTTAAATATTCCCTTTACGGATTTTGAATGCATTCTAAAACAAGATTTTGTATTCTTCCTTTAAAATTTTGTATGCATTCTAGAGCTTTCTCCAATTAACTGATTTTATACACATTCTTTTACCCATACAGACTTTCAAGCATTGTGGAATAAATTTGGGATTATAAGCTCTTTTTGGAATAATAAAATAATAATTATTAATCGAAATATGGAATCAATTTGTATTGTTATAATCTTACCTGCAAGTACAGCCTTGACTGCAATGGGGGCCAGCAGACTGACGTGCTGCGAGACGACCTTGGAGCAGAGGGATGTGGCTGCAGCTTGGATGAGAGAATCTTCATCATTCATCTCCACGGGCCTGGCGATGCCTTCAAGGATCTGACGAGGATTAAAATATATTCGTTATTTGTTGAGCGCACCATAATAATAAGAATAGTTGGATGATTTGTATAGCGCCGTTTTTGTGAAAAATCACCTCAAGTGCGCTGTACAAATGAAGTCTGTACAATGAAGTCTTTTATAAAAAAGAATATTGAAGAATATGCACCAAGCAAAAACCATTAAAGAAAAAACATTAAACATTGCATATGTATTAACTTGGAATGTTAAATTATGGTAACTCTTCATAAAGACATAATTTTGTCATTGTTTGAGAGATTATACAATAGAGTAAAACATTCCTCTGCCTACCCCCGTGGTAAAAAGGCGTGAGGATTGGTTAGTTAAAACATTGGAAAAATTGTAATCACAAAATAAACCAATTTACAAGAGAGCAATTTTGATATTCTGATTTAATTTATACACCAAGATGTATTTTTCAGCTGTAGCTTAATATGTGTGCATGTTAATGTTAAAAATTTTAAAGTGGCAATTCAAGATGTTTAATCATGATATTGCATGTCAGAATATAGATGTGTATATATATATATATTAGAAATATTTGCGATAGAGGAAAAAAACAATTATTATTACCTTGACAGCCTGCTGTACTGCCCTCTGGAAGCCATCAGAAATGACAGACGGATGAATTCCCTTTCCCAAAAGCTTCTCTACCTCATTGAGGAGTGCTCCGGCAATTACAACAACAGATGTGGTTCCATCTCCAGCTTCAATGTCTTGTGCGCGGGATAATTCTACAAGCTGCAAAAAATTATTTTTTATTGATTGCGATTGAGATTGAAAGAAAGTAAGAAATATTGATATGGAACAAGTGAATGGAAATACATTTTTTTACTGATGGGTGATAAGATTCAAAATTATAATTATTCATTTTGTCTTTATCTATGGTCAGAGACGATCAACTTTTAAAGCAGGTGACTAATAAATGTGTGGGCGGCATCTCTGCTTCACATTGCGATAAGAGTGGGGGAGCTTTGTTTCCATTAGTTTCTAGAATAAACAAAAAATTACCATCTTTGCTGCAGGATGAAGAACATTCATCTGTTTTAAAATGGTAGCTCCATCATTGGTTATGGTAACTTCGCCGTTTCCTGCTTGGATCTAAAAAAAAACATAATTAAACTTTTATAAACAGGAATTTAAAGAACAATATTATTATTTTAGGAGGCATATAACATTGTTCTAACCATCTTGTCCATGCCCCTTGGGCCCAAGCTAGTCCTGATAGCATCGGAAACAGCTAAAAATAAAGTTTTATTGTCATTAAAAATATGTATTAATTAAATGTTATAACAAGCTGGATAAAATACAATATAAGAGATATTCTTTAAAAAAAAAACACAATAACTTCAATAAAAACCGAGGAGGCAATAGTACATCATGATAATTTTTAACTAAATATGAATGGTAATGCCATCACTCTTTATTTTACAACGTTCAGTTACACAAATGTACATATTTAACACACATAGAAGGTAGAATTAAGTGTACTTCCTGACGTTTAAAGTAGTAATTTAAACGGTAACACCCAAAGTATGAGGGTGTAACAACTGAACTTTTAACTATTGAAAACTAGTCGTAGATGACGACTAATGAATTACTATGTTAAGGCAATACAAAGGCACAAGCAAAAATTATATTTCAGTACTATATTCTTGAATAAATAATGAATATTTGCAAATTTATTACCTTTAGCTGCGTTAATGTTACTTAACCTAATATCGGTAGGTTTACTTTTATCTTTATAAACACCGGTCGTCTTCCTCATAACATCACCACCACCTCTGGGAGCAACCATTTTTATATATTGATTTTGTGAATTAGGGGTAAAATGCTGATGGATTAATGGGATGTTCACCGATTTCGAAAATGAAAAACGCCGAACAAAACAGAACACTACCGAAGGCAATGGAAGATTTTGACAGATCGAAACATAGACAATAATTGGATAGCACGAGATTCATAACAATAGACAATTATTAATTATTTTTTAAGAAGTCTTCAGCACGTAGGTACGCCCTGATTTTCATAAAATCCAAAAAAATCACAATACCCAGACTGGTATTTTCAATCTGCGCGGGAATTGAATGCGACCTCCGAACAAAGAAGCGCAAATACTACTATTCAAAAGAGGTCGTCCATTAGTTGGATGCGGTCAACAATATTATGTTGTGTAAATATGAAATAACACAAAGTTAATAAAATGGAGAGTACTAGTAAAAAATTCAGTACCTACCTAAGTTAAAAAGTTTTGCAAATAAAGCTTCTTGACTCGATATGTCCGTTAACACTATTTTATAAAGTATCAAAATCAAATAATGTCAGTATTCAGTTAGTCCCAACATCTTTCACGTGCTTTTTACCTTCCCTTATTTCTAAGTCCATACACAATAAATTGTAGTCGCAATATAATATCTGGCTCCCATAATTAATTAATCATAATATAGATTCTGATCATCCAGGATGGAAGAAGCTGATCATTGATCACCCATTGTCCTAAATGTTCTGTTCTTTCTACTTTATTCGCAGGCTATTCATTATGAAAACAACATCAGCATTTTTTAGTTTTGTTCCACCTCACAAGGGTTTGTAAATAGGTTGCCAAGAATTTCTCTCCAGGGGCAAAGTGGTTAAAAAACTAAACCACACACTTTCCTGCAAGTAGAGGTCAAACGCTTCTCAAGTCAGAGTTTCTTCTTGATGAACAAATTTCGACACCTCCTACGTATAAGGTTGGAACTACGTTTTGGGCTATTTTGGGTTAAATTACTTTTATTATGTAATTTTTAGTAATACATATTTCGGTGAAATTGAAAAAAACACAAAAAATTTATTTTCTGAGGTATTTACAAACATAATAAGTCTTAATTAATATTTTACAAAAGATTCCCATGTGTAACGTCGTTAGTTCAAATTCTTTACGCCGTGCTAATACACTACCACCATCCATCCGGTGAGAAAAGTAGAGTATAACTCAAAGTTATTTTAAGAATAAAAAAATCTTATTATATCTTAAATGCATAAAAAATGACGATTATAAACATTACAACAAAATTATGATGTCAATCAGAACATTCAAATGGCTCTACTGAAAAGTAAGGTTTTTGCATTGCGCCCTTGAGGTGATTTTCTCACGAAAACGGCGCTATAGAAGTAATCCAATTATTATTATTATTATTATTGCATATACAAGTATAACGTTATACGAAGGTGTCGATTTGTCTTTAGGGTTTTCCAGGGCATCTTCTGTTCTTGCCATTAACACTATACTTAGAGTAGATTTCTTTAATGAGTGTCTTCACACCACACAGGAAGACAGACAAAAATTATCCTCCACAAGTCTGATTTTTGTGGTCGAACAATCCTTTCAAATTTTGATTAGTCAACTCTTGGCATTTTTTGCCATTCGCGAGATTAGGTATAGGATTTGCATGGTAAAAAGTACCATGTTTAGATACTTAGAAAAACAAGGGAACAAGTGTAATTCAAGAACATAAAAAAAACCTTGCATTAAAATTTTTATTGGATTTTGTCAATTATGTTGTTTCTTGGTAAGTAAACCTTGAGAATAACTTTTATGGATCACAGCTTTTTATTAAAAAGTGCTAATCTCTTTAATTTATTAATAATAAGCTCTAGATCAGTGATTTCCAATGTGGGCAATATTGCCTGTCAGTGGGCGATTTATGTAGTTTGCGGGGCGATTTTTTTATTTATTTAATTTTACAAGAGAAAAAAGACAATTCAAAAAGTGCCGATAAACTACTTTTTTGTAGTTTGTCTAACGGGAGCTTGTTATTTAAAACATAAAATTTACAGACGAGGTTAAAAAATATGTAAAACAAAAACATTAAAAAAAAAACAATATATAAAATAAAAACATAAAAAAAAAAAAAAAAAAGCTTTGGGGGGTGTTTTAATAAGATTTTGGGCGATACGCATACTTTGTATACTTAATTTATTATA
Organism: Halesus radiatus; assembly: GCA_022606495.2. Taxonomy (NCBI): domain Eukaryota; kingdom Metazoa; phylum Arthropoda; class Insecta; order Trichoptera; family Limnephilidae; genus Halesus; species Halesus radiatus. Next base: position 116,626 of record JAHDVE020009110.1, read on the forward strand.
AAAACTGTAGACAATTCAGCGCTTTTTTATTGAGATCTACGTTTGATGCAATTTAAAGGTTCCATTTCATAAAATTCCAAGATTTCATGACTAAATTTTTCTTTGTAATTTGACTTTCGGAACGAAAAGAATCAACAGCATTTATTGGTTTGTCCTTGAGCCTAGTAACATTTTCTTCACTTTTTTGCATGGACTTGATTGATATTTTGGATGGGTTCCGTTTTATAGGGGTATGCGACCGAAGACCGGTCAGTGACTAAGTTGGCATCGCGTTTGGGTCTCACCCAGGCGTCGTGAGTTCAATTCCTCGGCTGGCTAAGTCCTCCATTTACGACACAAGCAACATCTTCCGCTTACTGTGATGGTAGTAGGAGATTTTCAAATATTGTCAGGTTATTCGTAACCAGGGAATATTTGTCTTTATTTAAAAAAAAAGTTTTTTCATTATAGGGGAGAGGGGCGTTAAGGAAAAAAATATTTGAAAAGTGGGCAATGGGCCCAAAAATGGGAACCTCTGCTATAGATTTATTCAGGGAAAGATTAAAAAATAAATTAATTACAATTACTTTGTTTAAAACACTGTTTTTAATATGTAAATATCTACATGTTTCAGAAGCAGGATAAACAATATACCTACTATATATGTTTATACTGATGATGGGAGGTTTGCTTCAGAAACATGTAGAAATCTACATTTTAAAAACAGTGGTTTAAACAAAGTAATTGTTATTAATTATGACTCCACAAAGTGATTGCGCATCTTTTAAAGAAAGAATAAAAAAAAATTTGACACCAGAAAAAGTGCACAATGTAACTCAAATGACAAATCTAATATTCTGAATTACTGTAATTTCTTTAACACAGGTCTCATTGATCTTTTCAGCGAGTTTCCATCGTAATAAAATTACATGAATAGATGCACATGGTTAGTGACAAATAGATTAGGGGCAATGGACCAAAAGCAATACATAATATCATAAAGCATGTAAGGAAATTTAAGAAGAAAAATAAAACACTGTTTCATAAGCTTCATTATATTTTATTGAAATAACAAATATAATTCAATCAGTAACATTATAGATACTTTAGCCAAAAGAGCGAACCTAATAATTTGCATACTAAAATAATTTTATACTTATTGATCAACAATAAAAAATAAGAATTCGTTTTTAAATACCTACATACATAGAGTAATAAAAGGGTTTATTTATCAGTCAGTGGCTTAAACCCTTTATGCTTTTCACATAAGTTACTGTAATATTTTTGGAAAATAATTACTAATCACACTATGGTTTTTTTAAAACCAAGAATATTTTCTATCTATGAGTATAGCAATGAAGTTGTCTCCTACAATGGAATTTAATGTTATTTACAAAAGTATCATATTGATTAGAGTATGTTGAGGACAGAACTTTTACAATTTATGGAAAATACTGAAGATATAAGCTGTCAAAATGTTGATAATCTCACCGGCCGGCCGATAAGCAGCGTATGACATCACGGTTCATAAAATGACTGGCACGCCAGTATCTGTTATTGCCATTCAAATTGTGTATTATATTTTTCCCAAGTTCACTTTGAAAGCTCACAACTTTGTCATTTTTGGAGATATCGAAAAACTAATTTTGCTGTCATTATTAACTCTTTAAATATAATACATTTTCAACAAAATAAAAAAATGGATACAACATCAATGAGCAAATTATAATATAAACAAAATTGTAATACACAGATGCCATTTTTTTAAATAACGATTTAATTTTTTGCAATTCTCAGAAAAAAACAAACGGGAATGAAAACCGAGAATAACAAAAAAACTGTCCTATATAGATTCTAAAAATATGATTCGACTTTTACCATTGTCAATACGATTTCAGTATTCATATTTTAAAGTAGGAGATTCTATGTCATTTGTATTTCTATGGATTGGTTCCCCCCTATAACATCATTATAAAACACTTCTTTTGATGAGGGTTCTTTTTCATGAACTTTCATGTGTGCCATCATGGTGCACTTTTGTGTAAATTTTCTACGGCAAATTGTGCACTTGTGTCGCTTATGAGGATCATGAATTTTTAAGTGTTCAGTGAGAGTTTTCTTCCGGGCGTAACTTTTGGGACATATATGGCAACCGTAGATTCTGGACGCATTATGCTTGACCATGTGATCAGATCTATCCCCCTTACTGAAGAACATGAGGCCACATACTTCACAAGGAAGGGTCTTCTCTTGCAAATGATAACTTCTAACATGTCTAGAAAGGCCACTCGCCATCAGATAAGTTTTAGGACAAAATTTACATTCATATTTGTAGTGCGCTTTATTATGAATGACTTTCAAATGTTTGATACGCCTAAAGAATGAATCAAATCTTTCTGGACACATCGGGCAGGCGTACACATTCTTATCTCTAACAGAATGGCTCATTTCATGCCTCAGTATACTGTTTTTCTTCAATAGTTTGTTACATATTTTACACTGAATCATGTTATCATTGTGAGTCTTACTTTGATGGGCATTTAAATTCTTCCTACCGACAAAAGATTTACCACAGAGATCACAAATAAAATTAGGAAAGTGAAAGCGTCCCATGTGCGCTGTCAGTGGCTTCTGGCCCTTGAAGGTTTGATTGCAGATAGTGCAAATACAGGTTTTTTCATCAAATTTTAAAGGGCTTGATATCCATGGCTGAATGGGCGGATCTAACTTTTTTGTTTTTACAGGTTTTTCTAACCGAATTCTTTGTAATTTTGATTGCCTCTTCAGACCCAAAGGTCCTGAAATATTACTTTTAATCATCTTTAAAGGAATACTATCATCATCTGAAATATCAGATTCAGTTTTGATATCGAAGTCATCATTATAATAATCGATTAAGGATTTATTTTCGTCTTTATTGTCACATTGATCAAACTTATCTGTTTGTATTCCCATGTCAACTTTTAGTTTAACAAGGGTGCTATTAAGATTCTTATGATGTAGAAAAATTGATTTGTCTGACTTCACCATTCGGTAGGGACGGGAGGATGAACTTGTTTTCTCAAAATCAACACTTGCTTTGCTACTTTCATTTGCGCTGCTTACTGGAATTCAAAATAATATTTTTTTAACACAGCAAAAACAGTTTAATTGTTGAAATATATTATGAAGTCATTGCCAGGTAGGTGAACTGGCAGATGGGCAAACTGAGTTTAAATTCCACTGAACCTTTTTATAAAACATTACTTTAATACAACTTTTTTTAAAGCAACATAGATTAAACTTTTCTTGATTACAAATATTTCAAATTCACTAAAAGCTATAAAAAAACATCTTACCAGAGAATTGCGTTTGAGTGCCATGATTAATAAAGAGTTTTAATCCCATTTGTGTGTCTTCTACTTGGCGCCTGAATGTGCAGCTCTGCCTGAGTTTATAAGCACAATCGTTGCAGATGTAGTATGAGCCTTCTTCATTATGTACCAGCTGAGAAAATATATTTGTAGAATTTGAAAATGTTTTCGGAAGTTTGGCATGCACCAAAATTGTAATCAAAGCAATGAGAAAATCTACATCTAGGTTTAATTTGAAAGTCTTCGCTCCAAAATAATTCAGAAAGGGTATGCATATCTGAGTGGTAGTATGTATGAAAGGCTTATAGTGGATTATTTCTTATCATAAACTAATAATTAAATACGATCTAATAAGATTAGACAAAAAATAGCCCATTTCCACAAATATGAGCCTATCTTAACTTAAAAACAAGATTTTGATATTCATCGTGTTTATGAGGGTAGACAAATATTGGGTTATTTATTTTAAACAAACCTGTATTGAAAAACATGCAAAGAGCATTTCAGAATATACGTCAATACAGTCATCAAAAACATGAGATTGTGTCATGCTCAACAAATTGTCTTCTGCCAGACAGCATTGACAAAATGGATTGAGATGTTCCTTCTTGATATCATCGACAATCAGTTGTTGTCGTTTAACATGAAACAAAGCCATAATTAAGGGTTCACGGAAAGCGTTTAAACATTAGTGGCAATGGCAAAATACAAATCAACGACGAAGCATCTATAAACGATAGTAAATTAATCATAATGTTGATATTTTTTTGGAATAAGGGATATTATTGTTAGAAAAACGACGAAATGTCACTTGATATGATAATTTGATAATAACTGACATTATTGACAATCGTTGATGACCATAGATAGAATAGAAAAAAATAAACAACTTAATTAAAAAATATATGATTTTCAATGCGATTTTTAAAATGTCTATAATACAATATACATATATACAAGGCATACAAGCTTGGCATTCTTATATATCTTATTTAGGAACTGCATTAAAATTTTGTTGTTGGTTGTCAAAAATATGCATTAAACCATTATCACCGATGATTATTTCTACTTTAGTTATATATTAAGAGTTTCAATTTATTTAAAATAACTAAACTAAACTTATTTAAAATAAATTTATTTAAAATAAACTAAAATAACTATTATTAATAATAACTAAACAAATAAGGCAGTGGAACGAGGGAAGTGTATTTTAGAACTGTTTAGCAGAATTTGGAGAAAGGAAGCTAGTGTCCAACATAGAAGGTGTTTCATACCTATTTAACTAGTAGACGACTAAAGATTCGAGCTTTAGGGCATACCATTATTTGTAACTTCAACTCATCAATATTTGATGCAGGCAATTAGCTCTCGACTTGATATGCATATAATTACACCAATGAATAAAAAGATAATTAGTTGCTGTCAAGTAAAGTATACCATACATTTAAGTTTTTTTTTATAACGGACCTCATCAAATGCCCAACTAAAATGTATATATTTCACCTATTTGAATATTTTTAAAAAAATCTACCAAAAATTGAACACTACTCAGAACCTTTGGATATAATGTCTAATAATCCCAAACAAAACCAGGTGGGAATTTAAAATATTTTGAGATGGGAGGAAACACTGATAATTCCTTTTTCATAGTAGGTAGTAGGTAACACTTCAGAACCCTTTTAAAAAAAAAAAAAATTTATGAAAGGCGCTTTGCAGTAAATTAGTCAGAGGACTGTCTTACACGATGGGTTTGATATGACGGTTCGTCGGGCAGTAGGTACTATTCTAGGAATAACGCAAAAAGAGAGGAATAGAAATGCGATCTTAGGTAGTTACAAGTAATTTATTTTTATATACGTGGGATTAGTCTTAAAACTAGCGTAAAACTTAATTAGACATAATAAATTTAATAAAACTAGATACGCAATTACTTAATTCTACTGTTAAAGTCCTTGTACTTAAAATTAGAGGTTCACTGACTTAGGTAATTACTTAATTCTACTGTTAAAGTCTTTGTACTTAAAATTAGCGGTTCACTGGCTTATGTTGTGGGAGGAATTATGATTAGAGTCAGGCACTTCCCTTTTTGGTGATGGATGTCCAGAGTATAGTGGCTGCGTTGTATGTAGAGTCCTCGCGTTCGCACTACGTATTCGTGTACCTCCGGATCGGGAGTAGGTGCAACGCGGCGATAATCAGAGGCCTGGGCGGTCTCCGATGTTGATCTCCGAAGGGCGAAGATCAGCTGCTTCCTTCTGGGATGGAAGCGTAGAATTCTGTCGTCGTCAGAGGACCTGGGCGGCCTCTCCAAGGGGCGAGAATTGGAACCTTCCTGGGCGGAAGGTTTCACTTGGCTGGGTGTCCTGGGCGGACTACTGCAACCGACTCGTCTGTCCTGGGCGGACTACTGCAACCGACTTTTTGCTTCCTCGATGGAAGACTGCACGCGACTATCCGTCCTGGGCGGACTCTGGCAATCGACTGTCTCCTAGAGCCCACTGTCCTTCTGTCTACCTGTCTACCTGTATTGTTCAGCGGTCGTTCCATCCGCGGCTCAATTCCCTTGAGGGGATTATCTTTTATTGACGTCCCATAAAATTCTAACGGAATTGCGGGCTTTCCCAAAATAGCAGTAAATATTATATTATTTTAGTTACGATTTTTCCTAACAATAGGCTCGGCTAGCCTTTGTACTAAATTCATTTTATGGCCGTTCTAATCTGGGAATTCCTATTATTTAAAATGCACATTGTAAATCTAAATATTTCGGTGAATTCGGTCAATTATTTTATGTGATTACAAAAGGCTATATCAGGTTAGCCAAAACCCATAATTATCCTAAAATAACCTTTTTGTTAGAATAAATTCCCTGGAAATTTAAATAATGCTGCTCATAATATTTTTTTAAAGCTAACCTAACCTAATTACTAAAAAACAGGTTTTCAATTATTTAGTTAGAAGAACGCGTTGCACGACCGATTGGTAGGTGTTTGGTAAGGTTTACCTGGAATTAACCTCAGACAAAAAATCATTTATATTTTCTATCTCGCAGCGACCAGCTCCACTGGCAACATTGAATGCAAATTAGGAGAAAATAGCAGGCAGTCGATATTATTTTGTATGACGATTTTAATTGGGAAATATTTATTTTGTGCATGTGAAGGTTACGAAGTGAACAGTTTATTATTTAACATCCGAAGTATGGGAAACTGATCTAGTGTAGCAGGTAAATAGCTATGGTTTATTGGATATTATTTTCTATTTAACCCACATTTGACGTTTCTCCCACCAGCGATATCCACAATACCCGTTAGGTAAGGTACCTGGTAGCTGTCTACAGTCTCTTTATTCATTGTTAGCGTTGTTGATTTCCTTGCCTTGCACGATGTGAAAATAGTACCTTTTTGTTTTAAAAAACATCACGTTTGTGTAGCCAAAATAAACCAGGTAAAGTTTAGGAGGTATTCCATACTTCATCACATAGTTTCAAGGGCCTCATACGAAGTTAAATGTCTGGCAATAATTTTACCAAATCTAATTTTCCACTTCCCCACTACACATTTGAGGCTATTCCATTCGCTTTTTTCCGTTATAACTACTAGTGAAATTGACAAACAAATCGGCACTGTATTTTAATAAATTTTTTTACAATATTTTGATAGAAAATAATCAAATATTTTTTTATATTTCTTGTAATGGAATGCAGGGAAGGGTTATCTCGAGAAAGAGATATTGAAGGATATGTTGGTTGTTGAATTGTTCACTCTAGGGAATTCTAGTCTGAACCATGACATCTATGAAACAGCTGTCTCAATGAAACATTCACTAATGTATTGGGCGATGTATTTATAATGACATTTCAGTAAAAAATAGTAAAATAATTAGCATCTTTGAATTAAAAATCAAATAAAAAATTCAGCAATGAACAGTAATTCACGAATGTGTGAAAATGTAGGTTAATCGATAAATTCATTCAAGTATAGTTCAATACTAAGTTTTTTAAAAATACGTTCTACACTATGACTTCATAAATTTCATATAGGCTGCTATTGCTAAGTCAATAAGCAGGTATCTCTTGTACAACTCTCCCAACCTAACCTAGTTTATTATAATCACAGTTATAATATGAAGTTAATAAGAACTGTTTTGGTTATTTCATAATTATGACGGTATGTGATGCAATAAAAATGTATTTATAACCAATGACATTACAGACAATAGACACGTTGTAGAGTTCACAAAGTGGCAAGCAAAAGATGCGGTAATTGCCGTACTTTGATTTAGTATTAAACTGTCACGCTCAGTTCCGTCTTTACGCTAAGGGCACGGGCCCAGGGGCCTTTCTGGGGGCCCCGAAACCAGAGCCGGAAATCCGCCTAGGTCGGAGAGGCCTTGGCCTAAGGCCCCAACTCCTGGGGGAGGGCCCGGTTTTATTATTTTTTTCAACATTAACTCCACGAAGGAGACCGATATGTGCCCCGAGTTCCCTAGGGCATGCTGTGAAAATGGTACACACTGAGGACACAGGACTCGGAAAGTAATATGTGATATTTTCCTAGAGCCCCCACCTCGTAGAGGGCCCCGGCTATGTGTCAAAATGGTACACGTTGAGGACACATTGCTTGGAAATTAATGTGTGATGTTTTCCTAGAGCCCCCACCTCTTAGGGGCCCCCGGCTAGGTGTCAAAATGGTACACGTTGAGGACACATTGCTTGGAAATTAATGTGTGATGTTTTCCTAGAGCCCCCACCTCTTAGGGGCCCCCCGGCTAGGTGTCAAAATGGTACATAAGGACACAGGGCTCGAAAAACAATATGTGATATTTTTCTATAGCGGGAGACTCGGAGGAGCCCTCGGCTACGTATTACATTGTCAATTACGGGCAGAGCTTCGGAAAATATATTGTCAATTTTTCCTAGAGTCCCAACGTATAGGGTTGTGCTACCCTGTCTTAATTTTTGAAGCAGTCATCCAAAATTACCAGCTTTTTTAGATGTATTCAAGAGGATAAAACAATAGTATTTTGTTATTTCACCAAATGTGCTAAAATTTTAGTCAGCACCGCTTTTCCTTGGGGTCGTCTGCGTTTTAAAGAAAACATACATTCACGGGTTACGAATAATCGAAAACGTTTTTTCTCCTACTTCCGTCATTATAAGCGGAAAACGTTGCTTGTGTAATGATGGAGGACGTAGCTAGCAGAGGATAGAGCTCGCGACGCCTGGATGGAAATCCGACGCATTTTTTCACTCCACTTTGTTGTTTTCCTGTAGGTTTTTGGATTACAAAAAGGACCCCTCAAACTCAGTGTGCCCACGGGCCCCTACATGGCTTAAGACGGCCCTGGTCACGCGTCGCGTGTGGTCGTCTGCTGTTTCTAACCAAATTACACAAAAAAGTGCCAAAATGCCCCCCTGTGTGATGAAAAGTGTTCCCATTACATGGCACACACAAGTAAAAGAAACACAGTGAACACCAGTAACATGTCATTCACAAATGCACGCATATTACTTAGTATAATACACAATACAATATTTGTAATCGGGAGACAATCAATGATATTGCGAATACTTGACAAACACACAATGGAAATAAATATTATTCCATTGTTTCCCAAAAATTTTAAACATCATTAGATAAAGTGAGATAGCGAACGTAGCAATACATGAGTATAAGAAAGACAACCTTCTAGCAGTAGGTCCTTTCTCAGTAGGTCCTATCGTAGTGTAAGCGAGTAGGCGTAGTGTCATCTCATTCACACCCGTGATATTTGAGGCAACTTTGAATTACGAAAACGATGTATGGGCGCATATAACACGGATATCAATCAACTGAAAATGTGGTGTGTCATAAACTTGCTAACGTTGAATTAAAAAAAAACTTATTATATCCCATTTTGCACAAAAAAACAAACACCTAAAGAAATAAATATTTTTATCCATTCTAGAATATATACACAACAACATAACTGCAATATATCATGTTTAGCTATAGAAAGCAAGAGCGAAATTAAATACTTAGGCATAACAATAGACCAATGCCTAAAATGGTCCCCTCACATAAACTTACTCAAAGACAGAATAAGGAAACTAATATACATCTTCAGATGTTTAAGACATATTCTAAACAAAGAATTACTTAGAATGACGTACTTTGCTTTCTGCCAATTAATAATACAATATGGCATTGTAGGATGGGGTGGAACTTATAAAAATCACACGCAACTTCTTTACATAACACAAAAATTAATAATAAAAACAATTCTAAACAAGCCATACACATACTCGTCAGATCTTCTATTTAAAGAATTCAAAGTCAGAAAATTAAAAGAAATTATATTTCTATCATGTAACTTTGCAAATTTATAAAGATAATATTCTAAACAAAACTGCACCATTTAAAAATAATAGAAATCTTAGACAAACATCATTTCTTCCAATTCCAAAATGCAAAAAAACAATGGGACAATTTAATTATAAATATCTTGGAGTTAAATTTTTTAATTCATTACCAGAAAAAATTAGAAACATTAATAATGATTTAAAAATTTTTAAAACACAACTTAAAAACACACTGAAAATATACACTGAATAATATAACATAGAAATAAACAAAGAACAAAAAAATAACACACCCCCATACACACAAGCTCAGCTTAATTATAGGGGTACATCTTATATAAATATTGAACTTTTGAAAAATATTGTAACCTTGTTTAATTATTAATTATGTATCTTTTTTTGAATAAATTAAATTAAAAAAATATATATATATCCATCGGGTTCAACAGACATATTTTAAATGTCCGCCTTTGTCATATAAAAATTATGTTTCAATTAAGAATTTACTGGAAAAGTAAGAGCGTTTTTTACTTGTGCCACATTTTGTGTTGATTTTGTTAGACAATAATGTGTCTGTAAGTATGTAATGTCATTGTTTATAACATTGTTATTTATTTTGCTGGCACTTTTTTCACTTTGTTGCTCTTTTTTCAAAATAACTACCCACCACCCACTTCGACTTCATGGAACCTGTAAATAATTATTTTATACAGCATTAACAGGTTTGCTGCCACAAAACTTGGAGGACGTAAACAATAATTTTTAATTATTTTTTTGTTTTATTATTTTTTATTAATTTTAACTATAAAAAGATTTTACATGGTTTACGACTGCCCAACTAAGCACATGCCCATATTATGGCAGTCGATACATAAATACACATATACATAATAAGATAATAGAGGAATTCATATTCTGAAAACCTAGTTCGATATAAATCTATTAATACTAAATACCGATAAAAACTTATTATGTACCTTATAGCTTGGCGGAAAATACCATAAATATCATGCCCACTGGGAACATACAAGTTGTGATTCTAATTGTGTTGATTTATGTAGTAAATCAAACAAAATATCTCTGAATTATAATAGATAGTAATGTTAAATGGTAATCTCAAATAAATTCAATTATAAACGGAATGAGAAAATTAATTTTCGTATTCTTTAGACTCAGAAATACTGTGTCACAGAAATTATTAAAAGATATTTACTTTCCATTAGCCTATTCAGTGTTATAATACGGGATCGTTGGTTGGGGGAATTAAACCCGAATGGTCCCGATTGGAACCGGTGGCAGCGAACGAGTTACTCGACACTTTGTTGGGGATATAGTGATAATACTGGAATGACCCTAATTTAACAACTTTTTCAATAGATACCGAATTGTGAAAATAAATTTATTTTGATAATAACTTGTTCCAGGTTTCCTGCTTTTTGCTGCCACAATTTTGTGATTTTACAAAGGTTTGTAATTTAATTAAATATTTTTATGTCATTATATTTATTAATGAATTATTATTAATTTACCATTTCATCTTGCGATTCCTCTCAGGGTCACAGGAATACAAGAGGAATAATTATGTCTTAGTGGTATTTGGTTCACAACTTTTTGTTTGTTTTTTGACCTTGAATTAAAATAAGTAGTTGGAACTTGTTCTTTGTTATGTCCAATAAAAAACATTTTGTGGTTTTCTGAACAATTTTTATTTTTTTATATTACTAGCAATAATTATGGTTATTGCAATTAATTATTGATTTTATTGAAATAGTTCATTAACCACAAAATAATATTTTATATTGTAAAAACTTCACTCTTATCTGATGGATTGTTTTTCTTCTTTGAGGAACTCTTCAATATATGATGTTTGGATGCCATCATTTTTGACACAGAGCGATCTTTTTAAAACATAATTTGTTTTTTTACACATGTAATTCCGATTTTTTCCCGCAACTTGAATTTGTATTGTAGGTACTCCTGGTAAATATTTCCAGCTGGGACTCAGTGGAAAAACACATAATTTAAAAAAAATAAAGATACTTTCAGATTCATAAAAATATTTGCAAACGCGGAAATCAAAGAATAGGTTCTTAGTTTCTGTTTTTTCTTTCTTAATAAACCTAAAGTAAGAACTTAACAACCTATGTTTTAAATGTCTATTTTATGCAGTTGGCACTTACGACAAATGTCATATCATACATACTAATAACATTAAAGATGGCGTGAATTCTTTTTCAATATTTACGCGTTTTTATATGAAGAAAATAAAAAACGAAGTGCATTATTTTGTATTTCCACCTATGCAAATATTTTTTTTATTTATTTTTAAGAATCTAACAGTGTTTTTAATTTTTTTTAATTATGAGTTTTTCAACTGAGTTCCAACTGAAAATATTTACCGGTACTCCCCTTTAGTCGATTCTTTCTAACACGATTGTCTCTACTTCTCAATTTTTTTTATAATTAAATACATATTTCAAAGTTTTGTAGCTCATGATGGAGATATATTGAAAATAATTACTTTGACCTAGAAATTCCGGACAGAAAGAGCTATGTGAATTTCATAATACTAGACATCACCCTTTGAGAGTTAAGTCGGATGTACCGAAAGATTTTCTACTTTATAGATTAAATATGTATTTGTTTGTTTTGAAGATGTCGGAGGTGGATCCAGAAACGTTGCTGGAATGGCTGTGCACGGGCCAGGGCGAGGAGAGGGACATGCAGCTCATAGCTCTGGAGCAGCTGTGCATGTTGCTTCTCATGTCCGACAATGTGGACCGCTGCTTTGAAAGGTAATCAACCAACCGAGGAGGGTCTTTGAGGTTATAGTTCACTAAAACGAATACGTATCCAAACTAAGTGATATATTTATGTGCATTTACATATGTGATTATTTTTGATTTGGAGTATTTTTTACTTTAATAACCTTTTGGGTATTTAAAATGTCCCAGTTATTTTGAACCCGGTAAATTGAGAAATATGCTGTATATTATTGACCATTTTTTTTTTTATTCATCTATACAATCTTAATGTAATAAAAGGGTTATGATACTGTGTCCGTCTCACCAGGAGAATCTGTGTTGATAGCAGGCAAAAAACATTTGTGACAGCCTGTTTTCTAAAAGTTTGGTTGTTTCTAATAAAGATAGCATATTTAATACACCTGACCTTTTTTTACGATTTCCTACCCACCTGCATGTTCAAAATGCACAGCAATACTCATATTAGTCATTGGTAAAAATTATGACTCACTGTATTACTGGGGCTATTTCGCCATTAGTAATAAGTAATTACCTAATATAAATTTAATCTATCTTAGTACAATGCAAATATGTGATGTGATATTATATATATATATTAAAACAAAGTTACACACATTGTTTTTAACCACTATGTATTATATTTATATTTTAAGTTAGTTTTTATTAAGCCCCAATGAACTTTGAGTCAAAGCGAAACCCGGTTGGTATCAAAAATATTTATGAATAGTTGTGCAAAACAAACACTGTGTTTTATTTAATCTGTAAATAATAATTATTAACTCATTTCATTGAAAAATTCATCAACAACGCAACCGAACTACTTGCAAGAGTGTAGGTGTTCTGAATTTGTGTAGAATTCATTAACCCGGCATTAGTGAGGTAAAAAAATCTGATGCCATTGGAGAAGTGGGTTTAAGAAATCCCATCACTTATTTCTTCTTAAAAAGGAAATTTGATAAATTTGAGTAAATATTATTCGTTAGTTATATTTAAAAATCAATAAATGTTCAAGAGATCGCACATAAAACATTAGATATTTGCAAAAACATTTCATCACACCTCACATCACTACCACTGGGTTAATAAAATAAATAATATCAAGGAAGCATGGAAAAAATGCTCTCTTTCATTACCCATTGTCTTCTATAAATGTCTTCAGCACAAATGCCAAATCTTGGGACCAAGTATTTACTATGGCTGAAAATGGTTTAAATGTTGTCAAATGCTGGCTTGATTCACACGCGTTAACTCTTAAAGAAAAAACAAAAAATTTAACTTTTAGAATGATTGCTACCACAACACAACCTCATATTGCATAGCTGTAACTCATTAGCAAATGCACGCACCTGTCCTTCAGTAAATAGAGTGAACATATAAAATACCTTGGTATACATGTCGATGATTTCCTTAAATGGGAACTTCATGTCACAAACTTAACAAAACTGAGAAAACTCATTTATTTCTTTAAAAACGTAAGACATATATTAAATTAAATAAAAAAACAACTGAGGCAATTGCGCACTTATACAATCATCTCTAGAATACGTCAGTGGGGTAGCAACACTTGCTTGGAGCCTCCAATAAACATTCAGAAATTAATTCTGAAAGTTATCTTTAAAGTTCCTTAAAGGACGAGCACTGAATTTATTTTTAAGGAGCTTGACGTTCTCAACTTGAAACAATTATACTCAAAAAAGATCCTATTGCACCAATTTAACAATGTCTATATGTTTGAAGAAAAGAAAATTACTAGAACCCTAAAGCATTCACATATAAAATCCTTTAATATCCCTGCTTATAAAATCGCCTATGTGCACAAAAGTTTTTAAGTACAACATCATTAAGCGATTCAATTCTCTACCAAGCACCATTAAAAGCACAAAAATCAAAAGCTCTTTAAAAAAAAATCATTACTCAACTTAAATGCCAAGCTTAATGTATTTCCTATATTATTTCATTATCATGTAGGTACTATTTATTTTCACAATTAGGTAGTTAAAAAACCACTATTGTAAATTGTCATCACCACACCTAGTATGCCTAGTGGGATGGGCAATATAGCAAACATAAATATTTTTTACCTGTGGAATCATTTGTGGCTTACCGCTCAGAATATCTATAATTTGTTAAATGTGAAATAAATTGTGCTTGGTTTGTGATTTTCTTAAAAGACTTCTTATGTTATCTTACTCCCGACAATGTTATCGATGAGATTCCATTTTCAATATAAAAATCACAATAATAATGATCTTAAATTTGATTGTACACTTTTTTTCAGTCAATTTGTTACGGAATTTACTTATCCTAGGGCCTAATATTCGAGTATTTGAATTTTAATATTTGTGAATTTTTTTACAGTTGTCCGCCTCGTACATTCCTCCCAGCCTTATGCAAGATCTTCCTGGATGAGTGTGCCCCAGACAATGTGCTCGAAGTAACAGCTAGAGCCATCACTTATTACCTTGATGTGTCCGGTCAGTAAAATAATCAATTTTATTCTCAATATGTATGTAATCGGAAATAAATTGTGTCAATAATATTGCGTTGGGATGCTTATAATTTTTTTTTTTATTCCAGCTGAATGCACACGCCGTATTGTGGCCATCGATGGAGCCGTCAAGGCCATCTGCAGCAGATTATTGACAGTAGAATTAGATAGCAGAACTAGTAGAGATTTAGCAGAGCAATGCATTAAGGTACACATTCATTTATTATTGAAAGAATATTAATACCATTCAAATAATGAAAAGAGTATAAAAAGTTTTTAGGTGCCACTCACTACTTATTGCACCCCTTATGGGATGGTTGTGTTCTCCATTACATCTTTACCACATCACCTCTTAATTAATTTACATGTCATTAATTCTTACCATTTACCTATCACCCCCCCCACCCCAACTATTAAATTGTTTGTCAGTACATTTGTCAGTTTGAGTATGTATAACTTTCCTGAATAATTAATCAAAAATGTCTAAAAATCTACATTGATTTTTTATAAATATGTTTTGTCCCTTTTCACCAATGAGGTTGTCTCCTACAATGGAATTTCATGTTATGTATTTACTAATGTATCATATTACTTAGAGCGTGCTGAGGACAGAACTTTTAGAATTTTTGGAAAATAACAAATAGTACCGATGATATGATATGAAAACTATTTTTACTGTGTTTAAATATAATAATACATTTTCATACCGGCCAGCCGATAAGCATGTGACATCACGGTTCATAAAATGACTGGCTCGGCCATAGACGTCATAGGTGCAGCAGTAACTGTAGCTGCCATTTGAATTGTGACTCGTGACATCACGGGTATACGTTTTTCCCAAGTTCACTCTTTTTTGTCATTTTTAGAGATATCGAAAAACTATTTTTACTGTCGTTATTATCTCTTTAAATATAATAATACATTTTCATAAAAAAAAGTAGGAGACAACCTCATTAAAACTAAGCTAATACTAAGTAAAAATTTAGCAAGGGTTCACTCAATGGCAATAAAAATCAATAATGAGTTAAACTTCAAAGAAAAATTTTTACTAACAAAAATTAAGTATATATTATAGTTTTTACTGTGAATGGTTTATTATTATTTATGTATTACATATTTTAAAAAAAATTATGCTCAATTCAGTGTTTGTGACGCAGAGACTTCCTGTGTGAGTCAAATTTTAACTAAGCGGTGGCTCACTTTGATAACTAAAAGTGGTCGATTGAAAACACTTCTTTCTTTGCAAACTTGCCACAATGTAATGATGTAGTATTTAAATTGTATTTATTTTAGGTTTTAGAGTTAGTATGCACCAGAGAGGCAGGAGCAGTCTGGGAGGGCGGTGGCCTCCCATGTGTGTTGGCTTTCATCACAGAACATGGATCACAAGTTCATAAGGACACTTTACACTCTGCCATGGCAGTTGTATCGAGGTGATTATACATTCATCACAGATTACTTTCACATTATTGTTATTAGTTATTACTGCATTTCATCATGAATTTATCATCATTCAGTTCCATCATTGAAATCTATAAATGAAGCTTGTGTTGCATTGGAGGATCCTAGCCTCGTCTGAGGCTTTAAACCACGCGGTTTGAAGCTGGTCGATGTTATGTTTATTTATAAAAGTAAATAAAGCTGTTACCAAGAACTGATGAGCCCAGATACTTTCAGATGTGTTGTCTAATATGTAATTATTTGTTTACGTTCAATGTTGTATATATTGATATAAGCCATGCAGTATCTTATTTAATTTCCTCGTAATTAACATTTTGCTGGTATTATTAATTTCTGTCTAAATATATAATATCTTGTCTGGAGATAAACTATTCATTAAATAAAACAGGATTTTTTGTTGTTATTGCTATTTCTTCATAAATCTATGAATGATTAATTTAATATGATTTCTGTATTCTTGTATTAATAGGATAATTGTTTTAGTTTTAATTTACACCCTCGTTGGTCATGCTCTCTCCGTATTCTGTAAAATATTAAATCACCATTAAAAGTTTCTTGCTCACTATCTCATTCTTTATACTGTCACAGGAATGCGACACTGCTTTAACTGCTACTACTATATAATTAATTCCATAGGAAACTATGTATTTGATTGATCTCTCAGGGTGCAGTGTTCTACCAAGACTATTACCATTTAAAATTCATAATTTATTTTGTAAATTTGAATAGATAACTCTAATGTAAAATCTATTTTATTGTAGTTAGAGCAGTACTGGTTTCCTGCGGTGATTTCACTCTCCTTTGTTTCTTCTTTTCATATTCTTTCCAAGTCATGTTCTTTCTATGATGAAATTGTTTTTACATGTTTTTTTAACCGATTAACTTTCTGATATAATAGGGTGTGCGGAAAGATGGAGCCTGGGGACCCGGCCCTGGGGGGTAGTGTGGAGGCCCTGAGCAGGCTCTTGCGCCACGTAGACGCGCGAGTGGCTGATGGGGCTCTGCGTTGCTTCGCTTCACTGGCTGATCGCTTCGCCCGCCGTCAGCAGGACCCGGCGCCTCTCGCACAGCATGGTGAGCTGCGATATTCTATCCCTTGTGTTGCAATCGCCGATCCTCTGCAATCTTCCTTATTCTTGATTGGAATGCTTGACCTTAACACCCCTACAAACTGAACACTTTTTTTAATTTCTTATCCGAAATTAAAACATAACTCATATTATTTATGCTTTTTGCATCCACAACTTCTTAGGAACTATGCAAATATTTGAAGCTGCATTTTCCTTTGATATCTGTAGGTGCACATGTAAATAGTCATTTTTATTTTTTAAATGTGAATACCGCACAAGAGTCCCAATTGCCCCCGACTGTCGGGAACCAAAGGGACTATAGCATCCTCAGTTGGTGTGTTGTGAGGCTGAAGGTAGTGGGGAAGAGGAAGGTTGGGAAATACTTAACTATTCAGATCTGATCACCAAACATGGCTAGTAGATAATGTATTCAAATTAAGTGTTTGAATATTAATAACATGTTGGTTTTCCTTTAAATCAAACAGTTGAACTGCTTCATACATTTGTTTCATCACATTATAAAAATTTATGTGAGTAAGAATTCACTGGGAGTCAGCATTGCATAACGTGTGAAGAACTCTCTCTGGTTTAATGCACATGCAACAATAACTTCCACACCTCAGTGGTCTCAATATTTCATTACACGTCATCTTTCTGTGCACACACACACTCACTCAAATACACACACACGTCTTCTGTAATTATTTAGTTATCAGTGATAATTAGTTATTCTAAATTCAATATTAAAAATGCTTTCTGTTTGAGCTTGAAAACTCCACTTGCATTCATTACGACATTGTCCCGGTTGGGAGCTTCTTTGTTTTTAATAATTAGGAAACCGACTTTTATTTTTTCCCTTTTGATGAAATAGTCAAAAGTTGTGAACTTAGTTTCCAGATCTTTGCAGGATTCCTTTTTCCTTGAGTTGATTGACAATCGTTGCTCATTATTTCACGGTGATCTTCTTTAAAGATAATTTCATTGCAATTTTCATGTTCCAAAATCTTTCTTCTAATTTTAAAATCGAACCAATGAATAATTCTTAATTTATAAAAATTATTAAAACTGAAATCATTAAAAGTAAGGTATTTTTATCTATGACATTGACCTAATTAAATTTAATGAAACTGATGAAAGTTTTTTTAAGTGTCATAGTAGTTTATATGTTAATCAACTTCTAATATAAACAACTTAATCATAATCAAACAGCGGCGCAACAAAACAACTTTACCGAAATATTATACATTATATATATATATGTATAAAATATACTGTTTATACGAAAGGCAGAAATATATATTTTTTATTATTTTTATCGTTATATGACAACTCAGAAAAGCTCTGAGAAAATACTGTCGGCACTTGCCTATGGTGCATAGGTTTTCATGATATATTATGTACATATATAATTTTATTATTACAATAATTTCATTTATTTCCATGAGGTCATGTACACAGAAATCTGTAACTATAAACCGGTGTAACGTTCTCTCAATAAAAATAATTTTGCTTTATTTTCCTTTATCTCTACTGTTTATTTTCCTTAATGTATACCTATTTCCCCATTTTTCAATTTTTCTCACCATCATATTTTTTCTTACCCGTCAAAACCGAAATTTTTGTTTAGTTTACTTGAAAGAAAATATTACATAAAACTAATTACCAATAACGGTAATCTCTCGAGGCTATCTTTGGTTTACTGCTTTAGAACACACTTAAGAGATGATTTCTAGGAAGAATACATTTTTAACTTGTATGAATAATGTGTGGTTGCTTCAGGTCTCGTTGAGGAATTGGTGAGACGACTCGGAGCCTGCGGGGGGACATCGGAGAGCAGTGAAGAGAATGCCCCGCAGCACGCTCACACATCCGTGTCCACCACAGTCAGCCTTCTATCCACGCTGTGCCGTGGTTCACCTCAAATCACATACGTAAGTTATACAAAAATGCACCACTGATTTGAAGGAATAAGTTGTTAAATAAAAGCTTCCATAATAATACATTCTCATTATTTTTTATTTTTTTATTTTATACGCCTTAAAGAACAGTGATACAATAAAACGTAACATCGCTGCGCTTGCAAAATTCGCTATGTAAAAAAATTACAACTTTTCAGAAGAACGAAAAGATTGATTTAACACGTTGCTGACAATGTCTCTGGCTCATTTGACACTCTCTCATTTAGAAAGCACGGTTCACATAGGACAGGTCAAGACCGATATTTTATGACTATTAATTTGTATTTTTATTAATTTATTTTATATTAATGGTACTTTTAAAAAAAAATTCAGTTCTTAAAGGTAAAATATTTCAGCAGCGAAAGCTGATTTTGTTTGAGTCTTTAAATCCGTTTTGTAGTAGAGATAGATTTTGTTTAACGTGTATTTTAAACATCAGATTTTGCAACGGGTTAGAAATGATAATATAATTTCTTTTTTTTCGTAATTTAACTACATTAACTTATGCGTAAAACATCTTTAACCAAGCTAATAGTCTGTTTCGAACAAATCTTTGTTTTCCCAGCCAAAAGATGACATATAAATAAATAATTATCGAGTGAAGGAAAAATAAAAATTTGTATTAGGTACAATACTGTCCACCCTACTAGTTGGATAAATAATTAAAAGTTATATTCTGTTTTGGTGTTTTATGCTGTTTTATTTATTGAAAGAATAAAAATAAGTAGTAACTAGTTAACTAGTACAGAACTATAAACCTAACATTATTCTTTAAAAATATTATAATCCAGATGCTTAATATGGTAAGGTTTGGATGGTCTAGCTTTCTAGCTCATACGGCCCACGTAATCCGTAAGGGAGTATAATGGAGGAGTGCACAGTTTTTCCAAAGTCGAGTGGATACTATCTACCTCCATCAGAGTGTCATTTTTCTAAAATAAGTTGTTCTGTTTCTATATTCATATTCTTTGATTTTATTTTGGTGAGCGCAGCGCAGCCGTCCAATATTAAAATGATTTTTTAAAATCCTTTACGAATTTCTCCTTCTATAAAGTCAATAATGCAAGAAACAAACTCATTTGCTGAAACACCTCCATCACCTTCATGGCAAACGTACAGAAGAACATCTTTCGTATTGTTTGTTTGTGTAGATAGTGAAATCGTGTAATTGAAGTTTTTGCTTATAGTATTAAGAGGAAATTAAAAGTTTCGGACAACGCACAGCTGTGTGCTCTGAAGATCCATTGTTGCGACTAAGTGTTGATAAGAGCAGGATGCAATAGCCAGCTTCTTTGCATCCTTTGCCTCATTTTTCTTACTTAAGTGAATTTGGTATTCTTCACTTAGATTTCCTTCCTTTGATACACATGTGTCGCATTGATCCTTGCGTGGTTTAAATATTGATATTTTGTTGCATTCTAAAATTTCAAAGAATTTCTTACTTACGGGACCTTTGCCATTCTCTGAACACTGCAACTTATAAATTTTATGCATTTCTGATCTAGATTTAAATGCATCCTCCACAAATGCTCTTGAACTAGTTGAGCGGCAATAGTGGCTCGAAACTTTAGGCAGCAGATCTAATCACCGTTTAACAGAATCGGACTCTAAAAAACTTTGGTACTAGACTCTTTGTTTCCTAGCTGTTTGATTGTCGTTATCTATCTGTTTTGAGGATATCCCCCGGGTGACCGTATCTTTTGTGATACCTAATGTAACGTTAAAAAAATCTCTGCATACTCCAATCTTTTCACTATTAAGCTTAGGTAATGAGCAGTCGACCCCAATTTTGCGCTTCGAAGCATTTTAACCATCTGATTGTTGTCACCTCTTGATTACTCTTTGGATATTTGCATGATGATTGTACGGTGTTTCTCTTATTTTTCTTTTCTTTTAACGCAAATTGTTCAGCCACTAACTGTTTGAATACCGCTATATTTTTCTCCCAGTACACGTAATTTATTATTCACCTATCGTTTATTTTTTATGTTTTTATTAGTCAGTAGATCATCGTCTAAGTTAGAGTTAGAATTAGAACATTCAAATTGTCCCGCTTCGCGATTCAAAATATACGTATGATTATTAGTGCCCGGTTCATACTTATCACTTTTCTCATCTGAATTTGAATGTTCAACGCGTTTCGTATTAGTTTTGGTTGTCGACATCATTATTCATAGACGGGAGTACAACTGGACCGGGAATGAATTCTCCACATTTTTCTCCAAAACTGTTTAGTATTATCTAAACGATGTGGCACTTTCAGACCCGTATTTTCTACATCATGGAAATCAGTAAAATCATAATTATTTATGCCAAGTGGAATCGGTATATAATTTATGAATTCCGTATAAATTATTGGTTGTTGCATTTCAATAGGTTGAAAGTTACTAAGGCTGCTTGTTTGATTTTCTTCGAGTTCAGCATGATGATGATCATTCAGAACCATGTTAACCATTCGTTGAGCTCTAGAGGATCTCGTCTTCGGTGCGGACGTTATAACCAAATCAAATTAGTTCATTAATAAGCCTCAAACTAATAAATAATAAATATCAATGATAAATGCCTCAAACACTAAGAAGTATTAAAACACTCAGGAAATTACCTATTGTAATCACGGTAATGTTGCAAAATAAAGCCAAGGAAACTTCTATAATTTTTTTAAGGTAAATATTGTTATGATGACACAATATGTAATAATAATAGCATGTAAGGTGGGCCTGCCAAGCAGGCTATTATCATTTCTATATATAGTAATTATAAATTATATATAGATTTTATCATTGTTAATTATATATAGTAATTATGAATTGTATATAGATTTTATCGTTATTAATTATATATAGTAATTATAAATTATATATATAGTTTTTCTTATTGCTAAATCATATGTGCTTATTACGATTACTAAAATATATATAGTAATAACTTTTATTTAAAATGGAGTTTTACTAGTACTACTTTTACTAGCAAAAACAAAAAACGCGATTTTTAATAGCTTTTATTTTTTTAAAACTTCATTGCAATGATAATATAGAATAAGTGTCTAGTGTTTTGGCAAATCAGTACAATAGGCCAATTGTAAATATGCTAAAAGGTTAAATAAAACTCGACACTTCAGTCTGGAGAATGACTCGCGTGGTAATTACTGTGTTTTTCTTACCACAGCAGAATATGCCAGAGTGGAAGATACTCTCAGTATCGCCCTGGTGAAATACCACCATTCAGAATTGAAACGCTGCTTGAAATGGCTTTTAGCTGTGTTTGGTGACCAGATCTGAATAGCCAGGTATTTTCCCCACCTTCCTCTTCTTCTTCCCCTCCCCAATACCTTCAGCCTCACAACATTCCCCAATTGGGGATGCCATAGTCTCACTGGCTCCAGACTGTTGGGAGCAGTTGGGACTCTTGTATGGTATTGATAAAAAACAAAAAGTTCTGAAGTAAAAATCAGTGCAAACTGTCGTGTGTCAATAATAACAGGCGCAATAATAATTTTTTCCTTCAGTTCAAAATGCGATGTGCGAACAGAGTCTTCTATTTCTTAAATGAAAATACATTCCTTGTTTTGCAGTTTTCTAAATAAGTTTTGATATTGGAAAATGGGTTTTACAGGCCCGTCCATCGCACAAAGTGTAAAATACCAGTATTCGCAAAAAAAGACATTTGTCAGATTTTGCAGGCACAACGACGACAAGTATAAAGTGTATGTAGCAGAATATCTGTTTTAAATAGGAAAAATAATAAATCCAGATGTTATTATAAAGTAGGTACTAAATTTAGGTAAATGCAATTATAAAATAGGTACATATATACAAATATAGCTGAAGTCTACAACTGTAATTACAAGTACAATGAGAATGAATACAATAGGAATACTCGTGTAATACTAAAATAATAAACTAAGATTGTAAGAGTTCAATAATTTCTACTTTGTATTTCAGTAATCCAGATTTATGGAGTCTTATTCTTTCACTCTAATTCACGCTTGGCCAAAATGTGTATTGCCAACAACATAGAGCAGATAAAATACAAGAAGTGCGATAGATCAGACTTTCAGTCTTAGCTTAGCCTTTCGCAATTCAGTCTTAGCTTTAATAAGAAATACTGATTAGTGAAATTAAGGAATTTATTTACCGGACCCAGCGGGACTGGCACTCCCGTTGGAAGTGGAAAGAAATGGGTCGTGTAGTAGAAAGGGAATAGAATAGTTAGAGAAGTATTTGACCATTCTGATATATAGTTACTAGACATACCTAAAGCCATTTCAAGCAATTTGATTCCGAATGGCGGTCTCACATCTTAAAGCAATCATCAAGAAAGAATCTTCCATTCACACAATACTTTTAGTTTGTATACACAAAATATTGCTGTACCTGGTTTTAATCCCGCTATATAATAATAATAGGATGATTTGTATAGCCGCGTTTTTGTGAAAAATCACCATCTGGACTATGATGCAATGATTTTACCTCTCTATTTTTGTTTATTACAGAGTTTGGTGAGGTTGGATCTATGTGCAGCGTTAGAACGTGCCGTGGCCGCAGATGAACGCTGGTGCTTGGAGTGCATGCGGCTAGTGGACCTGCTGCTGGTGCTGCTCTGCGAAGGGAGACATGCTATACAAAGGTAACTTGTCCATTTTATTCTTACATTCCTCTTGTTTCAAAAATGGTCATTTCACTAAACCAAAAATTATTTGGATTCTTCTTCTCCTGTGTAGTAATTAACCTGTCACCTTCCCAATTATACCATTTAACTCTGGTAGTTATCTAACATTCTCAATGACTAGTTAACTAACATTCTCAAAGACTAGTTAATTAACATTCTCAATGACTAGTTAACTAACATTCTCAATGACTAGTTAACTAACATTCTCAATGACTAGTTAACTAACATTCTCAATGACTAGTTAACTAACATTCTCAATGACTAGTTAACTAACATTCTCAATGACTAGTTAACTAACATTCTCAATGACTAGTTAATTAACATTCTCAATTACTAGTCAACTAACATTAAGAACAATTTCTCTGTGTAATCTTTGTCACAGGAAAATAATATGTAATTCTACAATATAAACGAAGAGAAATTGTTCAAAAGCAACCCAAACCAGTCATTCTTAACCTATCGTGCGACACCAGTGTAATAAAATAACAACCATGAAACACAAGTCTTTAGATTCCTTCTAGATTTCTCTCGAAAATGATCATCATTCCTTGAACATTTTACTTCAATTTTATACATCACATTGTTTGAATCAGCCTATGCAGGAGTATCGAATTGGTGGACATCATATCTGTGAGTCACTATAAGAACGAAGGTTTCAAACCCCTTTCCTAGTCTACCATTGATTACAACATGTTGTTGAAGGAGATTTGACATTTTTTTCAATAAATTTCTTTATTAGTTAATGAATTTATTGATATTTCTTACGCTGCAGATCCAGCGGAGGAGGTTCCCTGGGCGGCAATGCGGCATGCGGGCGGCGCGGGGAGGCGGGCAGCAGCGACAAGTCGCACCGCCAACTGATTGACTGCATCCGCAGCAAAGACACGGACGCGCTCATCGAGGCTGTCCAGTCCGGCAACGTGGACGTCAACTTCATGGATGACGTCGGCCAGACGCTGCTCAACTGGGCCGCCGCTTTCGGCACTCATGAAATGGTGGAGTTTCTCTGCGAACGAGGTAGGATTAATGTTTATTTATTATCATCTCTAAAATTTGATGTTTATATGCTATAAAATTCTAGGTGCGAAAAGAAAAGGAGTATAATAATTAGCTCTAGAGAAATGAGTGTATTTCCAATACTGAGTCGGAGTCTGGGTCATTTGCATCAATGAAATTCCTTAAAAATCCTTTAGCATTATTTCATGAACAGAAATTTTTATATAAAGAATGTCTGAAAAGAGTTTGTATTCAGATTCCTATTGACCTTCCCTTCGTGCATGAATTCCAGTTAGTTTTGTGGTGTGGACTTAACTCATTCTGTGCCCTGAATTTTCATATGGTTTAAATCAGAGTTTTCCTTATAATAGTAGTGGAATTCCATTATAGTGATTTATTAAAACAATTGGAAACTTTTTTCCACTTTTTATTTTTGACCCTACCAGTTTCAACCTGTCACAGCCATTGTCATCTATTACGGTGTTATTTACTTGTATTTAGAGTAAAGAAATGTAACTAAAATACCGAGGTTTTCTGTAGTTTTTTAGATGACCATTTTTCTTTTGTGGCCTGGTGCCGGGTCGCGACCCACCGTCTGGGAAATGCTGGTTTAAATAATTAATGTGATATTTTCTATTATGAATATTCAGCATATTTACACTAATATTTTGTATTTACATAGCAGGGAGATTTGTCAACTGTGTGTCCTGGCCCCATTCACAGTTTACACCCGCCGTATGGAAACAGCTGCATCTTCCAGTGCTCACGTTGCATCCACTTTGCAAACGGCCTTTCGACATCTAACATCAACTCTACCCCTCAAAACCTTCTTGTCTGCATCCACATGAAGGATACTTCTTATATCCACCAAAAGACCTCAAGATGAACCCTGGATTAACAATTAATTTGTACCATAAAGTTTTTCTGTTGGAATCTTCATAAAACTTTAGGATTGTTATAATATTAATATTCAAAGTATAAAATACTGGCCTTAATATGATAAGATATTTCATCAGGTTAGAAACAACCCTTATCGGGGTCATAAATAAACGCAATCTACATTTTAACGGCGGAACAGCTATTTGACATAGTCAATTAAGACCCTACTTACTGGGTACATTGATTAACCTTTCTGTCGTTGGTATAAATTAGATAGTATAAGTATTTAATTCAAGCAGCAATATAATTGTGTTTAATATTCTAGGAGCTGATGTGAATAAAGGCCAGCGCAGCTCTTCCCTCCACTACGCAGCTTGCTTTGGAAGGCCAGCCGTAGCCAAGGTCCTTCTTAGACATGGCGCCAATGCAGATCTCAGGGATGAAGATGGTAAAACACCACTGGATAAAGCAAGAGAGCGCCACGATCAAGGTTTGTATGATTAAATAATATCCCTATATTTTCTACTGAAATTTTTTTTTTTAAAGAAAGGCTTCCCTTCTTGCTTTTTGCTTTTAAAGAAAAAATTCCCTTGTTACAAATAACTTGACAACATTTAAAAATCTACTACCATCACAGTAAGCGCAAGATTTTGCTTGTGTCATGATGGAGGACTTAGCCAGCTTAGGAATTTTATTTGCGACGCCTGGGTGAGATCAGATGCGATGCCAACTCAGCCACTGACCTTTTATTTATTATTGATTTTTAACCTTTTCACAGCTATCCAGATGTATATAGAATTAGAGGTGTGCGCGGCACTTTTTGTGACATTCATACATTTTCTATGAAAATAAAAACATGCATGTATGCGTGTAGCGCCTGGGGCACAGTTTATTTACACACACATGTATGTATGCCTGTAGCGTTGAAAAGGTTAAAATTGATGAACCTTGCAAAAACTATTTTAAGGCCGTTGTATGCCTTGTTTAGTAGGTAATACATTGATTGATCTTACGAATTTTTAGTTCTTGATTGAACTACACATTTCATTAATTAAACTTTTTATAAATATATTACTTGTGTATTATCCATTATTAACTATTTTATTTGATGTTTAGGTCACAGAGAAGTAGCGGCCATTTTACAGTGTCCTGGAGAGTGGCTTGTTGTGGGAGCTGGTCCCAACACAGAAGCTGAACCAGAAACTGCTCAGTCTCAAGGAGATAAAGAGATGGCCCCTGTCTACCTTTCGTAAGTATTCATTAGTCTTTGTCGGTAGCATGGGCATTAACCTGGTCTCTGCGTCTGTTTAATGTGATACATCGGTGGTTATACGCGTACACAGAAGTCACACGATGGGATAAATTACATTGAAAATGACAGCGTTTTAAAGGTTAAAGATAAAGTTCCCTTACAAAATATTTTCAGTTCATTGAAGAACCTCAGAGAGTATCGCTCTATTGAAATGGTATTTAATAATTATGTATTTTTCTCAGACGCCTGCTGCCTGTATTCTGCGGCCGTTACCTGGGCTCCGTTGTGGCCGGGGTCAGGAGGGCCTGCCTCAGCCTGGTCAGGAAGATGGTCCACTACTGCCCCGCCTCCCTGCTTCTCACGGCCCCCCTCAGCGACACCTCCGCAGCCGCCGCCCTCACCCAACTGATTGCGTCAGTCCTCGACAATGAGGTGAGACCACAAACACTGTCATCGTTCCGTCATGTTAGCTGTTTGTTGTAAGTCAGTTGCGAATACTTGAATATAAATTCAGCGGAAGAGCACCCACGTAGAGATCATATTCATGCTTACCATTCACAAATGATGATTTTCTTTCCTAATTACTTTTAATTTTTTTATTTGAGGAATATAGTATTCTTTTCAATGCCAGCTTTAAGTAGTAGAATTTTTTTGTTAAAGTTGATGATTTTTTCTTCTAATCATTGAAGAAGATAATATTAACATAACCTAAATGAAATATGAAACCGAAAAAAACAACAGAAAATAAAAAGATAGCTAATGAGACCAGTTCAATTTGTGTCATCTTCATTGAAATCATATTCCAAATTCAAGACTTTGTCAATATCATCCTCTATTTTTTAATCCCATATTATTGACTGCTATCTTTATGATGATTACAAAGTCCTAAACGAACACAATTGCAACCTAGATAGTGCTTCGTAGCTAAGTTGGTAAAGCGGTTGTCCTGGAAAGACAGAGGTCCTGGGTTTAAGTCCCAGATGCGACTGATATCTTTTTATGTTCTGTTGTTTTTTTGGTTTCACGTTTCATTTAGGTTATGTTAATATTATCTTCTTCAATGATTAAATATTGCAATGAGGTTTTTAAACTTCAATAAAATAATTTAAAAAAAGATTTTTTCTTCATTTAGGGGCTCTATGGTTATGGTTATGGTTATAAAATGTGTTAGAATTACTATTTGAAATTTATTTTGGGAATAAAATTTAAATTGACAACTCAGTTATTTGACGGAGTTGGAAAATGGGTTGGAAATTTGACGATTCTGTTCACTTATTGAACAATTAAACAAATCACAATATTATTGCCTCTTTTCTTATCTCTTAAATAGTTGTTTTGCCATATAAATTACACACAGAAAAAGCTGTGCAAATTTGCTTAATGATAGCTCATAAGACATACAAAAAAAAACATTAGCTTCAGATAATGATTGAATATTATGTTACTTTATGGTTGAAGGTGAACTTAACAAGATTGAACGCTTTATATACATGTAATATATATAGGATTTACATCAATGTTTCACGACAGCTGATTTGAAACAAGCAAAGCTGTCATCCGCAATAAAAGTTGCGAATCATAGTTGACGAGAGGTATTCAGGTTTCTTTATAGTTAGTGGCTCATGAATAGAGGTGGGAAGGTATTGGTGTGATTGGTGATTGGCAATTGTCTGTCTGTCTCTCCATGGTGTGGTGACTCTGGTGTTGCAGGACGGTGGCACTAGCTGGTGGCTGGGCCGGGCGCCCCCGCGAGGTCCCCGCCCCCCCGCGCACCTCTTCATTAGAACACCCTCCACGGTAACGCCCGCTCGAGGGCCACGTCTTTCTTAGCATCCATCCCACCTTGTTACACGGAGTATTCCCACCGATACTGTCTCCGTTGAGAGTTTTGTGCGCACGCTCACATCGCCTAGTATTACTCATCTTGCTTGATATCCAAACAACCAACCAATTACCCAACAATACCTCATTTGTGTATAGCCATCCCCTCGGTCGACTAACACAGAAGATACTTCCGAATTGTACTTTAAATCACTCTGCAATACATCTCTTGAGGGAGAAAAGTAAAAAAAAATAATTACAAAATATATATTTTGAACATCTAGCACTTGTGTCAAAGTCTAATAGGATGAAAATTATGTTCTGGTTGATATTAACAGCGAAAAATATCTTATAGTTTATGGCAAAGCATTTAATTTGATAACTAAAAAATATTGATCATATTAGCGTCTAATTAATTTAAAATGCGTTTTAATGAAACGTCCTACCGATTAAAAATAAATAATATTGCTTCTTGAAGTGTAAAAATTGCCTTTTCATTAAAAAAATCATTATTTCATTTCACTCCCTAAATTTCCCTATTATTATTTGTGAGATCTGTAACCAGTAATAACAAAAATGTATTGAAATGTAGTCTTAGGTAGTATGATGTGTTAATAACTTAGTACTTCTTACTAATTAAATGGAGGTAACTTTGTTGTTTTGCTTTTCACACGTCACCGAAACAAACTTGGTATCACCAAATACATTATTTTCACTTGTGTTTTATTGTTGTTGTGAATTGTTTTTTTTCCTTTTACAAATGTGTGATGTCAATTTATATACGTTGTACAAAATACATATAAACATTTGGCCAAAAAGCCAATGTTTATACGTACATACAAAATCTATACTGATTAATATTTACTTATCAAGTAAATTTCTCTCTTGATTCGCCTACATTTTCAATATGGACTAAAACTTTATTTTTTCTTTAGGAGGACGAAGATGGTCAACTGGCTGTTCTGGCTATTGCAGAGGAGTTGATGCAGAAGGCGAGTGACATCTACCTCGAGCAGTTTGCTCGTCTCGGGGTCATCTCCAAAGTTCAGCAGTTGGCGTCTGCTGCTGCGGATGCCACCACTCCCACGGCAGAACAGTCGCCAGAGGAACAAGCCAGTCAGAGCAATGGTAGGCTATTATTGGAAACGCCTAATCTTTATATTTATTTATTCTTAAATTTAAAAAACAAAAACAAAAACATTAGCCACTCATCTCACTAGGACAGTCCTGTGTAAAGATGGGCGGCTTTACAATTTTAGTGAAATGATACATTATTTTTTTTTTAAATAACACCAAAGTTGTTCAGACTATAAAATCTGCAGCAAATCTTTAAGTTGGGCCGTACATTTATAGGTTACAACAATAATAATTTCACCGTAACCCAAATAACTATCATAAAGTATCTGTGTTCCAATTAGCCACAATCATAGGGTGACCATATTTTTGTTAACAAGGAGTACAGAGTAAATAATAATAAGTAAATAATAATAAGTAAATAATAATAAGTAAATAATAATAAGTAAATAATAATAAGTAAATAATAATCAGTAAATATTAATAAGTAAGTAATAATCAGTAAATAGTAATAAGTAAATAATAATACACCAATAAAAATAAGTTAATATTAATAAATAATAATAAATAATAATAAATAATAATAAATAATAATAAATAATAATAAATAATAATAAATAATAATAAATAATAATAAATAATAATAAATAATAATAAATAATAATAAATAATAATAAATAATCATAAATAATCATAAATAATAATAATCAGTAAATAGTAATAGGCATATAATAATACATATATAATATTAAGTGAATATTAATAAGTAAATAATAATAAGCACATAAGCTTTACAAGAAAAACTCCTTTGTCCAAATAATGTTCTGTTATTTGCCGGTCGATACATTAGAGAAGAACCCATTCTAGTATTGCACACTTGTCACCTTATGGCAGAATCAATGTTGTTAAAAAATTTACAGAGCCTGTATTATGTACAATTGCATTCCTGCCATAATTTTACTTTCATTATATAATAAGTGTGATGAATATAAAAAAACATTTCTTGTACATATTTCTTAGAGTCTTGAAGATATAGGCTAGTTTTCTTATTTTGTTTGTTAATACAGTGATATGATCGTTCCATTTTAAATATTTATCAATAATTAAGCCAAGATATTTGATATTGTCTACTCTTTCCAAAGATTGACAGTTGCACTTGTGTACACAACAATGCATTGTTAAGGAACGGTCCACAGAGGGTTGACTTACAGAGGAAATGCTAAAAGTTATATACAGTAAAACCCCTATTTTACGTTTTTCAAGGAACTGAAAAAAAAAACTTAAATGGAGGGAAAATGTAAAAAACAACTTTTAAAAAAAAAATAATCTTTGTTAATTTTTTTGGTTGAAAAAACAATACATATTTTATTTTTATAAAAAAAAAAAATCATGTAGGTAGATTAGTTGAGTATTGAAAAAAAACATTAAATTTTTTTTTATTAAAAAATCATATTTGCTGAATTTTTTGTATTGAAAAAATATTTCATATGTTAAAAAAATCATGTAGATTAGTTTGTTTAATTTTTTTTTTCTAATTCTTTTTCAATTGTATACATTTAAAAGTTTCGTTTTGAACGCCACCAATGCTCGAAAAATAGGTTTTAAGACCCTCAATGTACTTGGTTGCTTCTTCTTTTGTTGGGATCACTATCCTTCTTCATCAGATGTTATAACATTTTACAAATCGCTAAAATTGAAAGCTGTCGGCCAATCACGGCACGGTAGATAAAAATGTGACAACTGCGCCGGCGCATTGTCATGTGCGCGTCCAATCACGGCACAGATAGCTAAAATTGAAAGTGGGCGGCCAATCACGGCGATTCGCGTCGTACGGCCGACCAATCACGGCACGACAGATAAACATGTGTCTTCTGCGCCGACTCATTGTCAAGCGTGCATAAATCACACATTTTGAATATTTTCAACTTACATAGCGGGAAAAAAACGTAAAAATCGGGTAATAAATATACTAAAATACATCAGGACTTAAATAATAACACGTAATAACCCGTATTTTACGTCCGGGGATGTAAAATACGGGTTTCACTCTATTTAGTTTTTTGTGTGTTTAAAGTTAAAAGGTTTTGATCAAGCCACTTCAACAGTCTTTAATCCTGACTCACACTTAGCATATATAATTTGTGCATTCAATGAACTGACTGTTTTCCTTCTTTAGATACCGACGATGCCCAAGATCTCTTACTGGGTGGAGCGTACTGGTGGAGAGACTGGTCGCTATGTCGGGGTCGTGACTGCCTATACCTATGGAGTGACTCCGCAGCCCTGGAACTGTCCAATGGCAGTAACGGCTGGTTTCGCTTCATCCTCGATGGCAAATTGGCCACCATGTACAGCAGCGGCAGTCCCGAACACCAAACCGACAACACAGGTCTTTTTCAACCATGCATTACTCACTTCACCATATATACCATTATACAATTGCAGCAGCCACAAGTTTTTATAATACGGAGCTTTGCATATTTGCATTCTAACAACTTCTTGAAGTTATCTCTGTAATGATATTGTCTCTTCTGTCTATCTAGTTGCACTTGCTGTTTATTTTTAAACGATTCGATAGCCTCAATATTTCTGTGTTATACACATCCTTTTTGAAACTCACTTATTTTAGATTTTATAAAATTACATGTTTTTAAATATTTGGTATGAATCCTATTTCATTATACAATATTTTATCTTTAAAAATGCACCTTAATGAATAAACTACTTGTTGTATGATTTGTTCCTATTGAAATTAATTTTAGCACATATTTCTGAACAGTTGAAAGCATCAACATTACTAAAACCAAATACTCTTTAATGATAATATCTCCAACTCCTGACATTTGATGGTGGTAACATGCAACACTAGCGCGGTGCGAATTGGCAGAATTGGGTTTTTTCATACATTTTAATAAATTTTTTGTGAAATATGTTATGGAATTAAATATATGGAAAAACCCAATACTGTCAATTTTCGTCACCAGGGGGCACTGGTGTAGCATGTCATATTTCTGTGTTATTTGCTAAAACAATTTTTAAAATGTAGTTGTCAAACTCTGTCAGTGATGCCATGCGGCGAAAATGAAAATCGGTAGATTGGTGACAAAAATCGATAGGTCGCCAAATATCATTTATGGGGGCTAGATGTTATATTTTTTGCATTCCAACTCATATCCAGGCTAGTGCCGAATCTATGGTTTCCAAAATTTTGTAATATGTATATTTCCAAGTTGAAAAAAAAAATCAACTGCAAAAAAAAAAAGTCAACAAAATGTCGATTCCATTAAATCAATCTAGAGGTACATATCTGGATCCATGTCACATGATTAAAAATATAGTATTCGTATTGATATCATCTTGGAACCAAACCAAGAAAATAGTTCACTTAGCAATATAGATGGTGTAATGAGAAACGAAATTTAAAAAGATTTAATAAATTTCGGTAGATTTTCCACGAATATAGGTAGATTTTCCATGAATATCAGTAGATTTTATTTGAAATCGTTAGATCTACCAATAATTTTAATTTGGGTAGTAATGGCAATACTGCTCTCTGTGCTATGGTGACGACTGGCATGGTTCATATATATGTATTTATATTTCAATATGTATGAGGAATGAAAGGTTATTTACCAGTTATGTGTAGATCTGCACGCAAAATTTCTTGTTTTTTTTTGCATATCCTTTCATTCATTACAATATCATTCCCTTCCAAACTTAAATATGTAGTACTTTCCTACTAAAATATGCACATAAATAAAATAATTTCATAAGTTTTGGATTGTTGGTCATAGTATAGTTAGGTTCATTTTGTAATTCTCTTGTGATCTTGGAATCTTCTAAATGGGGAGTGGATAAAAGTAAAAACTAAATAAATATTTTTGTTTCAACATACTGCACTTTGTATCAAAGCTTAATTGAAGGAAAAATATAAATTGGTTGATATTAACAGCATTTAAGGGCGAGAGGGACGTCGGAGAGTTATTATTTATTAATTCAAAATAATGATAGTATTATTACGCCATACGATAAACATAATGTTTTTAAATAGAAAAATATTTATTAAATATTTTATAAATTTACATAGGCTTAGTATTTATCAAAATCTAATCAGATATATTACTTTTTCTGACCAATGGGAGTATGTTTTAAAAAATATTTAAAATACAAATATGATTTTTACAGTGGAGAAAAGTATTTTTAATCCTTTATCGTTGCGTTTTTGTAAATAAACATGACCAAAGATTTCTAATCTGCATTGCAAAAAAAAAATGAAAGTTGCATAGTGTTCATAAAAAAATTGAACCACACACTGTTCTTGTTTTTTAATTTATCTTATCGACAAGTTACAGAAAAACCTTCACAGAATTTTTTAAGAATATTCAACTTTTTAAACGTTTTTGTAAAACATGCCTAGAATGGTCAGAAATGTGTAATATTTCTGATTATATTTTGATAAATGCTAAGCCCATGAAAATTAAAAAAAAAAGTAATAAATATTCTTTAAAAACACCATGTTTATCGTATTGCACAATAATATTATCATTATTTTGAATAAATAAATAATAACTCTCCGATGTCCCTCTCCCCGTTAATATGTACATTTTAATTTATACTTAAAAATAAGCTTTTCCTTATATTTTGGGGTGTGTTACATCGTCCCTGTTTTGTTTTTAAAAGTTTTGTACTAGATATCTCAAATTATTACATTTGAAATACTCATTTGTATTGGGATATTTATATTATTTTCAATCGCAAATACAAATATGTATGTATATAAGTCAAACTTGGTTATGACGAGCACGAGGGGACCGACTAAATTTGCTTCTTATAGCCATTACTCATTGTATTCGAAGAGGTTTAAAACAAAACATATGTACCTACTTACCTACCTCTACTATCAATATTTTCGACCATGTATAAATCGTTTCAAAATATTGCTTTTAAAAATAAATATACGCATGTACATATTACATAAATATACAATTTTATTGATAAACTTTATAATCATTGATTGATTTCAAGATTTCACTTTCATTTTTCTCAATTTCTTCAAAACACTTAATGCATTAATAACTCATCATCTGGTTCGGGGCTTCCAAAAAAAAAATCACTAAATTGGCCATCATATCACTAGCTAGCTGTGCATATTATTTCGGTTGTAAAAATCTCTCTCGTCCATAAATCACTAGCTTGTGCGATTGTTATAGTCATGAAACAGTGATACACAACCCGCGGCCCAATTCTTGCGGCCTGCGGGCCTATTTTGTACGGCTCGTATTGACTTTATATAAAAAATTAAGTCTGCTGTAATTCTTAAAAACCCTGGTTGAGAACATTTTTTTATGGAGTTTTTTTTATTCATACCTCATGTCCTTATGGAACAAAATTTGAAGAATCAGTTTGCGCCACACGAAAATCAAAAACTTCTCAGAAATGCTAAATCATATATTTCCCTGTCACAGCCACTCAAAAAATCCACTTGCAAGCCACGTTCGATAAATAGGCAAAGCAGCCCCTTTGCTAAAAATATTGTGCATCACTGTCATAAATTTAACTCATGTAGGGATTTAGGTACTCATACACTTTGATTGGTTTTTAAAACAAAATTGACGATAAGTAGTAATAAAGATGTAAAAAGGGAATGAAATTGCAAAGTCCAATTTTCACAGATTTTATATGACAATTTTACATAATGCCCGATGGATAGGAATATTTCACATTATCTACAATCTTACACAAGTAGTGCCAAAAAAAAAAATTAATCTGTCTGCCAGCCTCCACCCCGCTTTAAGCCGCGCTAAGCTGCCACCTTTTTCTCTTATTACTTATTTTGAGAACTGTTTTTTTTTCAAACCCAACCATAATAATAATTTTTATCGGATAATTTGTATCGCGCTGTTTTTGTCATAAATCATATCAAGGGCACTGTATGGTCTATGTATGTTAGAAATTGTGTTGACAAATTTATTTGTACGGTATATCGGTGAAGCATCCTCGTTATGACAGCCAACGATTGTATGAAAATAAGCCTTAACGAAAACATCATTTGGTAATTAATCATTATAGACGTACTGCCGTGATAACCAAGTTCGATTGTATATCATATTGGTGAATATAATATGTGGAATAATTCATTTTTGTACATAGGAGTGACAAATATTTAATTTTAATTTCAAATTCCAACCCATGTATGATTTGCTTCATCTGCTTGAATTTTAATTTCATTGTGTTAACCTGCCTGTTTTATTTTTCTCTGGATTTAGGCAAAGGAAGAAATTCAGATCCTCTTACCAGCGAAGGTAATTCATTCTTCATATTTTAACAAAGCACTCTACCTTATCATCGTAAGATAGAAAAGTAAACATTATGAATATGTATTTCCATTATGTTTTCATAGATCATATTATTATTGTATATTGTACGTTGCCAAATAATTATTGTAGCTAGCAAACAGAACATGTTTATATGACGTACAGATTATGATAATTTATTGTGGTATGTATTTAGTCAATAGTTTAATAATTTGTTGTTGAATCATTTTTAGTTAATTATGTACAAGATTTGTCGTACAATATTCTACAATAGTACAATCAATCATCTTTTGTCAATGTTCAATTTTTTTTTTCTAATGCATAGTGTATTTTGTGGACAAGTTAAAATATAATTTTTTAAAAGTTATTTTCCATGATTCACCCACACATAGACCATATGTCAAATTACAGGATATTTTTGGGTCAGCTTAATTTGTTTTTAGGTGGAATAATACCTTCTTTCAAAACTGTTATAGGCAGTCCATAAAGGCCCCAAAAGCTGTACCTACCTTACGAAAATGGCTAGGGAACTTTTGATGATAATGTAATACGTGAGTTAAAACAAAAAGACAATTGAATTAGAATATATATATATATATCGGTGAGCAACGTTTATTGTCATTTCTCAACCTCGCCACAATTATCAACAGAAGATAATAATAAAAATGACCCTTTTCAAGGCTACCAAAATATTCAATGTTATATAATTACAATTGAAATGCAGACTACCCTTGGTCATAGAGCAATGCACTCAATTATGCTTCATATTTTTAGAATAAACATATGTATTATAACAACTTTATTTAATTGAATAATTTATCGTTCTGACAGAAAATCGTGGGGAGTTCATAGAGAAGCTTCAGAGAGCTCGAGCTGGTGTAAAGTCTTCAAGTCCTCAGCCAATACTGTCTCATCCTGGTGCAACTAAACTGGTGGTCGGGAACTGGTCCCTCACATCCAAAAGGTAAAGAATACTTCCAAATGTCCATTATAACATATTAAAAAAAAAAAAATTGTTTGCGTTAAAACTTCAATTTATTTTTTATTAATTTAATGACCTCTTTCATCCAACAGAGATAGAGAACTACAAATTCACAATTCTGATGGTCAGCAGCAAGCCACACTTCTTCGGGAAGATTTACCTGGGTTCATATTTGAGTCGAATCGTGGGACTAAACATTCGTTTACAGCCGAGACGTCTCTAGGCAAGTTCCTAACCCTTTTTAATTTGTCTCATATTTCACATCTCTGAGATTTTCTCACCTCCGAGATTTTCTCACCTCAGAGAAAACTGTCGATTAGCTCTACTCATAGAGTAACGCATGTTATCTGTGTCACCACTACTGAGTAATGTCTCTTTAAACTACTCCGCACCCAATCCTAAAATTAAGAAATTGGGAGCTACTTGACAGTGTTGAAACGGTCGCTGGTTTACCGCCAGATTAATCCTATGATTAAAGTTACTTAGCTACTTAGCTGATTCAACAGTTTACTCACAGGTGGGAAAATACCCCCTTAGGAAAACTGTTGATTAGCACAGTGTATATTATTTGTTCCACCACTGTTGAGTACCCGTCAAGTAAATGCCAAAATAATAAAGTAAATTTTTACAGGCGTTTTGTTATCCCATGGCTAAAGTTACTTGGCAAGTAGTTATTCAAAAGTTTACTGGTGAAATTTTTTTTTCATAACTTTTTACCACCTTTCTTTAATGTTTTCTGTTTTGTCATGGAACTGTGTTAACATAATAACTATGTATATCATCAGGTGCAGAGATGGGTGGAGGGTGGTCAGGGAGCGCCGGAGTGCGCGGCCGTGTTGTGACACCGGGCCAACGTGGGGCGCGAGTGCGTGGGCGTGCGGAGGCACTGCGCGCGCAGGTGGCGGGACGGGCGCGTGTACTGCACGACGCACACTTCACGCGCGCGCAGAGAGTGCCGCGCGCCACCGTCGCCGTGCTGGGCACGCTAGTCTACTGCCTGCGCCAGGTGCTGCCCATGCAGCTCAAGAGTGATAGTAAGTTTAACCTTTCCCCCATGGTGCAAAAAATGTGACTTTTAAATTTGAAAGAAATTAATACCCAATGTTTATTAATAGTACATATTTAAGTAAAATATATTGTGTAAGTGCTGTAAACGAGAAAAAAAAAACGAGCATTCGTTTTATGTATGGTCATTTTTTTCACTGTCGGCAGTCCGCCGGCTACTACTGACGACCGTGCATTTTGATCGTGGCACGGCGAGCGAAACCTCGCCCCCATCTCGCTCACTACCTCACCACACTGCAAGTTAGCAATGCATACACACATACGTATATATCGACTAATTCAATTCTGATTTTTCATCAAAAACATTTTTTTTTGCATTCTAAATGTATTATAATTATTTTATTCAATACATAAATGTATTACGGAGGAATACCGAAAGTATGAACTCGGTGTTTAGTATTTATACATAGATTTTGAAATAATTAAAGATAATGTTAATTCAGTTAAAAACACCGGCAAGTACTTATTTGTTTTAATTTTATTGGAATAATTTATTGAAGCTTATTAACTTCATTGTAATATATTTTTAATAATTGAAGATAATATTAAAAAATCTCGAAAAACATGAAACAGAAAATTCACAAAAAATCGAACCCAGGTCCTCTTGGTTTATCCGGGACTTGCGCTCTAACCGATTTACCTAATGCCACCTTATTGCTCTACGTAATTTTTATCGATATTGTCCTTCAATTTAAGAATTTAATATTTAATTAATTCTCATATATTTTTGGCTTCTATTTTTCTATATTGACTGCAAGATTCTACCCGTATTTATTGCAATCTAGATAGTGTCTTGGGTATACCTATCCGATTTTATATATATTTTTTTCAGTTTTTGGTTTGTTTGTTTAACCTTCACAACGCTGACTTTTTAAACGCAATCTATTCCTTCACGTGGTACATTTTGACACTATGTGTTTTAGTGAAGCTTCATGGATCATATGCGCGACATCTGCGTACGGGGATAGCTGCCAATGAATTACATGTAGCCGCGTAGATAAGGTTAACCATGATTACCATACAAGAGTCATAAAATTGCCATTCTACTCACCCATCAAAGAATAATCAAATGTGGAAAAAGCGAATATGATTCACTGAATAATTGACTCCGCACACATTAATTATTACGCGCAATCTCTCATTGAGCTGCGCAAGAGTATGTGTGTACGTAAAAGAAACGACGGCTTATCTTATTTTTTTGTAGATGTGTATGTAGTCTGGAAGGTCTTCAAGCGTTTAGATTGAATAGTCGCGCGAAATAATCGGGTAACTTTACCTTGCTAGCCTTTAAAGTGGAGCCGGCGTAAAGGGTAATTTTACCCGTCCCGCCGATATGCACCAGTCGGCTGCGCGGGTAAAAATACCCTTCCCGCTCAAAGTGTGTCAATATTATCTTCTTCAACGATTAAATATTACAATGCGTTTTATAAACTTCAACATATAATATTATTTATGACCGATAGATGTGTTAAATTTAAAGTTTAAAAGTCATTAAGGGAAACTTTTGAAAGATTTGAGAAAATAACCAAACCCATTTTTGGTCATTAATCTATGATAATAAATAATAATAATTGGATGATTTGTAGAGCAGCTGTTTTGTAAAAAATCACCTATAAGGCGCTATTTTTGTTTCTGAAAAAAGCAGGTTTTCAGTTGCTAACATTATATCCATATTTAGTAGTGTGAGAATTTATGATACAAAGGTGAATGGCAGAAGAATGGATTTCCAAAAATCCTCATAAATCCCCCCCCCTCCCTGCCCTGCATCCGGAACTCGTCATCTAAGCATTTAGTACCGTCTGGATCCGATATTATCCTAATGTCTGGGAACGGTGAAAATATCATAATACCGACACAAGCACACATATTACAAGCTTGTATAAAATATAGTCATTCTCAATAAATAAAATTAATTGTATTTAAAAAAAAAAATGCTTTTGTTCATGGATTTCATACTTTGAAGATTTTTTTGTCATATTTGTTGTTATTTTCGCGTAAAACAACAGATATTTTGTTCAGATGACTGGCGTTCAGTGTTGCTAACCGCATTGCAAGAACTGGAAGCATTATTGCGAGACGATGGACTACTTTCTGCCTACGAATTGCATTCTTCCGGACTGGCTCCTGCTCTTCGTGTCATCCTCTATCCTCACTCTATTGGTAAGTTAAATCTATTTTATATAATTGCCTTGTCTTCTCAATATAATACTATGTCTTATGAACTAGTGTAGCGGTTTCCAAACTTTTAATAATAATAATAATAATTGGATGATTTATATAGCGCCGTGTAACCTTGCTAAAATACGTTGGGCGCTAAAATGTAACACGAACGTTGGGCGCAAAAAAGTAGCATCTCCTGCTATTGTTCGACTTTATCTCAGTATTCGTGGGTGAGTCTGATGGATGAAGTGCGGGAAGGTTGTGATACAGTAAATAAAACCCTAAGGTAGGAAAACATAGTCTTTATTGACTATACAACCCCAATCATCATGGTAGAGGAAGAGAAGAGTGAAGAGTAAGACTAAGTTAAAAAGAACGGATTAAAAGGATAAATGATGGCTCTTGTGGTCAGAATCTTCTCCTCCGGCATCAGGCAAGGCCGCTCCAGTCCTGATGTTCACCGATTCCCACGGTCCATGATGCAAAGTCCATGATGACTCGTCGGAAGCGCCATCCGCCACAGCTTCTTCCGTGAGGTTCAGGCATTAGGATGTATGAATGCTACCTTATCCTTTGTGGTCGTCGATGCAGCAGCTACCCCTCGTGTCCGCAGGGATTCCTCTCCAAAGCACAAGGCACGCGCGGTTAGGTTTCATCACCTACCATTTGGCCATCGTAGACAATTGTACTGTAGCATCCACATCAGGGACAACAATTATGTTACAGCCGTTTTTGTGAAAAATCACCTCAGGGGCGCTGTTTGTAGTTCCTACATTGAACGTTGTAGGAACAAATGTCACACCATGCAAATTAGCACTACAAACATGGTGGTATTTACCGCACAATAGATAAAGAGGCTAAATGTTTGATATGGGTATTAAACTAGGATCCTGTGATAGTAAACTCTACACACAGATGAAACTTTGCAGCGAGAATGAGCATTTAGGAAGCCTTTAAAAATCTGGTCTGCCAGTGCGCCTCCCGAGGGTTCCGTACAGCCATGGAAATAGTAAACCATTTTTTTCAAAAATATTATATCATAAGATACATGAATGGAAATGTTTTGTTACGATAGGGGTCGATTAGTATAGTAGAAAAAAACAGGTATGCCGACCGGCAGCCAGGGCCTTTTGCCAGGCAGTCAGATTTAAAGATCCTATCGGTATTAATTGTTTTTGTGTTTAATTCGTAGAACTCCATTTAATTTTTAAGGCCATTGACAGTTTGGAAATGGCCTTAAATGCCGAAACAGCTGTCACAATAATAAAAACTAAAAATACTTGCAGAACTTAATAACAACATTATTAAATTTGATCCTATCGGTAGATAAATTTTATGTCATCGAATACACAAATGAAACCAACGAATAACTGTAGTTTAGACCATCCCATTGAAGAATTCCTTGGTCTGCCGGCCGGCACTTATTTTAAGAAAATATTTTAAAAATGAGTTGTGTGATGTGCACTAATAAGAAAACATAGAAGAGGGCTTCACATATCTATTTATAATAGAAAAAAAATTGTTTTCATAGGTAATGGAGATCCCCATTACAGTTGCTTCGATTGATTCCTTCCCTCGTGTGGAATCGGTATGACATCTGAGGCCTAAGTCTGTATCTTTTTGCTTTAGCTAATGCACGTTAAATTGGGCATAAACAACACATTTTGACAGTTTTCATAAATGCATCGTCGTCTCTTGCATTTGAGTTACGAATTTGTCTCTTAACATAAACGGATACTTTAGCTTGTTAGCGCGATACGGACTACCAAATTGTCAGAATGTGTTGTTTACAACCGATTTAACCTGCATTAGCTAACGCCAAAGATTCAAACTTAGGTCCCTGGAATAACATTGTTTTTGTTGCCGCCTGTGTTGTTGAAATGCTATTTCGTAAAACGAAATGTTTTTTTAATTTACTGTACGATGTTTAAAAAGTTTCTTGCAATAGTCAATAATTATTATTGTCTGATAGTTGAATCAGAAAGAAATCAATAACTACTATTTTCAGAAGAGGGTGAGATTGGGGATGCGGAGAAGATGTGCCTGGAGCGCGCCACAGTAGTGCGGGAGTGGGCCGTACTGGGAGGAGCCGCGCTGCTGGCACGCCACCTGGTGGCAGTGCTGGAGAGCGTGGAGCGACTCCCGGTGCTGGCTTATGATGCCCCGCCTGCTGCCCCTGGCCTGCAGATCCTCACCAGAAGGCTGAGGTTTGTAAATACATGCTGAGGTCATACTTATGTTGCGTTGGAAATGGCTTGATTTTCTTGATCGATAAATCAAGGACATTGTACATTATTTTATTTTCCTTCAATATCAACACAAAATGTGGCAAAGAAATACATTTACATTTAACAGTGAATCCTTAATTGAATTTTTTTTCGAAAAGAAAATGATAACAATATATAGCTATCCATTCACGGCTTCTTTTTCCTCAAAGGTTGCATCAAAAAATCACATCATTAGTAGATTGTGAAAATTAGTTAATATTCTAAGAGCGCTAATCTATCGGCGCATTTAGGCTGTGCTAAATGCCTCACAGCACTGATCTGTCAGCACATAGAAAACACCGTGAAATAAGGAAAAAAAATGGAAAAACCTCTATATTATGTAAATTCATCTGTGAAACACTTAGGTTTTTTAAACTGAGAAATGGAGTCTAAAAGTCAAGGAATCAATCCATTTTAAAGTATCCACTAATTATTCTATTAACCCTATCAATTAATCTTCTACAGATTCCGTTTGGAGCGCAGTTCTGGTGAGACGGGTCTACTGGACCGATCGGGCCGCACACTGAGGACGGAACCACTGGTCAGCGTGAAGCAGTTGGAGAGGTTCCTGCTCCGAGCCGTTGCCAGGCAGTGGTACGACCTGGACAGGGCAACCTTCCACTTCCTCAAGACCATCGAGAGGAATGCGCCCATTATCTTCACTCACAAGGTTAATATTTTGAAATTTGTTTGCTTATTATATTCAATTAAACTGAAATGTGGAGTAAAAAAAAAAGATTAATTAGATTTCCAATGATTTTAGTATAAGTGATTCTATATATAGCTATACGAGATAGTCACATTATGGGGAGGGTTAAAGACAAGATTACACCACTAATAATCCAGAGGAAAATTGATGGAAAAGAAAGAGCAGAGGAAGACACCAAACCTCATGGTTTTGAAACCTACCGACTGTGACTAGTACGAGTTCTATCTTGTTCTGGGCTGTGGTCTACAGGGGAAGGGGAAGGTGAAGATTGCCCCAATAATAGCCAACCTCTGATAGGAAAGGGCACCTGAAGAATAACACAAAATATTTATTGTTACATTCTGCCGATACCCGTTATAACAACGGGATTAATTTTTTGCATACTTGATGAGGCGGCCCATATTTTTGTTTAGAAAAACCTTTACAATAGCACTTTCCTGTTTTTCATAAAATTAAATATCAGCTATTTCTAAATTAGATAAAAAAATTAATGTTTCATTCCAGCACGACTTTGACGAGAACGGCATCATCTATTATGTGGGTTCAAACGGGGGCACCTGCGAGTGGGTCAACCCGGGGGCCCACGGTCTGGTGACGGTGACCTGTTCCGACGGGCGCGGGCTACCCTACGGCCGCCCCGAGGATATTCTGTCTCGCGAGGCTCAGCCCCTTAACTGTCACACGGGGGATGATAAGCGCGCCTGGTTCAGCATTG
Source organism: Halesus radiatus (assembly GCA_022606495.2). Classification (NCBI taxonomy): domain Eukaryota; kingdom Metazoa; phylum Arthropoda; class Insecta; order Trichoptera; family Limnephilidae; genus Halesus; species Halesus radiatus. The sequence goes on from JAHDVE020009110.1 coordinate 160,945, forward strand.
ACCTGGGAGTCTGGGTCACTCCCACGGCCTACACATTAAGACACGCCAGGGGGTATGGAAGATCGGCCCTTCGAAATTGGTTGTTCCAGGTTTGTAGAATCTATATTCGTTTTTTTTTGTATTAATTAATATTAACCATTAAAAATCAGTACCAAAATTATCACATCCCAAATGGTTGTTAAGAAAATAAACAACTCCATTACTTTTAAAGTTTCCTCAAAGAATGTTATTATTTGCACTTCTCACCAGTAGCACAAACCATGCAACGATGTTAATTAAGTATGACATAAAAAAACTTTTATTTAAAATTTTTTTTGTAATGCGGATTACAAATCTTTGGTTACGTTTATTTACAAAAATGCACCGATAAATGATTAAACATACTTTTCTCCACTTTAAAAATCATATTCGTATTTTAAATATTTTGTAAAACATACAATGGGGGACGGTCAGAAAAAAGTAATATTTCTGATTAGATTTTGAAAAATGCTAAGCCTATGTAAATTAAAAAATATTTAATAAATATTTTTCTATTTAAAAACATTACATTTATCGTGTTGCATAATAATACTATCATTATTTTGAATGAATAAATAATAACTCTCCCCCTTAATTTGGTATTGCCAGCAATTGGAAAACAACTGAAAATTTTTTTCGCTCCAGATAGGGAAGAAAAAATTCTGAAAATCTATATATTTTCAAAAATACAAGTCCGAAAGGGTTAATTAAATTTGTATTACAAATTCAGATGTCCCGTGATGGTGTCAACTGGGTGACCCTGCTGCAGCACAGTGATGAGCGAGGTCTCTCGGAGCCCGGGGGCACTGCCACTTGGCCCCTGTCTGAAACCGACTCGAGTGACGGCCCCTACAGACACGTGCGCTTACAGCAAAACGGGAAGAACGCCAGTGCCCAGACCCACTATCTGTCGCTGAGCGGTTTTGAAATTTACGGACATGTAAGTTGATGATTTGTTGGGTTCCATGACAAAACAGAACAGTGAAGAAAAATAACATACAAACAACACACCTGATCTAATTTTAACCTAATCTAACCCATTTTTTATCTTGTTCTGTTTTGTCAATGTTCTGTTTTATCCGGTTACCGATTTGTTGACACTAAAGTGATATGCTGATGATGAAATGGTGTTAATGGTGAAATATTTTGAACCAATTCTCAAGTCAATTTAATGTATAAATCTAGGAAAAACATTTTTTTTAGCATGGTTAACTATGTCCTCCGTACCCCTGCTATTGCGTTCTGGAATCTGTTTCGCTTTCATTATACATTAAAACTTCGTTTTTACGTTTTTCAAGGGAATGATAAAATGTGTAAATCTGAGGAAACGAAAAATGTATGGAAAAATTGAATTGTTAAGTATCTACTCTATTTTCGATTAAACCCAAATATGAATAATCTGTAAAGCTTCCTTTGAAAAACCATGAATTGTTTTGATTTGAGAAATTTATGTGTCTTTTCTTCTCCATACATTCTCCTGTATTCCAATATATTCCATAGTGAAAATAATTTCCGATTTTACACAAAACATTTCGAAAATTCAACTCATTTTAATACGCAAAAAAATTAATGGCAAAATTATCTATCATACCAAACAAATTTCGTAATTTTATCTGGATAAAACTTTTTCCGACAGGTCAATTTTTTTATTTTTTATATGAATACCCCACAAGTGTCCCAACTGCTCCCAACCCCCTGGAGCCAGTGAGACTATGGCATCCCCAATTAGGGAATGTGGTGGAAGGTATTGGGGAAGGGAAGGAGAAGGGGAAGAGGAAGGTTGGGAAATACCTGGCTATTCAGATCTGGTCACCAAACATCTGGTTGCTTAAAAGCCATTTCAAGCAACCAGATGCTAAAAGCCATTTCAAGCAATGTTTCAATTCTGAATGGTGGTCTTTCACCAGGGCGATACTGAGAGTATCTTCCACTCTGGAACGTGCGCAAAAATACTACATATTATTTTTAAATGAATTAATTGTGGAACAGCACAAATTAATTCAATAAAATTTACTTTTGCACGCCGGGATTTGAACCCGCGACCTTCCGATTCGTAGTCGAGAGCCTTACCCCTCGACCATGGAGGCCGTCAAAATAACCCTTATACAAAATTATTAGAGATTTACTTTAAAAATATGAAATATTATTCCCGCGGAAATCGAAACTTATTACAAATATATGAAAATGGTTATTTATTTGTTTAAATTTGACATTATTTGAAGTACTCGTCGAACTTAACCAATAACTTGACAGCACTGTATTGCCGTCTCATTTGCATTCTTGTAGTTCTATATAAACTGAGGGAAATAGAGAAACTTCTGACTTTCGCCCCGCTATCGTATTTGCGGCGTGGCAGGTTTTACAATGGTGGTTTACCTAGTTTTAAGCCGATTATCACTCAGTTTTATGATTGTATTATAATAAAATGTTAACTGTAGGGTCTGTATGCAAAACTGACGTAAAACCGGAGGTCAAAATTTTTTTAAATCATAAATTCGGGGGAATATTTGGATGAGAATGTATGTAATAAGTTGGGACCGCGGCCTTTTGCAGTAAATAGACTTAAAATACAACTTAAAATGTGTTATTGAACCGGTTTTCCTTCTTAGCTCCTGTTATATTTCCTCTACCGCTGCTATATTCTATGGAATCTGCTCTACTTTTGTTATATTTTGGAGCGGTTAAATTGTTAAAGTTTTGAAGAACTTAAAATAGTAACATAAAGCAAGATTCTTGTTAGAAGTCGATCGCCATGACAATTAAGATAGCAAGTAGTTTCCAACTTCAAAAATATTGAGAACCCTTCTTCTACCCCAACCATGTGCATGGAATCAGTTTAATTTTAAGTAACCTTTATTTGTTTTTTTTTTCTGTTACATTTATTTTCCCCCGTACTCCGTGTTCTGAAACCTGTTTTACCTTCTTTATCTGGCTTTTCTTATTTTCCCTACTATCTGCCATATGGAATCTGTCTGTCTCACTCTTAGTAGTATTGCAACAATTTCTAATTCTTTTGCATTTTAGGTGACGGGTGTGTGCGAAGACCTCAAGATGGGCGCCACGACCCCGAGCAACATAACCTGCAAGGAGACAGTGGTGGCGGTGACGGGCCCGGGCGTCGGCAGCAAGGAGACGGAGGCCCGCCTGCGCCGGGAGCGCCGCTTGCTACGAGGACAGTTCCGCCAGATGGCTGCCGGCGCCCGCGTGGTGCGCGGCCTGGACTGGAAGTGGCGGGACCAGGATGGGCCCACGCCTTCCGAAGGAACCGTGTGCGGAGACGTTCACAATGGATGGATTGATGTCAGGTAAAGATTATAACGATGGAATGGATTTCTTCCTTGTTGATATTAATTGAGATGAAAAACCTACAGCTGAGTGACATACACCGTCCTTTGGAATGGTCCGACACTCTGTAGGGAAACCGCTTGCACAGCACATGTATGAGTCAGCAGATTTATTAAAAGTGGTATAGGCATTAAAAGTAAGAAAAACAAAAATAAAGTAACCCGAAAACTTAATCCAACCTAACCTAATTAATATAATAATATATTTTTTAATAATAACAAAATAAAAAATTAATTAGGTTACGCGAGATTAGGTTTTCGGTCAAATTTTTTTTTGTTTTCTACTTTTAATGACTGTATATCACTTGTGTCTATTCATAGGTGTGTTGAATTATCTGGTCACCATGATTATTACTTCAACGGCGTCAACCTGAGATTATGACAGATTTTGGAGATTTTTTAGTTGTAATTCTAATTAAAACACTTCAGTTTGAAAGTCAATTTAAAAATAATTAGAATGAACACCTAGTTCATGCCTGCCCATATGCTGGCAACTGCGAGTCTCAGGTACAAGCTGAATGGATTGATGTTATTTAAAGAGATGATTAACCCTCTCACAAGCTTTGGCCTCATTTGGAGACAGCTAACAATTTGCATATTTGAAACTATCCTCGATAGATGACTGTGTTTTAGTCAATACACATTCAAGATAAAGAACTAGAGTTCATCTAGTGACCACTAGATGGGTAATCTGTTTACATTATTTTGATATTCCCAACTTTGCAAGTTTGGCAGTTGGGGGTCTTGGAGTTTTGTTGGGATTGTTTGTTTTGTAGATTTTTTTTCTAATAAATAAATCGTTTATTGTAATAATAATAAAACCATTTATGTACAGTACACTTTTTTATTCAATATATTATGCTTGCACCAAAAATTTCTTTGTATCGGTGAAGTGTCCTCATATAAGAACATGAATTTATTTTGTAAAAAAATACCAAATTTAGAACACATATTTCACAAAAAATCATTTTGTTTTTACGTCCTTCACAATTCGTCTCTAAGGCTGCTCTCTGACGGTCCGGTGAGGAACGAACATTTCACTCGCTACTGGAGACACTGCTCAGAAAAGTCCCACAATGGACTGCGTTGCAAACCGTTACCTTACGTTAGCAAACTTGACTTTTCGGTGCAGTGTCTGCAGTAACGAGTGAAATGTTCGTTCCTCACCGGACCGTCAGAGAACAGCCTAAGAGGGTTAAAACGACGAAATGGGTTAAGATATAAAATTTTTCATTTGCAATTCTGATTGAAAACTTAGTTCTAAATTTATTACAACTGAATCATACTAAAAACACCATTCTAATCACTATTGTATTATTCTATCTAGATGGGATCACGGAGGCCGCAACTCCTACCGTATGGGTGCAGAAGGAAAGTACGACCTGAAGCTGGCTGCAGAACGCGAGGGGGCAGGGAGCCCCGCTCCCTCGGTGGCACCCTCGGGCCCCCAGAGGCCCCCCCACCAGCGCCCACTCAACTCCCGCAAGTCTCTGTCCACACCGAGTCTGCCGGATGCCACTGATAATCAGGTTAGAAGTTTTTCATCTAAAAATAATATTTTTCCACAAGAGAAATGGAGAAATGGATTGGAGACATGCCCAAGTGTTCTATCGGCAAATCTGAAGCAAGCTTTCAAGTCATTTTTTTTGTTCTTAAAAAAACCATAGAAAATTTGAGGTCCGCCAACCCGTCAAATTCAGATAGGTATTCGAAGTAAATTTGTAAAAATATTTTCCAATAAAAAAATAAATTATGCTTTTTTTTTTATTATCGGGTTTGGAATTAACGGGGTTCTACTGTATTAAAAACTGGTTTGCATATTCCTAAATTATGAATATCAATTTTATATAGGGGAATATTAAAAGAGCGTTTATTACTTTATTTTGTGATGAATGACTTTTTTATTATTGGGTTTTGTATGCACGTTGTTCCAGCTCTAATATTTCACAAAATAAATAATCTTTTAATACAATTTTTTGAATGGATGCCAGGTATCTGTTGCATCGACGGATCAAGCCGCCTCAGCAGACAATCTGTCGGCCAAGCAAGCGGCGGAAGCCATTGCCGATGTCACCTTGCCCCACCCGCCTCCTCACACGGTGGACCTCTCCACCATCAACAACTCCACCCATCACATCAATACAGGTATTGCCTTACTTCTCGTTTTATCATATATCACAGAAATTTTACAAAGTTTAGTAATGTTTTTCAACAGTTTTCAGGGAATGAAAACCATTTAGAGGCAACCAACTGTCGCGGCCTCTTTCACCAATCAAAACCGAACACAGGAAGGATACTCATTTCCGTTTCACTAACATTTTAGCAAGGAACAATTTTAGATACTCATTTATTTAACATACGAGAGGGTTCTACCAGTCTCTTCGAATGCATCAATTTTTCTTAAATTCACGCTGTTTAATGCAAATAACGAATGTCCCGTCCATTAATCAAGCAGATCTGGCTACCATCGTGGAGTCGCTGACCCTGGGCGAGGCCCTGGAGGGCGCGCGCCCCATGCCCCCACCCCCGCTGTCTGCCACCACCATTACCGACATCACCAAGCCATATCCCGCCAAGGACCCGCATACTTCGCTGAATGTCGATGTAAGTCACCTATTATTAATTAAAGGCAAACTGGTTATGCAGATAGAGAGATTATAACGGAGCTCTCAGCAGCATCTTGGTAATTGTATGAGTTCTGTTTTTGCTTGGTTTTTATCTTTGTGATTTTTTGTGGTTTGAGTTTATTATTTGCATATTTACTGATTGAATAAGCTTGTATCTGCTTAGTAAATTGCATTTTGGTTGATGCAAAGTTTAAACAATATTCAGACACTAAAGATTGATTATCTAATGTTTCTGACATTTAAGACAAGAAATTGATAAAAATTAAGACAAGTTATATGTTAGATAAATAAAAAAGTACCTAATTATTCTGTTTTAAAAATATAACACCTTTGGAATAGCCTGAAGACCTCGGAGCTAAGAGTTTCAGCAGCACTTTTTTATGAATAATATAATGGCTCAAAATACAATATATTCGGTACCTTATTTTGACACCAAGTAACGATGTTTCTTCGGATTAATAATTTTATTTTTATTTGATCCCCTCCAACCGGACATCTTCATCAATAATTGAATGAATTCTAATAAATTATTTCTCAATGTAATCTTTGCTCTGCCAGTCTCTACAGTGAGTTTAAATGCATAGAATTGTGAATAAAACTTCATCATCAGCCATACTGACTAAGCCATCGTCCATTTCTAGATATCGGACAAGGCGTCGTCTGGTGAGGCCGTCCGCAACAACACCAACAGTCTGCTGTCCAGCGAACTGTCCGGCGCCTTGCTCGTTAACCTACGGCCCACACCACAGTTACACATCTCGGTAATAATGTGCATTTGTTGCCATTCTAATTACATACATCTTTACTTGACAAGGTGTGTGACAAATTTATCTCTGCGGGCAGTCAAAATAAGAACTAACTGACAAAATGTTTTTTATTCCCATTAATTTATTTCTATCTAGAGAAATCTGTATTAACGACCCCATTCGACTGCAGAGATAAGTATGTCGATCTGGAATGCTTTTTGCATTTGTATGTTTTTTTATGTTTATATATTTATTTGTTTTTGTATTAGCAATGTTGAAACTATGTTTCAATTACAGGATTTACTTATTCTCAGCAATGCATAAATAACAATGTTTTTTTTTTTTACCTACCCAATTTAGTCACATTGATAAAGAAATTACCTAAAAACATTGAAAATCTTAACCTCCGGCCTGCGTTTAAATGTAAAGTAATGTCGACGCCACACGCCACATTTTTTCATCGTGTCTCGCCAACCAATAATACTTTTAACCTTTTCACCGCATTCAAATGTACCGAAAATTACACTCCTATGGGTACCCACTTTGAAACTCAAAACCTACCACTTTAAACAGCTATAAATCTCTTATTTCTTGACAGATTTATAATTTGCTTATCTTAAAAGCTTTATTAACTCTCTTGAAGTTTGTTGAAACACATAAATAAACAATAAAGCACAGGATACAGATATAATATTATAAACAGTGAGTCATCACAAGAAATCAACAAGAACTGTCACCTATATATATGCTATATTGTTTATAGTAGTTACTTACCCATTCTGATGGGATTTGAACCACTGCGCCGATATCATCAAAACACAATTATTTTAAATATTATATCTACTAACAAATAAAGTTTTAATAAAAAGTTAACACGAGTAGAAATATTTATAAGTTTTGTTTTTCGTGGTAGTTTCTAAAACATGGCCACACACACAATGTCACATCACACTCTGGGCATTTATACTGGGACATTTTCCTTTTTTTTGAAATGGCGCATTGAGAATTATTTCCCTTTATTGGGTGGGGCATATGTTTTGCTAATGCCTTAGCAGTTAGTCTCAGAGGTAAATCGTGTGAAGATCGAGAATGAGGCTCAGATTGGGAAGTTGTATGATATTTTTGCAACAATTGTCGTATTACGGCTAATTGAAAATCTGCTAAACTAACATTTTTATTTGTAATTGATTTAAAAGCTATATGAGAGTTCAATAAATATAGATCAATAATATGGAAGGCCACTTTTTTATACCACTTAATTGTTTTTCGCAGGCAATTAATACTACTTAACATCAAGTCTACTTTGTCAACAGAACCCATTCACTTATTATAGTCTAGAACGCACTTGGATTTCATAATTGGTTGAAGAGTTTTCCAATCAACTTTTCCCGTCATGTCCATGGAGTCGTCATGTAAGGTTGTTAGCATGTGAACTTCTCTTTTATCACACCACTTTAAAGCCAACAGAGGTCCACGATGTTGTGCTTTCATTTCACCCTTTTTGAGTTTATTAAATTTCGCCATGCCTTTTCGTGTCTTCCGCACCGTACCACATGCATTGGTTTTGTTCGTATGGAGAAAATCATATAGTTGAGGGCTACTGTACCAATTATCAATAAAAAGATTATGTCCTTTATTTAAATAATCCTGAAGTAGTGTCGTTACTACAGCCCCCGAAACCCCGAGACATTCAGAGTCAGTTATGTCAGTCCCTTCGCCACAATAAATAATGAAGTCTAATATAAAACCCGTCTTCACGTCACACAATACAAACATTTTAATTCCAAACCGGTGACGTTTGGATGGTATATATTGTTTGAAAATTAAACGCCCTTTGAAAACAATTATGCTCTCATCGATGCATAAATTTTCATAAGGCATCAAAGTTTTTTTGAACAATTTTCGGGTATGGTCAATTAGGATTTTAATTTTGTAAAGTCGGTCACCAGGAATTTGTGTGTCGGGGTTTGAGAAGTGTAACATTCGCAATATAATTTCGTAACGATCCCTAGACATGGTTTTTCCGAAAATTGTACTAGCGAGCAATGGGTCAGTGGACCAGTGTTCTTCGATAGTAAGATGTCGGTTTCTCGTCATTAACATTAACAGTGCAAAAAAAATGTACATTTCTTCGACAGATGTGTCAACCCATTTACGAAGTCTGGATTTTTGGGAAGGTTCTTGTTTTGATATGGTGGCTATATAATATCGATTAGTTTCAATCACCATTTTTGTCACTATTTCTTTGTTCAAGAAGTATTCAAAAAAGTCAATTTCCGATGAATTACCAGAAAATAAAGTAGATGGATCAAAACCTGACACAAAATCATCAAATTCATGAACTATTGGAATAAATGGACCAAAGGTCCAAGAAGAAAAGCAGTCTGCATTTACGGTATAGTCTTAAGTTAGGTGTACGAGAGTCATGATCTTGGCTTGTCCCGGGGGCGTTTATTTCACTGTCACTAACTTCTTCAGTAATTGGTATATCTTGATCATCTTCACTTATTTCTAAATCAGAGTCAATGTCTAAAAATGTTTCATAAATTTCGTCTTCCGTAAGACTGGGGTTTGCCATTTTTAAGGAAGTTCAATTTTGATATATAAACGGTAAGCCCATAAATATAGACAGATATATTACAATTTAAGTTGTCCATACAATTTAGAAATAAAATCACAAAAGAAAGTCAATCAAAAAGTCTTGAGTAAAATAACTATTTTTAAAACACTTCACGTCACTTAAGTTCACAAACAAACTAATGTACCACAGAAAAATAAATTACTTAAAAAGATTCGCAAAATAGAAATCGGTCAATATTTTACATCGACGCATAAGTCCATCAAAGCAGATTGGATCACATAACAAATACTATGGATGACACAACGGTTCAGCGGCGCGACATTCAAATGACTGAATGAAGATTTAACGAATCATCGCCTTCACAGTGTTTTATGTAAACAAATTATTATATTTTAACCAGCAAACGCCAGATGTCAGTAAGATAAAGGATTGAACTATTTTTTGGATCAGTTATCTGCTAAATTCGTCGCGTATTTACGTAGTATACAGCCGCTAAAGTCAAACGCATGATATGATGCGCGTAGCGCTGGGGGCACAAATTATTTTCGCATGAAATCATGCGCGTAGCGGCGAAAAAGTTAAAAAATATCAAATGTATTTCCCATTATCTCTCTTTGTGTAAACCTTGCTCAAATGGTCCATCCATGTCTAAAAATAACTGTTTTGGTACAATGTTATTATAAACAAGATGAATTATTACGAGCAGATAAAACATAACTAAATATCAACACGGATGGGTGGTAACACGAGGTACTTATGTCTGTTTGTAATTGATCTATGTGTTGAATTATATATAAAATAAAGCACATTGCGTTCTAACATTTAAATCTTAAAAAAAACGAAACTACATATAGCGCAATATAACACTGGACGCAAATCTTAAACGAGGAAAGTTTATTTTTAGGTTAACAGCTTCTCTAATGCATTTGTATTGTTAGCGATAAATAAAATGGCCAATGTTTAAAATCCAATAAATTCAGTTGGTTAGGGTGCTTGTAACAACAATAATCGGTAAGGTAATTAATGTTTATCCTTTTGGTTCAAATCCAATACAGCCGTTGGGAATTGGAAGAATACCCACTCTTCCCAGGTGATGATCAGTTCTCTGCTCGGCGGGCAGATTGCAAACCAAATGACTGTAGCGGGAATATTTAAATTTGCAGCTAACAATAGCCAATTTCTATAGTGGGGCGCACTTGCGATTTGTACAGGGTCAGAAGTTGTGTACTATTAAAGTATAAGCGGGCTCTGTACAATACGCCCAGCTTCTGAGAGGCTAACTTTACTCTAACTTCGATGGAGCCCCATACCTGAGCTGGTCACTTAGGGTTACATCAAGCATATCAATGGAGGGCTTGCTGGGAAGATTGCTTCCATTAAAGGAGACTAGATTGTCATTTCAATCCCTTTTAGGCGTAATCAGACATGATTGGGTCTTTGAAACATTAAATTCGACGACATTATTCTTCCAAGATGAGGCCCTCTCGAGGTAACCGTCCATCCTCTGCTTCAAAGCCCTCTGAGGCGTTGGAGTTTGTGTGTCCTTTGGGGGCTTGTCAAACAAAAAGTAAATAGATTGTTTTAGTAAAATTAACGTTTTTGAATAACTAGGAGTTGATTTCAAATTTACATAAAGGCGATGGTTTAATCCCGCCGGTGAGTACTGGCTAACTTAACCGATAACTTGACAGCAGGAGGTGCCGACGCTCTCGACGTCTCTTTCTCACACATTATTGTTCTATATAAACTGAGTGAGTGAGAGAGTGACTTCCCTGTTTCCAACTTACTATTGTAATGCGGCTGCGGGCGGTGGCGACCAGCGGCTAGTTTTAAGTGGATTATCTCATAATTTATGGTGGTATAATAAAATAATGTTGACTTTGTAGAAAAAGGGTTCGATCCAGGTATTCTAATTTTGAGTTTAGGCGATATTTTCAAGTAAAGTCTGTACGAAACTGACGTAAAACCGGGGCAGAAATTTTTTGAATTCGTAAATTAGGGAAAATATTTATATGACAATCTGCATGGAAAAAAATGAGACCGCAGGTTTTTGACATAAAAAGCGGGAAAACGTGAAATAGGGGTGACGTAAAACCAAAGTTTTACTGTATTGCATTTACTAATAAATTTTGTTTTCACCAGTGCGACAGTCAAATGGGCACCGAGTGCTGCGACAAGAAGGACTCTCCTCGCTCGTCTACCGCCAGCACAATGAGCGCCAGTGAGCCTAACTTGACGGGGGGTGGAGGAGGGGGCAGCGGGGCAGGGGCCGGTGCAGGGGGGGCTGGCAGCACCCAGGGGGCCGAGCCCCATGGACTGCTGGAGACCTTTGCAGCTATGGCTAGGTTCAGATCACCAGCGCAACCACCTACGCAGAATCATATGAATAATGCAGCCTCTCATCTGTTCCCAAGGTAATTAATGATTATTATTTATTTATTTAAATAGAGTCCTTACTGTTATTATTACTGTTTTATATAGATTTGTAGTACAGATATTTTCACTAAGCATACCTTGTTCTGAAAAGGCAGTAAATCAGTGTTTGCTGTGAGTATTATCCGACCGGCTACTAGTCGAATGTTCTACCAACCGGACTATTAACCACTTGCAATAATTCATACTTTTTTCTCTCTTCATGTATGAGATGATGCATGAATATGAATGAAGCAAGGAGTATGTACCATAGACAGAGTTGTGTGGCTGTCTATCCTCTTTGCCCACTCCTCCGGGAAACAGTGTAATGGTTATTTTTTTGTTTTTACTTCACACAGGAGGCTCTGAGGAAAATAATTTCCCTCAGGGTCTATGTCATCCTTCAGTCCGGATAGGAAGCGTCTAGAGGCTCAGCTACTTGGGGCGTTGTGATAAAAGGTGGCGATGGTGCAGGAATGTTAGTGAAAAAACAGTTTTGGTCCGCACCGAGGACGCTTTCTACTCGCCACTATAATGATGTTATTATTTGTTTGTTGTTGTTGCATGATGTTTGTAAGCGACTAGTGTCGTTACAAGACTGTAAATTTTCGTAGGTGCTAGATCCAGAGCCACTTCTTTCGCTGCAGGGTGCAGGGCCGATTGTTCTTGAGGAGGTAGGTCCAAGAATCCTTCAGGTGGGAGGCAGGAGAAGTGAAAGACTTTTGTTTTGATGCTCACAAGTTGTAATAAGTTATGACTGCTTTATTTTTCAAAGTTGGCCTATTTATTTGGTTTCCCGAATGCGACAAGCATTTTACCCCTCTCCTTGCCGCGGGGGGAACGCGCCTGCCAAACTGGCACGCAGCGTATATAGTGAGCTTAAAACTGTCGGGAGCTCATTTGGCCGAATTCTTCAAGGTCGGCGGACGCCTGAATTTCGACATTTAAATTACATTTTAACATGATATTACATGAAAAAAAATTAAAAAGGTTTTGTGTAGTGATCAGGTTAATTCTAGCTGTGTTTACTGCTGTCAATGTTTTCCCACATCCAGATAACATAGCGCTTTGTGGCTTCGTTATCTGGTCGTAGGGAGCAATAAACATGAAAAGGTTAAAACAAATTATTATTAACAAATTATTATCTCCTCATTACGGCATTATTCAAAAGGTTTATTATGCCGCTTTGAGGAGATTTACACGTTCAATTTCAACTAAATTATAAGAATACCAAGAATAACAATCGATAATAATGCTAATGATAAGAATGAAAGGGAGCTCGCAACACGGTATTTTACCTAGTCGGAGTCTGATAATTTTCGAACTTTGACGATCGAACAATAAGTTTAAACATGTCTGGTACAATGTTGCATGATGTTATTGTTATTATTTTTTTTATGAATAGGTTATAAGGGGAAAGGAACATCTGGGAAGGAAAAGGTATGAGGAGTGGGTAGGAAGTTGGGGATCAGTGTGTCCAAGAGTGACGGACGTACGGACCTATATCCAACCCACGCACTGCGGTGCAAGGCGATGGTCACCTGCCGTAGTGAACCACTTGGGGTGACCTATGGCAGAGGTTTTGGTCATTCAATAAATGGTTCCCAGGGCGGCGGTACCCACACCTGCTTATCAAATTAAAAGTTAGTTCACAAGATGCTGTGTGTCTTTGCCTACCTGACGGTACAAACTAATATGTGTATCACATTTATAAAAGACAATGACATAGGAGGATACATTGCCCTTGAGGTGATTTTCTCATGAAAACGGCGCTATAGAAGCAATCCAATTATTATTATTATTATTATTGTGAATTGAAGAAGTTCACGAGAATAACTATTTTTTTACACAAACTAATTCATTATAAATTTTTAACTGAGAAATGACAAAATTGTCAAAGCGTCAATTATTTTGAACCCATGTGTAGTGAAATGTATTTCTAATTCTTTTAATTCTAATTCTAGGGGTCCAAACTGCGTGTCCAGTCTCGTACGCTTGGCCCTGTCTACCAATTTCCCCGGGGGTCTTCTATCGGCCGCCCAGAGCTATCCCAGCCTGTCTTCAGGGCCCCCACCGCCCTCCGGAACAGGGGCCCCACCACCCCCTGGGTGTCTGGGGCAGGCCCTCACCATGAGCCTTACTTCTACAAGCAGTGATAGTGAACAGGTTAACTTTTTACTTTTTCCCTCACGTTTTACTGATTAAATTGTCACCTCACATAAACATACTATAAGTATAACATAGATCTCAGATCTGTCCCGATGAATACCTAAAATACTTTGTTTGGTTGGCCATTTAGTAGAGGAAAACTGCAGTTTAAAGTTTTGTAAAATGTTGACTTTAAAGTCTTCTGAAGGCTTATGAAAATCTTAACAATAATTTTTATTAATTTTAAAATTAAGTTTCTTATCCAGGTATGCTTTGACCTTAAATGCCTTATTATAATGATGTTTATTGTATTTTTCTGTGCTATTTCAAAATGTCTTAACACGTTGATTGCTGAATACGCGTCTAGCGCGTATTATGACATTTCAGTTGGTGCTGAGTTCGGGCCTAGCGCGTACACTGTAAATTATAGGACAAGTTCACATAAATTTGCATGTTATTTGTTTCGCATCCGGTGCGCCGGCCTGTTGTCACTTGACTGTTGTGGATGTTTATCAATGTTTGACACGTGTACAAAGAAATAAAGTATTATTTTAGGAAAAAGTATATTTGTGTCAGTTTTATTCTGTATTTAAATTAGACATAATTTGCAGCATTCGGTGAATTTACTTGAAATGTAGGAATTATGAACTTGCGTAGCATCCTTTTTGACAAAAGTACAGCTTATTTTTAAATAATAGCATACATTCATGGGCATAGTTCTGGAGGCATTATTACATGCCTGAGGTGTGTTCGGAGTTGTGTATTGGTTAATTATATTATGACGGAAAAGAATGCCAATTATTTCAGACTTCACATGCAATGGAAAATTAAACGGTAACTCTGTTGTATTTTATATGTTTATAATTATCATTGTTCCAGGTTTCTCTGGAAGACTTCTTAGAGTCCTGCCGTGCCCCGGCTCTCCTGGCCGAGTTGGATGATGATGACGAGGGGGATGACGGAATGGATGACAATAATGAAGATGATCCGCATTACCAAGAGGTCCATCCATTGGTTTGAACATTTATATTTATGTATAATCCTTGCTTGTTTAATAATCTGCTTCATTCAAGTAAGTTGAATCAATTTTAAAATTTGCCCTTTAGATTTATATTATAACTAGCTGAAGTACCCGGCGTTGCCCGAGGTTGTGAATGGTTTGGAGTAACATTTTGAGGTTGTGGTTACCCCTACCCCATACCCAGTAATTTTCCTCTTTTTTTGAAGGTCAAGTGTGCAAAATTTCATCACGCTCGAAATAAATCTGTAGATTTGTATACAAAACCAACAAACACCACCCGGGACACTCTTTTTTACATATGAGTTTCCTCACTCTTTTTTCTTATTGAGCAATTATGTAAATGTGGAACAAATAATATGGTCTATCTGCGACTTATTCTTTTACGGTTATTGATATTTTAAAGCTCCCTTATGACGTAAATAATGTTGCAACCGGGAAAAAATTGCATTAACCTAGAAATTTTGGAGTCCATTAAAAATTTTAGTTTTGTCTTGTAACTGTTCTGTCATAGCATCTCACCATGATGGTTTCTCTCTATAATTTAAATCCTTCCTCTTTCCCTACCCTTCCCCTCCCTCTACTTTCAACCTCACAACATTCCCCATTTTGGGATGTCATGGCTCCAGACGGTTGGGAGCAGTTTGGACCCTTGTGCAGTATTTACATTAAAAATAAAGAAAACCCAGGAAGAAGACACCCTTTCAGGTCTATGTCATCTTTGGGATGCTGTGTGGAGGGTTTAAAAGCATACAACAGTTGAAACAGCTTTCAATGTGAAAGATAATCTCTGAAAGTTAATGTATATTTTTATCTCTCTAGGCAATGGTGTCCCGCAATTTGCTCTCGCTTATGGAGGAAGAGGCCCTGGAAGCAGCGGCTCGTGTGGGTGCCGGAGTGGGCGGTGTGAGCGGTGCCAAGCGGCGCTCCTGGGATGACGACTTTGTTCTCAAGCGACAGTTCTCCGCGCTCATCCCCGCATTCGATCCCAGGCCGGGCAGGACCAATGTGAATCAGACTACGGGTAAGATACTAAGTCTGGCTGAACAACACTATTCGTGACCAGGAATTAGTAGATAGCCTCTACGAAGTGTTCCGGAGGGATAGATTACACTAGTCAAAAAAAAAACGGGGGATGAGTCATGGTTATTGTGTTCAGAAAACTAGAAGCGAAGAGGATGGCATATTGGGAGAATCAAGCAGAGGACCTGTGGATCCAACTCAATATTAACCATAACAACAGGAGTGTTAAACTAAATATTTGCACAGTATATCTTCCACCATCTGAAGATGAATCTATTGTCAGCTCCTTTTTAAGCAATCTTTGGAATGTATACCTAACAACACCAAACCAACACATTTTAATATTTGGCGATTTTAATAAGTCTAACATTCATTGGATTCCTGATGAAATAAACACTCTCTTGCCTTTCACTACAAACACAAATACAATCACCTCAGAAATCATTGACACTTTATCATTCTGTAATTTTTAACAATTTAACGGAATCACCAATCCAAAATACTAGATCTCATTTTATCAGACAAAGTAGACATATCAGTAAGTCATTCCTCATTTTCACTAAGCAACGAAGATTCATATCATCCTGCTCTAGAAGTAAATGTTCAAATCAATCTTTCATCAAATTTAGAAACCCAAAGCACTTCTAGACCAAACTTTTATAAAGCCGACTGCCTCAATGCTTGCTTCGAGATATAGATTGGGAATTTATTAATCAGGGCAATATAGATCAATCCGTTGATCAATTTTATAGCATACTGTACCAGATTATTTCTTCTAATGTTCCCATGAAAACAAACAGAAAACACTTCCCTAAGTGGTACTCACAAGACCTCATTCATTTGATAAAGGAAAAAAATATGCTAAAGAACTCCATTTATCATTCAACTTGCTTAGAACTAGAACAAAAACCTGATTAGAATTTCTAACCACAAATAATTAGACGTAATTAAAGGAAATTTAAAAACAACACGAAAGAGTTGGAAATTTGCCAAAAGCAAATATAAAAACTCAACCAACATACCAAAAGAGATGTATCTAAATGATAAAAAGACTACTCAAGGTCAAGTCATTTGCGGGCTCTTTTCTAAGCACTTTTAGTCTGTTTACAAACCACACAGCAATAACTATTTACCACAAATTCCAGAAGAATTCTGTAATCAAAGCCTTTGTCAGATCAATGTTTCACCTTCAACCATATTAATTAAATGTAAAAAACTGAAAACCAATAAGGGATCAGGCCCTGATGGTATTCCTCCTATTTTTGTCAAAACATGCTGTGATGTCCTTGCCAAACCACTCTGCCTACATTTTAACAAATCACTTAAAGAAGGAGTATTTCCAGTCAAATGGATCTTTAAGAAAGGTTGTAAGAGTGATATAAAAAAAATTATAGACCCATCTCTAAACTTGACTGCACAGGAAAGTTATTCGAGTCAATAATATACGACTGTCTATTTGCTCTCGTAAGTAAATATATTGTCATTGAGCAACACGGCTCTTTCCTCGGCATTCCACTACAACAAACCTTCTTGAATACTCCCAATACATCCGCGATAGCATTGAAAAGTGAATACAAATAGATGTCATCTACACGGATTTTTGCAAAGCATTCAACCATTTAAATCAATCGCTACTGATTAAGAAGCTGGAAAGGTTTGGCATAAATGGATATGCTCTAAAATGGTTTGAGAGTTACTTAACTGAAAGAAAACTAAAAGTAGTTATAGGGGGGTACTCTGCAGATATTTTTACTGCAACGTTGGGAACTCCACAGGGCTCTCATCTTGGACCCTTGCTGTTTTTAATCTTTATTAACGACATAGTACTAGGAATTAAATGTTCAAAATAACTCCTATTTGCCGACGACCTCAAGCTGTGTAAAAAAAATCACATCAATTGAAGATTGCATCTATTTGCAAAAAGACTTGTCTTCACTTCATGAATGGTGTGCACTTAATGATTTATATTTTAATTAAAATAAATGCACTACAATTTCCTTCACAAAGAACAGAAATAAATTTTCAAATACGTATCACATAAATAATGTTACTTTATTGAACACAACTTCAACCAAAGACTTGGCGTGACATTTGACTTGTCACTTAATTTCAATAAACATATAGATACTATTTCAAAATGTGCATCATAAATATTGGGATTAACTCTACGAATCACAAATTGTTTTAAAAGTGCAGAATTAACAACAACATTATATAGATCGATTGTGCGAAGTATTTTGGAATTCGCGTCTACTATTTGGTCTCCTGATTACGAGATTCATAATTACAAAATCGAATCCATACAAAGAAAATTAACCTCTGTGCTTGCATATTGTGAAGGTTTATCTGATCAATTTGGAACGTATAATGATCGAATTTCGCACTATAAGCTACAATCTCTGTCAGTCAGATGTAAACTTTCTGATATATTCCTTTTGTACAAAATTATGCATGCATCAATTGATTCACCAAACATTTTATCATAAATCAACATTAATACACCAACAAGAAAATCAACAAGTATAAAAGACATTTTTTATATTAAAACCTATCATACAAATACTGGATATTTCTCTCCTTTACCGCGGATATTAAGAAATTACAATATATGCACTGCTCTAATAATGAATAGACATTTTTAATGACACAATTAACTAATTTAAAAAATAATTTTACCATTAATATCAAACTGATAATGTGATGATGCCCTTTATTAAGTACCAAAACAGTGTACCATCAGCACAGGTGACAATAAAGAGTTAGTTTATACACCTACTTTATAATATGTTTTCGACCTTTCACTTCTTTTTCATTATTATTATCATTTTTGTGAGATATTTGTTGTTGTTTATTGTACTTATTAATTATTATTGCTATATAAACATTCATGTATGTAAGTTTTGGGTATATTGCCTGTTTTATGTACTAAAATTAAAAGTCTTAACTACTAGGGCCGGTATTTCAGTTGTTTTTTTTAAGCTCGGCTTGAAAAATATTTATGTTCATCAAGTTGCTCTCTGGCAGGAACCCTGATAATCTAATCTGACTGATAAAATTCCTGAGTATACTGAAATACCAGCCCTAAAAATAGATATCAAACTTGTTTGAAATATTACATTAGCCATACAATTCTCTATATTTTTCTGAAAATTAAAAAAATATACATACATATATTCAAGATAAGGCCAAGGATAAAAACATGCCTGCCTAGAGATGGAAAGAATGTGAATAGATACTTAAACCCTTTTGCCCTTCTTTGCCAGTCATTAATCTTGTTAATTAATACTTACTCAACCCATACAACCCATATATCAAAATAATTTGACATTATTTCAGATCTAGGAGATATCTACTGGAATAGAGCATTAGCATTTCTATGCCCTCCTATACTCTTTGAAAGCCCTTAATCTTGGCAACTAGTACATCTTATGACTGGTTAGTAGCTAAGTGGACAAATGCACTGGGTTCCAGGCGTCGTGGCTTAAATTCCTCTGCTAGTCCTCCATCATTGCACAACCAACATTTCCCTTTATGGTGATGATAGTAGTAGTTTTTAAATATGTATTTGTTTTATTTATTTCTTTAGATCTAGAAGTGCCAGCCCCCGGCACAGACACCACCCCCCCGGAATGGCGGTCCACCGCTAGCACCACTGCGGAGGGAGCTGCCCTATCCCGCGGCCTGTGCTTGTGGCTGGGCGTGCCCGGCTCCCCCGTTGCGCCGGTACCGCTGTGGAGCCACCCCGACTGGACGGTGTTCCGGGCGGCACAGGCGCTGCAGGCAGCCAGCCCTGCCGGAGCCGGCACCTCCCGCCAGGATAGACACAAACGGCTGTTTGATAATATCTACACGTAAGGATGGATCTAATGAGCACCCTTTGCCTGATATTATTTTGGATTTTCACTGCCAATAGTGTTATGTTTGTTGTGTCGTATTGTGCTTCTTCTTTACTACAACATCTGTTTATTTTTCTCTATAAGCACAAATATTAACAATTTATTGATGTAACACATACCAGCTTTACTATATATCGAGGGTTAAGAAACGATACCTCGTAAGTGACACTTTTGTCAGATGAAGTTTTTTACTTTTTTTTTATTACAATGATACTAATGGCATCTGCCAACAAGACTTAACGGGGAGAGGGACGTCGGAGAGTTATTATTTATTAATTCAAAATAATCATAATATTATTGTGCAATCCGATAAACATGGTGTTTTTAAAGAGAAAAATATTTATTTCGTTTTTTTTTTTTAATTTGCATGGGCCTAGCATTTATCAAAATATAATCAGAAATATTACACATTTCTGACCGTTCTATGCATGTTTTACAAAAACATTTAAAAAGTTGAATATTCTTAAAAAATGCTGTGAAGGTTTTTCTGTAACTTGTCAATAAAATAAATTTTAAAAAAAGAACAGTGTGTGGTTTAATTTTTTTATGAACACTATGTAACTTTAATGTTTTTTTTATTTTTTTTATAATGCGGATTACAAATCTTTGGTCATGTTTATTTACAAAAACGCAACGATAAAGGATTAAAAATACTTTTCTCCACTGTAAAAATTATATTCGTATTTTAAATATTTTGTAAAACATACAATGGGACACTCAGAAAAAGTAATATTTCTGATTAGATTTTGATAAATACTAAGCCTATGTAAATTTATAAGATATTTAATAAATATTTTTCTATTTAAAAACATGTTTATCGTATGGCATAATAATACTATCATTATTTTGAATTAATAAATAATAACTCTCCGACGTCCCTCTCGCCCTTAAAAATCTTATAAAATTATTTTGCCTACCAATTGATCACGAAATATCCAACGCAGTAAACAGGGAGGTTTTTTTCATCCTCTTAAATGTTTTTAATTTGTCACTTTCGAGATATCGTTTCTTAACCCTCGATATACTACAGAATATAGTCCATCCTATCAGAGGGTTGTGAGTGGACGACAAATAATGTTCATCATGCTAAATTATTCAATAATTATCCTCCTTCTCACACATCTTGCATGAAAATGAAAAATAAATAAATACCAGAAGGTTGAATATTTTCAAACATATACAGTGAAACTCGCTTAAGAAGTTGCCGCTTGATGAGTTTTCATGCTTGAGAAGTTTGGTTTTTTCGGTCCGTTGAATTTGAAAAATGGCCCAATTTATCCCATATATAAGGTTTTCTTTCTTGCATAAGAAGTTTTTTTTCCATCCTTGGAAAAGTTCCTAAGAGAACTTCACTGTACGTACACATAGAAATTGAATAGAGCATTATTTTATTTTTTTTACTTGCTATTTTATTGTGTCGAATAAAAGAGTTTGTTTTATGTATGATTGAGGTGATTTTTCACAAAAACGGCGCTATACAAATCATCCAACTATTATTATTATTATTATTAATGTTGGACACAATAAATTGTAAAATTAATCCAGCTATATGTAACGAATATCCCAAAGAAACGTTATCAAGAATAAAATTTTTGCAGGTTAATTTACAAGGAGGCGTACCATTCTGATGCAACCACTGCTTCTACCGAAACCGTCCTCCAGCCTGCTGCAGAGGAAGATGATGAACCCAATACACTCACCGAGTCCACAGACTTAACGGGTAAATATTTAACATGTATAACATGTCCAAAAAACTTCTATTTTACTAGCTGAATGAATGCTTTGAACTTGTCTTCTCAGTAGATAAGAAATGTTATATAAACCAATTATTGGTATCTGTAAATGCCAATCATTGGTATTAAAAAAAATTGTTCTGTCTAATGAAATAATTAATTAAAATTCTTGAACTAATACAGGCATTGGAATAACACATTGTGCATTGCGTTGATTTATTTATTTCCTTCCGTATTTTTAGTATTATTTGCTATAATGCCAATATTGATTACATTGCATTACATAACCCATACATGCAGCCTTGAATAAAACCATTATTATTTGTATTTTTATACACTAATATAATTGTATGATGTAAAAGCTCTTAACCGTTAGAGTGCTGAAAGTCGATATACCAATCTTTTAATACATAACCTAAAATGCGTGCCATTGATTTACTGACACAAGCGTAAGTACGTACTGTGTGCTGGATCGTGGTGGATGTTGTTGTGTGGCATGTGTTGTTTTTGCCTATTTAGATTCAGTACGTATTGTTTTAAGTCAATTAACAGTTTATTTGATTTTAAAGATATATTTGATTAAAAATGAAAACATATAAATATAACTAAACAATGCATGTATCATTATTACGATCCCACAATGGCAATTAACATTTCATCCAATTCCAATATGGAGGATCAACATTACTTCAAAAATGACTTGAATGGTGACAGCAGAAGTGATTTAGTGATTTTTTGATGTATGAGAATTGAAAGTGACGCAAGTGAATCTGAAAATTTCTTTGATAATCTTGAAACTTATTTTTGACATAAATTTTTCTTCTTCGCATTTTATATGAGAATATACTTTTATATAATAAATTTGATGTTTTATTTATCAACAAAAAAAAAATTATTCAAATATTAAATTTTTTGCCAAGTTATGATTTTATTACCATCGTTCTACTTTTCAAACGTTCAGTATAAATTTCTATCAGCAAATTTAATTGAAAATTGCTAAAAAATTTTGCACCCTAACGGTTAAAGGGTGTAAATAAATAATTCTCATGCACAGTGAAACTCACTTAAGAAGTTCCCACTTGAGAAGTTTTCATGCTTAATTTTTTCGGTCCCTTGAAGACTGAACTTGAAAATTGATTCAATTTTTCCCACATATAAGGTTTTCCCACGGAAGAAGTTTTTTTTTCAGGTCTTTTGGAAAACCTTATAAGATAGTTTCACTGTAATTTGTTTTTCCCAGGCTGGTTTTTAACTGAATGTATTGTTACAGATGCGTCCTGCAATGGTGGATGGGAGTGCTCTCTGTGGGAGGTGGTGAGCGTGGTGCGCGCCTTGCGCTGCGCTGCCCCCTCACCGCTGCTTCCACCCGACGCCCTGCTCAGCAAGAAGCTTACCAGCAAGTTGCATCAGCAGCTGCAGGACGCCCTCACGCTTGCCGCTCATGCGGAGCCTAACTGGTACGATAGCAAAATCAAACTGATGATTCCATGACAAAACAGAACATGACAAAACAGAGCATACAAAATAAAAAGTGATGGAAAAAAGAACACCTAACCTAATCTATTCTTTTATCACATTCTGTTTTATCCGGTTACTGATAAGATTACAATGCTGTGTGAATAGCACCCTTTTTATGAAATACATCGCCTGTGCTCTAAAGCTTAGGAACTGTATATTTATATAGAATGATTTTCTTATGATATGAAACTGTTTTGTTTTTTTTTATAGGTGCTCCCAATTGATGGATTGGTGTCCATTCCTGTTTCCATTTGAGACTCGTCAGCTATTCTTTGGCTGCACTGCTTTCGGGGTATCGAGAACTATTGTGTGGCTGCAGGCACAGCGGGACCAGGCTGTTGATAGACAAAGGTGAGTTATTGTATTATATCAGTGGCTGTGCTATAATTTTTGTTATTTTGAAAAATTTTAATAAAATCTCTCGACACCCCCCTTCTACCAAGTATGTACCACCTTTTGTTTTTCGAGTACAAGTGAAAAACTATTATTATCTCCATTAATGTACAAGACAAATAAAAACGTTTATTGAATGTGAAAATGAAACTTCATTGAAAGTCATGAAAATTTTAGAACCGATAAACAAAACATTCCTTGTTTTTAAACAAAAACATTTCTGGGACACATTTTTTTTATACAAACATTGATAAATTTTCGTAATATTCAAAGCGACCCTCATAATTTGCATTTAAATGTTATTAACCATCAACTTTTCCTTTTAATTTTAAATTTCAAAAATCCTTTTACAGCAAAGTGACAATATTCACCTCCTTATATGTACATATCTATTATAATATGTATACTGATTATGTACTTAATTTACATCTTCCTAATTGCCTTGCTTCTGTACTCAACTGCAGTTCTTTGAAACAGCCATATCAAACTGTTTGAGATTTAATTTATTCTTTGTATATCTGAACATTTGTTTCGACTACAGGGGTCCCTCCGCTTTATCTCCAAGACGCGCCGACTTGGAGGCCCAGGAGTTCCGAGTGGGCAGATTGAAACACGAGAGGGTCCGTGTTCCCCGTGGGCCGAACCTCCTCGACTGGGCGCAGCAGGTAAACCACCATCTTTTAAACTACCATTATTAGTAAGATTTTTTTAACATTCTCCAACGTTGGAGATGGCATGGACCCACTCAATGACATGAATCTTTCTCTTCACAGGTGATGAAGGTCCACAGTGGTCGCAAGTCCGTTCTGGAGGTGGAGTTTGCGGGTGAGGAGGGCACCGGGCTGGGCCCCACGCTGGAGTTCTACGCCTTGGTGGGCGGCGAGCTGCAGCGGAGAGACCTTGGCATGTGGCTGTGTCAAGATGAGCCAGGCCCCGCTGAGGACCACCACTCTTATGATCTCGGAGAAGGTAATTGATAATGTTAAGTGTTTCTATCACTACCATGAACTGAGGCTGCTGAAGTAGCACAGGGCAAAGACGCCCGGGGATGATGCCTTGTCGAAGTGATGGTGACCTCCCGAATAGGATAAAGGCAAGAAGATAATGTGTGAAGAGAATTTACATATGCATTATTTATATTTATTGATACTATTGCGCCAGGGCAGCTTCTGTATTACATTTATTGTACATAATTTTTAATTTTCAATCCAAGGGTGTAAGGTAAATCCTTGTAAAATAACTTTTCAGAGATCATTTTAGCTGTGCATAAGTTGGCAAGGATAATGATAAAAACATGACATAATATAACAGTTTAGATGGTTCAATTTGATAAATCATGTAAATTAGATTTTTAAATAAAAAAACTTAAATACCTTTGTTGCTAAAATGACAACATAAATGTAAGACTCTACAATAAATATTTTAAAAAAACCACTCTGTATCTCTATGCAGTGTTGCATTTGCACCTTATTTGCCGGAGGGTGATTTACACAAAAAGTCGACAACTAATGACTATGTGTATAAAATGGCTGGTTTCAATGTAGGATTTCTGTTAACAGGTCTGAAACCCGCGGGCTACTATGTGGTGCGAGCGAACGGACTGTTCCCCGCTCCCATTCCCCAGGACTCCGCCGTCTGCGATCAAGTCAGCAAGTATTTCTGGTTCCTGGGAGTCTTTGTGGCCAAGGTACAATTCGATTTATTAATATTCAAACCCATCATTTCAGAAAGTTTTCTTTTCATACAAAATCGTTTTTTTATTTAAAAAATACGTTAATTCGTAATTCGAAATTTATTTTGGTTCCCGCATGAAAATTTATCTGTTGAATTCGAAAAAATTCAATTTGTTCGAAAATATATCATAGAATTTTGTAAATCTGAATCTGACAGGCCGGCTGTGGAGATAAAACGTAGTCAAATTTAAAATTAACATCGTCCTAATTCGTATTATTTCATAATTCTGAAACATCTTCGTCGATAATCGGCCTCGATTTTTCGATTAACGCTTGAATACATTATATTTTTACGAATTTACTTTGAATATCTGAATCTGAAGGCCCGGCTGCAACGGTAACCTGTGCGAAATTTCAGTTTACATGGAAATTATGTCATATTTTTACGAATTTACTTCAATCATCTGAATTTGAAGGGCCGGCCGCGTCGGTTATCGACCCTGAAAATTCGGTTTACACGGAATACTGCTATATTTTTACCAATTTTCTTTGAGTGACTGAATTTGTAGGCCCGACTGCAACAGTTATCGGTCTCAATTGAATTTACATATTAATAAGTTGTATTATTATGAATTTACTTCGAATATCTATCTGAATTTGTAGGAGCGGTCGCTAAACTTGACTTTTTGATATGAAAATTTCGAATTTACGTGGGAATTTGGTTTTCGATGTCCCGGGTATTTCGAATTAACGGACTTCTACTCTACTCTTTTTTTCAATATACATATGTACATACGTGTATGCACGTAATAAAATTGTGTTTTTATGAGAGAGTTAAAAAAACTTATTTTGTTATGATAGTGGGGGTTACGTTTCAGTGTTATTAATTTGGCAAGCACATAGAAAGAACAATGGGGAATAAAATACTATTATAAATTTTTTGAAAATTACACATTTGAGGTTTTATTAGCCCGATGACAATACTGTGAACTTTTTTATGAGATTTTTTCAAGGTGACCAATTTAAAAAATCTTTTTTGTGGTTAAACGCCTTATTGTTTTCAAGGTTTTGAAACATGGAAACTTCTTGTGAAGTGCGTTAGTGTGTATAAGTATGCTGATACCAACCCTGCTGCATGGCAGTGAGGCGTGGAACTGGCAGACAAAGGATGAAAGTAGGCTGCTATAGAAATGAGGTCTCAGAGGCGAATGTGTGGTAAAACCATGTGAGATTGTGTGTTGAGATTCGAAAAAGATACATACATAGCTGATGTATGCGTAATGAGTAAGATTAAGAAAGGGACGCTTAGATGGTTTGGGCATGTAGGGCGAATGAACGAAGAAAGGAGTGTAAGGAGAATAAATGATGCAAATGTGAATAGAAGATGAAGCTGGGGACGCCTGAGGAAGACATGATCCAATCAAGTGAATCAAATACTTGAATCGGGCCATGTAAGAAGACAGAATAACAGAAAAGAATGTATGAATGTGAATGAAACAAAGGGGGGGGTCATGACCGAGTTGTTTGGCGGTCCCGTCCTCTGTACCTACCCCTGCTGAGAAACGACATGACAGTTAGTTAGAATGATTTGAATTCACTCATTTTATTGAAATTTTATTGTCAGGTGCTGCAAGATGGGCGGCTCGTAGACCTGCCCCTCTCCCGCCCCTTCCTCAAGGTTATGTGTGGGGGAGGGGCTGAGGGGGGTAGGTGGGGGGGCTGCTCCTGCGCCCCTCGCACTCCCCCTACCACCCAGCGCACTCCCTGGCACAGGCACGCGCTCACTACACAAGACCTCGAAGATATAGACCCAATTCGACATAAGTAAGTCTCCAATTAACCAAGCTTTTTTTAGTAGTAACTACACATAATAATAATAACAAAGCATTTATATAGCGCAGTTTTGTGTTGTTTCACTACAAGTGCGCTTTACTATAAATAAACTTAAAATGATTAAATAACCCCATTCAGTGGTATCCTACAGTGCTACTTTTACATTCTATTCTATTATATTCATTCTTAACATATTACATACATTCCAGCTTATTCTTAATACTACTCCTACAGTAGTCCTTAGGTACATATTCATAAAAAATTACAAAATATTATACAGTATACATATATATGGCTATACAAAAATAACACATTCACAATATTACTACACAAATAGTAACATTTTAAGACAGGAGTCGGGTTATGTTCAGCAATAACGGACTTCACATAAAAAATTAAAAAAATATATATATACGGAGGAAACTGAAACCAAACAACTACCAGAGGCTTGAGGAAATGACTTTTTATAATAAATTTAAGAGAAATTAAAATTTATAGACAGTAGGATTTTTACACATGTACAGACACCAACAACAAAATCAATCTTTTTAACTATTAGCATGTTCAAAAGATAGGGTCCTGCCCGCTTACAGCTCAGTTGTAACTGCTTTTTCTGTTACATGTAATGTTTATGAAAAAGGGGGAGATGTTACAACGGGGCTATCAGAAAGCCTATAGGAATGATATGTATGATTGTTGCGATAATTAGTGCTGACATTAACAGTTTTCTTTCATCATCAGGTTCCTACTGGAGCTTGAGGCTGTCTGCGTAGAGAGCGAGGTCATCCAGGCCGATCCTGCCCTGTCCGAGGAGGAGAAGACGGAGAAGCTGTCCACACTTCGGCTGCAAGGGGCCCTCATTGAGGACTTGGCCCTCACCATGACTTACGCTCCGGCCTCCAAGGTCCATCAGTACACCCAGGTCCCTCTGTGTGAGGATGGAGATAATATTGAGGTATGTAACCGTAAATAACATTAAACCCTACAAACCTTCACGGATCTTTGGACTGTCAATGCTACGTTTATGGTAATTTTTTATTCGAATTTAGTAGTTAGATATGTTTTTATGGCCAAAATAATAATAATTGAATGATTTGTATAGCACCGTTTTTGTATAAAATCACCTCAAGGGCGCTTAGTATTTTCTTAAATAGTTTTTGGTACATTATGCCCTGTTACATTTCTTCCAAGATTTCGGACAGCTTGTCCGAAGTATCCATCAGTATTAATAGGGACGACGGAGCTAGGCTTAATAGTTCTTGGTATCTGGTACTTGAGACGGCTACACCAAGACTCAATGCCGAAAACCACATTAATTATACTAATAATAATAATTATTATTATTATATTGAAATATCGATCTTAAGAGGATTAACGCGTGCAACATGGTATCACTTCTACATACATAAATACACACTACACACTATACCACAATCTACACATCTGCCCTGATGATGAATACTGTAACGCTGTCAGAAACGTTGGCTAAAGGAAAAGGAAGCGCAACACGGCATAGTATCTCAAAAACTATTCAAGAAAACTAGTAGTTTAGTTAGGCTAGGTTCGGTTGGGTTCGCTTAACCTAGGTTATGTCAGGCTAGGCTAGATTAGGTTAGTTTAGGTCAGGTTTGCTGTTTGTTCGTTTGTTCTTTTTCTTCACTTTCACTATGTGTTCTGTTTACTCATGGAACCAAATATGTAATCAGAAATGATGAATTTATTTTTAATTTGCAATATGTAATTCCCACAGGTGTCAGTGTCCAACCTACGGCAGTACGTGGAGCTGACACGTGAGTGGGCACTTTGCGGCGGCGTGTCGCGCCAGCTGGAGGCCTTTGGACGGGGCTTCGCGGCCGTTTTCCCGCAGCGCCGTCTGCGCGCCTTCAGCCCCGAGGAGCTGCGCCTGATGTTATGCGGGCAGCAGGCACCGGCCTGGACCCGCGAGGATCTGCTCAGCTACACAGAACCGAAGCTTGGCTACACTAAAGAAAGGTAATAACTTTTACCATTAGTGCCCTTGCCAAAAATCCTTCTTTGTTTTGCAGTTTTACAAAAAAATTACACAAACCTGCTCTAACACCGAAATATCTTCTGGTTTTGATATTTTTATACTTGTGCATGTTTGACTGGTTCCCAGAATTCAAATCAATATTTCGCGCAATTTATAGGTCAATTCTTCATCCAGAAATGTGAAAAATTGTCATCAGCTCTGCGGGCCGGATTTCTGACCTAGGGGCCAAGTCTTTATCTTTTGCGTTGGCTAACGCAAGTTAAATCGGCCATAAACAGCAAATTTTGTCAGTTTGGTAATCCGTATTGCGCTAACAAGTTACTTTGCTTTTACGTTAAGAGACAAATTCGTAACGTAAAGGCAAGAGACAACTCTGCATTTATGAAACTGTCAAAGTTTATGGTCTATTTTACTTGCATTAACTAACACAAAAGATACAGGCTCCCACATTAGTTGAGCGGGCATATGGGTTTTTTATTTTTAAATTAACTCCACACAGGAGGCCCTAACGGTTTTTTTTTTAAAGAAATGAAGTTCTGGGAAGGAAAAAAGGTATGAGGGGTGGGTATGAGTCTGAGAGTCAGTGTGTCCAAGAGTGATGGACTTATTAATTCATCCCTCCCACTGCGGTGATGGGTCGAGAGAGTTCGGCTGGAGACTTTAAGTGGTCTCCCAATTTGCCTTGCCATGTTAGTGGGCAGACGCATTTGCCGCCAAGATCTGGACATATCTCACCCCATGAACCCGGACACCTCTGTTAAGTCACCACCTGTAGCGAACCACTTGGGGTGGCAGAGGTGTTGGTTATTTAATGAATGGTTCCCGGGGTGGCGGTACCCATACCCGCCTCTCAAATATGAGTTAAAAGCTATTACAGGTCAAAAAATGATCAGGAAATACCAGAATGTCTCCAATTAAATGCCTCTAGAAATTAATGAATGTACATTATTTCTGAATCTTAGTCTATTATTGTGTTGAACTAAATAGTTTGTTTTACGAATGATCTCTGTTAGACTTGTTAATCGAATCAAGGTATGACATACGATGCGCACATAGTGGCTTACGACTGACTCATAAGCTCTACTATACTTACAGATTATGTACATAATATATTCAAAGTGTTACTTCAAAAAGTGCTTGGATTAATAGAAAGGTTGGAGAGACCCACGCCAAACAGTCCTTGCCAGTGCCAGTTGCCAATTTCACCTGCTGCCAAAAAAGCTTTTATTTTTTAATTTTTTTTAATTATGTGTCTCGTATCTATCCCCTTCATTGTATTTTGAGAATAAAATATATTTTTTAAACACATGCTTAATGGGATTTAAGTGATGTGACATTTTATTTAATTTATTTTAATTGCATTTGAAGATGTCGATGTCTGAAATTATATTATTGGAGGTTGAACACAACCTTGTGAGGCAAGAACACTGATTTCAATTTAGTTGAAGAATTTTGCTTAATAACTTCAGGACTTTTTTTTACTTAGGAACATTGAATCTAAATGTTGTTCACTCAATATATCAATTACCAAGTATGAAGTTGCTTCTAGATAGTTATTTGTTATAAAATTATTTATCAATCTTTTTTTTTTCAGTGCGGGTTTCCTACGTCTAGTAGACGTGCTGGTTGAGATGGATCCCAATGAGAGGAAGGCCTTCCTGCAGTTTGCGACGGGCTGCTCCAGTCTCCCGCCCGGCGGCCTGGCCAACCTGCATCCCAGGCTCACTGTCGTCAGAAAGGTACGCAGCTATCCCATTAATTATCCCCGATGAACCTTCAAAACCTATCAAACAAACAGTTATTTAATTGAAGAGTATTTTGGTTTCAGGTCGATGCGGGAGAAGGTTCCTATCCGTCAGTGAACACGTGCGTGCACTACCTCAAGTTACCCGAGTACTCCTCCAAGGAGATCCTCCGCCAGAGACTGCTGGACGCCACCAACGAGAAAGGCTTCCACCTTAACTGAACACCATCTGGTGACATATCACCAACACAAACTACTAATTACTTAAAACAAGTCTTAACCATGCTTCATACCATTCTAATTGAACCTTTGAGACAGCCCAGCCTCCTCAACACAACAGCTCTGTCTGGTGGGTTTCTAAAACACCCGATATCTACTTTATACTACTGCCTCTGCTACACGAATAATAATATTTACTTAAATTACGTCAAGTGCTTTGTTTTTTAGTGCAATCATTTTGATTAATTTGAATTTAATTAATTAGTAGTAATAAGAACATTGTAATAACAACACAAGTTAATTAGAAAAGTAGACAACTTTTATGTGATTTTTTAAGTAAATTTTCTCATAATTATTATTCAACTTCTGATTCCTATAAATTTAGTTATGGTTTATTTCTATTTATGTATTTACCATTGTATGGTATATTCATTCAGGTATTCGCCTCGCCTTGTTTTACGACATACAACACACTTCAACCAATAGGAGAGTTTATTTTTATTTTTATTTAAAGAGAGACTTTTATTTGTTCTCATGACTGCCCCTGCTGAGGTCTGTCAGTTGTTCTCGAATCTATCTCTTGCAATGTTAGGTAATTATGTAATGAAAGGCAGTTGGAAATGCAAGCTCTGCATTGAAGGTAATATGTATTACTGTTTGTTTGTTTGAATGAATTGATTGATCGATTGAATGACTGAAGTGGTTCCCCGCTCTAGTTGTGGCTAAGCTAACAGAAACATTTGTTGTGTATCAGCGGGGTTTGTTGAATCACCAATGACTTGTGATAGCAAATGTTTATTATTAAGGAGCAATTATATTCTTACTTTTTATGTTTTTGTTTTAACATTTTAACACTAATAACTACGTATGTATTAGAAAAGAACATGTTTGAGACTATTTGGCTATAATCTTTCTGTGTCGATATATAGAAATTAGTCAAAAGCTGAGAACTGACCGCTAGTCTTTTTGTCAACATTCTAAATTAATAGAAATGAGAAAAGTAATATATTTTTTTATTCCAAAGTCAGCTAAAATAGGAGAACACGATACATAGTTGATGTTTATTTTTTTCATTCTAATATAGAAAGAGAGTTTATTGTTTTATTTTTTGTTCAGAACTATAACGAGAAGATGGAGTATGCTTTGGTTTACTATTTTTCCTAAAACCTTATTTTATTTTGGCGCTAATACTGATTAGATGTTTTATTTTTCTTAATTATTATCATCACGTTTTACACAAATGATGTTTTGATTGGATCTCGTCCCACTGCATAGCTCCCACGGATACTAAATTGGCTGTTTGATAAAAAGGAACCATACTTGCAGTATCACGCTGCGTATCATGTTGCGTATCACGCAGTATGGAAAATTAGTTTTTTAATGTATTAGCTTTAAAGATCAAGGAAATAATTTTTCTGATAAAAGTTTATTACTTAATTTGATTTGTGATTTTTGTTTGAAATTGTGTGCAATTTATTGTTGAATAGTGGCGTGATCATTTTTTCATCATCATAATTTATAATTTAATTTTCTCTTTGTTGTATTGTATATATGAACCAAAAAACTATAAATTTATGAAATTTACGAATTCTCTTAAAGATGAAATATTTTTGAAGGCTTCTGCATAGTGCAAATCTTTTCCTCAATTCATGAAATATTTATATAACGTAAGTAGTTGTTCAAATTAACACACTGTGGGTTGGCCAGCTTGCCCTTACCATTAGAGTATTTGATACAAATATGGTCTTAGAGTTCCAAAAATATATTATTATTAAGTTATGGAATCCGTGTATTAGCTAAATAAGATAAAAATTATATCCTAATAGAGTGTATATGAAAAAATAAAAAATCTCAATAACAAAATGCATTAATTTATTTCTTATCATGTTCCAAATGTCAGCATATTAGAAATGTCAGAATTAGCGACAAGCTCAAATTCTCACTTTCCCAAATCTCAACACATATCTAGAGAAATAGCGACAAGCTTCAGAGTGGAAGATACTTTCAGTATCGCCCTGGTGAAAGACCACCATTCAGAATTGAAACGTTGCTTGAAATGGCTTTTAGCCGTGTTTGGTGACCAGATCTGAATAGCCAGGTATTTACCCTTTTCCCCACCTTCCTCTCCCCCTTCTTCCCCTCCCCAATACCTTCAGCCTCACAACATTCCCCAATTGGGAATGCCATAGTCTCACTGGCTCCAGACGGTTGGGAGCAGTTTGGGACTCTTGTGCGGTATTCATATAAAAAAAAAAAAAAGCTCAAATTTTCACTTTCCCAGATCTCAACACATATCTAGAGAATTAGCGACAAACTCAAATTCTCACTTTCCCAGATCTCAACACATATCTAGAGAATTAGCGACAAACTCAAATTCTCACTTTCCCAGATCTCAACACATATCTAGAGAATTAGCGACAAACTCAAATTCTCACTTTCCTAGATCTCAACACATATCTAGAGAATTAGCGACAAACTCAAATTCTCACTTTCCCAGATCTCAACACATATCTAGAGAATTAGCGACAAGCTCAAATTTTACAAACGGTTTTTTGACAAACCGTTTTTTCTGTTGCGTTTGATAAACATTTATATATTGTATTTATTTAGATAAGTACATAAATCTATAGCGCAGGAATACATAAAATATGAAGTCTGTGTTAGGTATGGTTACAGATATATTTTTATAATTAAGACCATGTCAACTCTGTTGACAGTGCCGGAAAGGAAAGTTTAACATCATAATTTATTAATATTTTAGCTACCTAACCTAACCTAACCCAACCATATTTTACTTCTATTCAAAAATCCCCTGATGAAGCCAAAGGAAGAACTAACAAACTATGAATTTAAATACATAGTTTTTTGTATCCTCAAAACCACACTAGTGATGCTGAAGAAGTTCATAATATTAATCATTGAAGAAAATAATATTAACAAACCTAAATGAAAGATGAAACCGGACAAAAGGACAGAAACTAAAAATATTTCAGTTTGTCCGGTTTCATCTTTTCACAAAAGGACAGAAACTAAAAATATTTCAGTTTGTCCGGTTTCATCTTTCATTTAGGTTTGTTAATGTTATTTTCTTCAATGATATTACAATGAGGTTTTTAAATCTCAATAAAAATAATTAATAATTAAAAATTTATAATATTATGTCAAGTCGTAATATAAAGATAAAAACATTTTTATAGATTAAAGATCTAGAGAATACATATTTTACTGAATACAAGAGTTTCACCACCATATCAGTACAGATAAGGTGACCATTCGTACTGGTTTTACCAGTATGTTACTGGTTTTGGTCTTCTGTCTTGGTTAGTTGTTATCCTAAACCAGTATACAAAAAAATACAAAGATTGATAAAAATTGTCAACATTCTTGAATTCGTTCTCAAAAATTGCAACACGCAATTTCAGAAAGCGGGCCACTTGCTAGCACTACATCAAATCAGCTATTCGGTTATCGTTAACACCTCCAATTATCAGGAATAAAAAATCCGGGAAGGCAATGAATTGAAAAATTGGCTGGTTAAAAATGAAATTGAAAAAAAATCTAGGACAGTTAATAATAACAATAATTGGATAATTTGTATAGGGCCGTTTTTGTGAAAAACCACCTCAAGGGTGCTAATTATAAAACATTTCAGAATAATCTGGCCACCCCCCCCCATAACATTTAAAATAAATCTTATTTCACTAGCCACCCCCCACGAAAGAATAAACATCCTGGTAACAATTGGTCACGAAGTACAGAGCACATTTTGTTTACAAATAATGAAGAAGCATAGGGAAGCATTAATTTACAAATGTATGCGCTGACCGCCAAAAGCAACAAATACTATTTTTTTAACTAGATTCTTTCACATTAGCGTGCTAGCAGGTGCTGGGTACTGGGTTAGAACCGAGGTAGTACACTCTACCTGTTGCCGGGCGGTTTTCGTCATCGATTTTATATTTCTGCGGCTACTGTACAAGTCGATTGTGCGTTCGCTTCCAAATTCGAATACAAAGACAATTGAATATTGAATGTTCTTTCTAATAAAAAAATTAAATAACACTACGTTCATGAGAATATCGATCCCTTCCGATGGGAAACTAGCTACAAATAAATTAATGTAATCTTCAAATGATTTTTTTTATGATAAGTTCAAGGAGGAGGCCCTGAGGAAAATAATTCCCTTAAGGCCTATGTCATCTATGGGGATGCTGTGTGTCTCCGCATTGATAAAGTAAATTGTTTATCTTCGAACGGAATATTAATTTTTTTGTTACCTATGCGATTGTTATAATTTATTTGAATATATTTTTTAACAAGCTTATTGATAAAAGAATAATGCCACCTTTTCATTTTGAGTAAGATTTTTAAGTAGTAATTGTTATCAAATTAATTGCCATTTTGTCAGTGCAATGCTCGATTTTTGAAAGAGACATGTCTTCCCGCCAAAAACTGGGCCCAGCACTGGCAATGTTTCCGGATTGCTTTTTGCCAGTATTGTCCTGGTCATCACTTTATCTATGGTCCTGGCCAGGGCCGGTGTAGGTGTGCTACCCTACGCATATTGCCATACAAACCATCACCGGAGGTAGTGCGCTTAGCGTGACAGCTTGGTGTCATGCAATTCTTTTAGTTACTGACTGGCTAAAACGTATTTATAAGGCGCTAATTATTAGATTATCTCTAGAAATAATCCAAAAATGGTAGGAACTGAAACTCGCTTTAGGTATTTACAATAAGTCATTTATTTTTATAATCGTGGGGTTAGTCTTAAACTAAAGTTATTCTTAATTAGGTACAATATATTGTTACAATTAGAGAGTCAAGTACTTAATTCTACGTGAAGTCTTGGTGCTTAAAATTAACTATTCACTTCGCTTAAATCTACTTAAAAGTTTATATTCTTAAAACTAGACTTTCACTTGGCTTAATCATACGGGAAAGTTGATTCTTAAAACTAGAGATTCACTTGGCTTAATTATACGGGAAAGTCTTAGTTATCCTACGTAGAAGTCTTTATCTTTAGGTGTTGATACTATGTGAAAGTATAGTATTCACTGGGTGACAGGGTGGAAGAATTATAATAAGAGTTTAGATGCACTTTCCTTTACTGATGGCTATCCAGGGTCCAGTGGCTGGTTTTCGAAGGTTTGATCTCCGATGGGCGAAGATCAGTATCTTCCTAGACGGAAGCGTGGAGTCGGCTCGCGGTGCAGAGCCTGGACGACTTCTACAGTAGATCTCCGAAGGGTGAAGATCAGTACCTTCCTGGGCGAAAGCGTGGAGTCGACTCGCAGTGCAGAGCCTGGGCGGTCTCTGCGGTAGATCTCCGAAGGGCGGAGATCGGACTTCCTTCTGGGACGGAAGCGTCAAGCCAACGGTCTGAACTGTCCTCTCTTCAAAAAGCCCTGTTGCCTGTAACCATCTGTAGGGATCTAGTTCTCCCCTTCGCCGTTGACGGAAACGTTGCAACGTTCCCTGGCGCTAGCGTCGACCATTACCTAGTTTGGTCGCTAGATGTTGCCGGTAGGCCCATTCTGCAACCTAAGTGTAATTATCTCTAAAGGCATCCTTTAGTCAGGATAAACATCTTCAGCGTGATTTACTTATTACATGGCTTAATCTAAATGTACAGTAATGTTCTTATATCTAGTTGATTAATTCTAAAGTTAGTTACGAAATATTTACTATATATTTCTAACATATTTCTTAATAGAAAGAAAACTTTGTTCCACGGTCATTACGGATTTTTGGCGCAGCTATCTGTGTCGGGCCGTCCCGTCAGGGTCAGTTTTATGACCTCTATTGTCTAGCGGACCACTCAAGTCCTTTTAGGTTTATTGCTGTCATCGGATGGCAGTTCCTTTATTAAAATAATGACGACTTTCTAAGCTAGTAGTTAATGGTGCTCTAAGCTTTACGATAGTTTCCGGTCCAAACAAAATACACGCGGCTAGCCTTTGAGCAATTTGTTCAAGGCCTATTTCTCCAGGAGAATTTCCTGGGAATGGCGCAAATGGTTTTTTTCAAGTAGGTAGGTCCATGAATTCGGCCATGTGGGTTACACTAATGTGTATATCAGTATTTCAACATTTTAATTTATAAAAAATAAAATAACTTTGTTTTAATTCCACTTTATTATTTTTTCTTCCAACCGGTTTCGATTCAACCTGAACCTTCCTCAGGGGTGAATAATTTTTTTTTTTTAATATATTCAATATATTTTTATTCACCCCTGAGGAAGGTTCAGGTTGAATCGAAACCGGTTGGATGAAAAAATAATAAAGTGGAATTAAAACAAAGTTATTTTATTTTTTATAATTATGTATTCCCACAAAGTGTTTGCTACATGTAAAGATTTTAATTTATGCTTTGTGTTGTAAAAATGTTTTTTATACTGCGAATTAGAAAATAAATAATTGCATAGGAAATTTCTTTATAAATTACAAATTTAAAACTGTTAACTTTTTTAACTTAAAAATAATTATTGCATATTTTTTAAATTGGAACTAATCCTATGGATAATAAGGATGATTCGTTTATCTTGTTACGTACTCCAAGTTTTATCCACAATTTTCGAATTTCTTGAACATAGGTACTCACATAGATATATGGGTAAAATAGATATGTTGACGGGTACTCACCTACTTAACTGATCGTTGCTTTTTATTTAATTTTTGTACGTTATTTTGGTATTTTTATTTTATAGTTACAAGTGTTAAGATAATTGAAAAGTATGGCAAAGTAGCCTCTATTCAAAGGCAATTGCATGTGTACAAATTTTATTTTTGTATGGCATCGATTGGCGGCGTGATTTGTCCTTTTCCTAGCAGTTGGTAATATTTCCAGTGACGTTAAGTTTTGGAGCTGTCAGTGAAATTATGTGTAATTCGAGCAAATAACCTGTTTTTTAATCATTCCACCGCGAAGTAGACGTGTACAAAGAGGTTCTGCCGAAGAAGAACTTTTGTTCGACAAATAGTTTTTTGGTGTTTGCTGCAAACAATCAATTTAATTTAAAATGGTAAGTGTATTTCCTGGTTTGCGTAAATAATTCTTCCAGCAGTAACATATTACGTAAAATTTTGTCATTGACCTGACCTCTAAATTCGTGCCAAAATGTTTGTTTTTTTAAATTTTATCACTATTACATATTAAATTACACAGTTCTATGCATTTTTAGTTGGTTTTATTTGAAATAAATTATTTCCTGGGTAGTTGCATTAAAACTACATTATTACGCGCATGTGCATAAAATTTTCTAAATATTTTTGAACCGTAACCGGCCGTATCCTTAACTATCGTACTCTTCTCATATCTAACTA
This sequence comes from Halesus radiatus, assembly GCA_022606495.2. Lineage (NCBI taxonomy): Eukaryota > Metazoa > Arthropoda > Insecta > Trichoptera > Limnephilidae > Halesus > Halesus radiatus. Next base: position 199,207 of record JAHDVE020009110.1, read on the forward strand.
AGATTTCCAGAGACATTCCTCACTTTATGCAAACGAACTAATCTTCCCTGACCGATGTTTCACCAGTAAATTAATTGAAGTGAAAGTAATTTTTTTTCAATGATATCCATCAAAGACGATACGTTGTTTTGCTGTCCTGATTTTGTATGGAATAATTAAAGAAGTTCACATATTTCTGTGCGAAGTTCTTGACACTACCTTGACAATTAAGTAGTTTTTATGTAGCTACTAAAACAAATAATACTAATCTGTTTATCTCCTCTGATTGTTTGTGTCTAACCTATTGCATTAGATTTTATACTAAAGTTTCCAGAAAAATATTGTCATCGGCACATCATGCAAATATAGGGGACTGAAGAATATATAAAAGAAAACTGTGGAGTTTAATTTCTTCCCGGAATGAAAAGTATGATTTAGTTACACGAAAAGTGCTTTATATTCCAGGCTGGCAAGGTTTCTGACTACACGAGGAGGTATGAGATACTGAGCAATCGAGCATCTCAGTCTCCTGTAAGCATTTTTTTTTCCAAAAAAACATACTGTCTGTTGTAATTTTCATTCATATTTTTATTATTTTTCGTTGCTTTCAATCTGTCAACACAGAAGAGATGAACCAAAATAAGAAGGTATTTAGTATCATCATTTTGTATGTGGAATACCCAAAATATTATGTTCACTATATATTTACATGGTGAAAATTTGGCGAACCCAATGCCTTTTTGTGTTGGAATGCGCCAATTTTCAACAGTTTTAAAAAATGTTAATGTGTTGAGTTAGTGCTTTGGACCAAAACGTGTTGTATTATTCTGTCTATTTTTACATCTATTTACTGTGAGCCCGTATATTGTTAAGTCTACTATTATCATCATATTTTGAATCTTATGTCTGTTATAGTAATGCATAATAATATATTTTTGTAACTGTCATATAAATAATTGTAAGTTGTAACTTAAAAGTAATGTCAAATTTGTTGTAAAAGTAGTCTGTAAAAGGTGTTTATATAAATGTTTTTGAAAAACGTGTATGTACTTTAGAACATATAGTAGGGTAATTACTACACCTAAGTAACTCCGAATCAGCCTTTTCGAGTTATACACAAAACCATACCTTTATTTTCTCGCTCATGCATGCCACAAATGTATAATATGTGTTGTGGCATACATGGTTGTTGAAATAAAGTTATCGTTTTGTGTGTAACTCGAAAACACTTATTTTGGAGTTACCTAGTTACCTAGTAGTAATTACCCCTAAATATAAAATATGAAACAACTTATTAAAAGCATTTTGGAAGACATGACAGAAGTTTTCTTCACAGCTTTGTTTTACAAGTTCGCTCTCACAAAATTTTGACGTGAACGAACTAAACCCGAACTTCCCGATTGGGAATGGTGGCATCGAACTGGTTAATATATTACTATAGATAGTATTCTAATGGTTTAAAGAATTTGCTATCTTTTATAAACAATATTCCGTTATTTTGGCCGTGTCCCATGAAAGGATCTGTGTAGGACATCCAAAAGACATAACATGCATATTGTTGCTCCTACCGCAAAACCACCATCCCAATATTGTCATTTTCAGGATGCGGATAAAACACCACACAAAGTTTGTTAAAAAAAATAATTAAGTTATCTTTATTTTATTATAAAACCATTGTTGCTAAATTTATTACAGTTTTCATCACTACTTGACAGTTGATATCGTTGTAAAAAATCTCCACACTTGTACATGATCATAATGTAATCTTATGTATTATTTTATTCCTAGGCTGAACCAATCAGGGTTGTCGTAACCGGCGCAGCGGGCCAAATCGCCTACTCCTTGTTGTACCAGATTGCTTCTGGAGAAGTGTTTGGCCCTACCCAGCCCCTGATCCTTCACCTTTTGGATATTGCGCCCATGATGGGGGTTCTCGAGGGGGTGGTCATGGAACTGGCTGACTGCGCGCTCCCCCTCCTCCACGGAGTGGTGCCCACGGCTGACCCCCTGGAGGGCTTCAAGGATGTGTCTGCTGCCTTCCTGGTGGGAGCCATGCCCCGTAGGGAGGGCATGGAGCGCAAGGACCTGCTGTCGGCCAATGTGCGCATCTTCAAGGTTCAGGGAGACGCCCTGGACAAAGTAGCCAAGAAGGACGTCAAGGTGATTAGCACTTCTCTTTTTACTGATTTCAAATCCAGTATTTCTTAGTACAATTTTGTGTGAATTTATAAACAATTATTCGCCTTTTTTTTTTTTCTTTAACCTTACTTATTCTTTGTTGAGTAAGATGCCCCTTGAGTTGAAGCGTGAGTAATGATAATTTTTTGTTCTGTGCACCTTGTAGTTACAAAAAACTAGTTGAAATGTTAACCTTGTGGCTTTTTGCTGTAAATCCCACGTTCTTTAGTATATTTTTCCTATTATAATGTCTTCTGTTCTGTTTTAAAATGATTTCGCAATGAGAATGAATTGATTCTGTAAAATCTCTCTTGTGAAAAAATGATTAATATTGAGAAAAATTAGGAATTACATACATTTTAACATACAAGTATATAAACACTAATATGTTGACTTATCAAATGATAAACCCCCCATATCTACTTCAGTACATTATAAAGTATGCTGAAACGATGCACGTATATGATTACTTACTTATCACCGAAACATGTTTGTTTTACGCATTCATTATTAAATATATTTGTTAATAGCTTTTTCAATTCTTATCGTGTTTAGTATCTTATCATTGCCAGTTAGTTACTAATATTATTCACACATCATATCAAGTATTTTATATTGTTTGAGCTACTGAAAATATTATGTCTTTGATGTTTCATTGGGCAAATCTTACAAGGTTCCTTCGATGATGATATTTATGACATTATTCTATGGGTGGATAGTTTTTATACTGTTCTTTATTTAATTTTGTATATTTCAGGTTTTGGTTGTGGGAAATCCAGCCAACACCAATGCCTTAGTTTGCTCGAAGTATGCTCCTTCCATCCCCAAGGAGAACTTCACAGCTATGACCAGGCTAGACCAGAACCGTGCCCAGGCACAGCTGGCCGCCAAGATCGGAGTTCCCGTGGCCAAGGTGCGCAACGTCGTCATCTGGGGAAACCACTCCTCCACCCAGTTCCCTGATGCCAGTAACGCCTTTGTGACCACAAGCGACGGAGAGCAATCTCTTCCCGCTGTTTTGAACAATGAAGAGTACCTGAAGACTGAATTCATTTCAACCGTTCAGAAGAGGGGAGGTGCTGTGATTGCCGCTCGCAAGATGTCTTCCGCCATGTCTGCCGCCAAGGCTGCCAGCGACCACATGCGCAACTGGTGGAGTGGTACACCCTCCGGCCTCGTGGTTTCCATGGGAGTCATCTCCGATGGATCCTACGGAGCCCCCAAAGATGTGGTATTCTCCTTCCCCGTGAGCATCTCCAACAAGACCTGGACCATCGTCAAGGACTGGAAAGTGAATGACTTTGCCCAGAAGATGATTGATGCTACCGGCAAGGAACTCCTGGAAGAGAAGGAGGAAGCTCTGGCCGTGTGCCAAGATTGACTATCTAAAGTATAGTTCTCACATTCGGATTAACTCAGTGTTAGTGTGGGCCGCATTTACGTAAGATGTGCTATTTAACTTTGTATTTATGTAATATCTCATTTACTATCTTTTGAACAGCAGCTTTACTCACTTTGTTAGGGCCATATAGCATTTAATGTTAATGCACTATTTTTTTTAATTATTATTTTACTATTTGTTATTTATCTATTCTTTAAATAAAGTTATTATTTTATTTTACTACATAATTATTTTGTTTACTATGATTTATATTGTACAATTTTCAGATCGATGAAGATATTTCGGATGCGCTGTCAACACACATCATAGTTCTTGTAAATAGTTAGTTTAGAATGGCATTAGAAATGTATTGCAATAGATGGTCTCATTGGTTGATGATAGTTCAATTTATAAGAAGGAAATTATACAAGAAACAACACTAAATAAACTGATTATTGGATAGTTTATTTTTTATTACTGTAATGTGGAGATTCGCAATATCAATCAGACCCCAAAATATAATATATAATATTATTACACAGGAAGCAACGAATTTAATTATCACTGGCATCAACTTATTATATTCTTCAATATTATGGTTATGAAGCATTTTTGTATGACTAATCTGTGCAAAGATATTTTTCATCCAGCAAAATTTGGACATGTGCCTAGTTTGGTGGTCGTAAAACCCCAAAATGTAAAAATAACTTATTTGTAAGATCAACTTTTTTTTTTTAATAAGACTTACAAAATAAAGAAAACCCCAATACAATTTTTTAATTTAAATGTGATTGTAACCCAAAGCCATGAAACAATATAGTAATAATACTTGACTACTTTCTATAGTGTCATTATTATGGAACCCACCATCAAGTTGTGAGTGTAAATATTGTCAACTTCAAGGAACAGTGGCATCACGAGGCTCTTCTGATTTTTGAAAGAAAATTACTCTTAAAAAAATTAAATGGTTGGTATTTTTCTGCAAGTATTATTGAGAACATATCGACTGTCTCAATGTAAGGTGTCGAATCTGCATAATTTCGATTTTCATTTCAATGTCTTGAACTTTCCAACTGTACATATTTTCAGAATATGTCGAAAATGTAGTTTTCCTCAAAATTCTCCTTTTTGGAATGGAAATGATCGAAGCTGCACGATGCATCACGAGGCATGGAAAGTCGAATTTAACTTTGTTTTCACTCTCCCATAAACCTTGCAAAATAGAAATTCGACACCTTACGTTGGGACTGTCCATATGTTATGTTTATTTTTTAATTTTCTACTGAAAAAGATGTAGGTATTATTACTACCTTTTTATTTTCAAGATGTTGGCATAAATTCTGGGGAAATCAGGAAAATCGTTACTTCCTGCTCCTGTTTTGCAACTAGCAAAAAAGTGTTCCTAATTTTTAGCTGAAATTATTGCTTAACCTTTGGAACGCTGAGCTCCTGCAGCCTAATATTTCCACAGTGTGCCGAGGATTAAATTTTACGCGCAGCCGTACTAGCTGTGCACCGGTAGTCTATTTTCGTAATAACTTATTTGTTTTTTTGCAGAATTATGTTTTTGTACCGTATTACCAGATTTTTGTTTTTATATATTTTTAAAAAATGTATCATAAGTAGTTTCCCCGGAATAGCTACTTATATTCTACGAATATTATACAAAAATAAAGTATGTTTTGATATTGCCCATCGGATACACCGGCGTTCAACAGATGCAAATTTTGCATAACCGATAGGCATCTCGGCGCATTAGAAGTTAAGAACATTTCCAAGACATACCTGTCCTATCCCAGTGGATTCTAATTGGAATTAATCATAAGTTTGTTTACTATAGAGCAGGGATAGCCAACGCATCGATTGTGAAGGTATTTTTGGTAGTTCACGGGCCTATATACTGTACTATTGTTCAAACTACTCAATGCATTAATCATAAGTTTGTTTACTATAGAGCAGGGATAGCCAACGCATCGATTGTGAAGGTATTTTTGGTAGTTCGCGGGCCTATATACTGTACTATTGTTCAAACTACTCAATGCATTAATCATAAGTTTGTTTACTATAGAGCAGGGATAGCCAACGCATCGATTGTGAAGGTATTTTTGGCAGTTCGCGGGCCTATATACTGTACTCTTGTTCAAACTACTCAATGCTCCATCTCTTAAAATCCGTTCGGTACCTTCTGTTCTCCTTTTTACGAGGGATATACATAATTATATTATTGTAATCATTTTTTTTAATCGTTTTTTTTTTTTTAATTTGTATCAAATATCCGTTTTCAAAAGACATACAAATTTGAAATGTAATTGGAGTATTTCAGTCGATTAATTCAGTCTATTTAAACGATATCAGTTGGTCGCCACAAATTTTTTATCAACTAGTTGCTCTTAGAAAAAAAATTAGGGCCACCCTTGCTATAGAGCATAGGTTCCCAACTGGTGCGGTACTGCCCCGTTGGAGATGTTAAGGGGCGTTGAAGAGATCCAAGGGGGCGATGGTGGCCTCAATGGCAAATGTGAAGGGTTGAAATGGGGGACGAGAGCAATGAAAACGAACCTAAATAAAAAAATCGAAGAACACCCAAAAACGTGACTAACCTTTTCAGTTGTCAAAAACAAACCACTGATCCAAAATGGCTGATAATGCTAACATATGATAAACACATGTGTACCAACATAACAAAAAAAAATCGATAATCGAATGTACACAGCCCGCGAAAATTCAAAATTTACCTTTTCTTTTGAACACACCTTGTATATTTAGATTTCATCGCATTGTCGCAGAAGAAGAGTGAGACAAACAAGGTTGGAAACCTCTGGTCTAAAGGGATAAGGGTCTGGTCATATTTAAGAATAGTTTGTCCTTCAATAGTAAAATTATGTTTGTTTTATGTGCCTACGAGTTGGCTGACATGTTTTGTAAACATTGCTGGTCCCTAGGCTATAAATCAATATTTTCCACTGAAATAATATTTGGTGTTTGATAACTTGTGATAAAAATAACGTTTTCATTGTTTACTTTATCAGTTAAACGGTTTAGTCACAGTTTGAGATGAAGGTACTAGGCATTTATTGTCTTTGATTCCTAAGTGAGTGAAGATATTCATGAGGTTCTAAAAATAATCTGTATTGTTCTGAAATACTCTAAAATGATGTGAGGGGGGGGGGGGGGATTCAGGGTGACTATAAATAATTTGTGGTCATGGTGAAACTGAACAATGTTTATTTCAGCGGTCTTTGGATAAACAAATTCGGAGTAAATTATTACGAATCGTATGACGTTAGAATGCCAAAAATTGCCACATTCACAATAATGCATGCCGAGGTATAGTTTTGTGCATGTGTTGTTATCCTAACACAGTTTTTACGTTAAAGTTACTGCATTTATACTTACAATTGTGACCATGCTGTGTTTTTATCTACCATCTTAAAATACATTCTATCGCTGCACTGTCTTTCACTCCTCACCTAGATTTTTGTTTGAGTGGAGTTTGTTCATGGAATTTTTCGTGTTTCTATTGTTTTAAAAGCTGTTTTATATTATATGAAATAAAGATGCAAAGAGGCAAATACATTTTTTTTTAATAAATTAAATTTAATAACTTTATTATTAAGTCCTGCAAGTTTTTTATTGTTGTGACAGCTGTTGCAGCGTTCAAAGCCATTTTCAAACTGCCTTGAATGCCGAAACAGCTTGTGATAGCTTGTGACAGTGAAGGACTGGAGTACTTGCAGAACTTAATAATAAATATTAAAATTTAAAGTTTTAATAACAACTATTATTATTTAGTTTAAAAACGGTTTAAAAAAAGTTCTGCTAGACAGTTATTAATTTATATATAGTTATTATTAAATGCATGTAGATTTTATTTTTTAATAAATTATTTATAGTTATTATTAATTATACATACTTATTACTATATATAGTTATTGTTCTTTTTATATAGTTATTATTTATTATTAAACTATGTGTAGTTGTTATTAATTGTATAGAGTTGTTATTACGGCCTCCATGGTCGAGGGGTAAGGTTCTCGACTACGAATCTGAAGGTCGCGGGTTCAAATCCCGGCGTGCCCAAGTAAATTTTATTTAATTAATAATTTGTGTTGTTTCACAATTAATTCATTAAAAATAATAGTGATTTGCGCACGTTCCAGAGTGGACGATACTCCCTGGTGAAAGACCATCATTCAGAATTGAAACGTTGCTTGAAATGGCTTTTAGCCGTGTTTGGTGACCAGATCTGAATAGCCAGGTATTTCCCTATTTCCCTACCTTCCTCTTCTCCTTCCCCTCCCCAATACCTTCTGCCTCATAACATTCCCCAATTGGGAATGCAATAGTCTCACTGGCTCCAGACGGTTGGGAGCAGTTGGGACTCTTGTGCGGTATTCATATATAAAAAAAATAAATTATTGTATATAGTTATTATTAATTATACCAAGTTTTTATTAATTATATGTAGTAATTATTCATTATATTTAGTTATTATTTATTCTTTAATTATATGTAGTTGTCAATAATTCTATATAGATGTTATTAATTATGTGTAGTTATTAATTATGTGCAGTTATTATTATGGATATGTTATTATATATAGTTATTGTTCATTTTATATAGTTATTATTTATTATGTAAAGTTATTATTATTTATATATAGTTATTATTTATTATATATAGTTAATATTAATTACGTATAGTTATAATTAACTATATATACTTTTTATTAATTATGTATAGTTATTATTAATTATATGTAGCTTTTATTATTATTAAAATATACATACTTATTACGATTACTAAAATATGGATAGATATTATTAAAAACTTTAAATTTAAATGTAGTTTTACAAATTCAACTAGAACACAATAAAAAATAATAATTCTGAAATACACTTAAAATTAAAAAAATAATAATTAATGTTGTTCTACTATTAAACACAATAACAATTAATAAAGTAAATATCTTGGTACTTACAAACATAGTAAAATATTAGATACTCGTATATACTGTAGATACTGTTTTTTTACTTACCACAATTACTTGATAAAGAAAAATTAATATTTTTAACAGCTATTGTTATTTTTACATGCTTTATTGTTATGATAATATAGAATAAATGTCTACGAGTATTTTGGCAAAAAAATCAGTACGTTGGGCCAATTGTAAATATGTTAAAAGTTTAATCAAAACTCGACTCTTCTTTGTGGAGAATGTTCTTCTACTCTGTTTTTACTTACCACGGCAGTATAATAACTAGCGACTTAGACAATACTTTCTCGACTTAGGAATATGTCTTATCTAAAAAAAACTACTGAATTTTAAATACGAAAACAAAAGTACCAATGCATTATAATCTGTTCGTTCTACTAGCAGATTTACAAATGCCATTAAGAGGAACGGCTGAGCGGTCTGTTTCATACAAAACTTAATTTTCGATTTGAGGGCAAAATACTCTCCTAAAGTAAATTTTTTTTTTCATCAAAAAGTATAGTAAATATCTAGTACGGATTATAAGTAATTTATTTATTTTTGTTTTACATTACGAAATATAGGCCATTAAAGGAATTGATTTTAGAGGCAGTTTTAATAATTATTTGGGGGATATATTGGGGTGTGAGTATTTTGGCCTCAAATCCAAAATTAGTTTTTGTATGACACAGGCCGCGCAGCCGTTCCTCTTAAAAGCAAACGGTTAGAGATGTGACTGATGGGGCCATCTCGGTGACACTCGTCAAACTTCCGAGGTCACGCGTCTTCACACATCCCTTCTTATCGCTGCGCACAAACTTCGACATGGTTCGGCCTAGGTTATTTAATTTCACCGTCAGAGGGATTGTGATGCTTTGTTTTTTTTTTATATGAAGTATTTGCCTGGGATCGTGAGCCCATATGTGCTGAATTCATATAGCACAGCACCTATGAGAATATCGGGTTGCCTTTCGACCTTAGTATTCGGTTGCGCGGAATTTTAACGGCGCTCCGCGCGCTGTTATATGTTACTTGGTCTTGTTTTATCACATTTTTAATGAGAGTTCACTGAAAACCACCACTGGATGTTATTAATACATTAATGGCTAGATGGCAGTGGCGTGCAGTCCATAAAGGTTGAAAGCTGTGCCTACCCCAAGAAAACGAACTCAATTTTTTTTAAAGAAAATAAAAAAAATGCGAGAATTTTCTGATCAAAATGTATTTCTGCATGACTTCGGAACTTGTATGCTCATTTATTCAGTTGACCACAGCAATAAGCGAAAGATGATAATAAAGTGGATATTTTCAAATATGCAATACACAATTCATACCCGAACTTCATTCAGCCTACCTTTGGTTATAGAGCAACGCACGCCGCTGCTAGATGGATATTTTGAAGAGATAAAAGGCGATGTCGAACTGGGATTCATCATCTCATTTCACACCATTATAATATATGACCATCTTTATGGGTAATTTAGGTTTTATCGCCATAATAGAAACAGTAGGAGTGCATCCTGACTAATGTTGTACTTTTACTTAACATTTGTATTTTTAACTCCTCCAAAGTGGATGATCAAGATACACCTAAATCGTGTAATACTAAAAATTATCTTAATTAGAATACAATTGGCTGGCGAACTTTTTTGACAGACTTTGCTGTTAGTTTTTGCTTGCAAGTCTATAGATATGTATTTCTGAAAGTAATTTTGTCCAGCATTCCTTCTATAAAAAAATAACTGATTTGTAAGCCTACCTTTGATTTTGCAACAAGCTTCGAACCACCCGGCATAATCGGTATCTACTCTTATTTTACCAGTTTGAAGCATTTAGGCAAATCTTTAGAAATTACCATCAATTTTTGAGAAAACAGTTTGAATTTATTTTCAAGTCATGGTCTAAAGTAAAACCTAGCATTCGAGGTTTGAACATTGGAGAAATTAGATTTCCAGCAATTGCGACAAGGACATTGCAATTGCATTCAGATTGAACCAATTTTCCCATCAACGTATTATTTGATCAATTGCTATTATTCATTCGGTTGGTTACGGACACTGAGCTGGCAGAGTTCACGAACAATAATGCTAACTAAATAGTGCGCTTTCAAATATCACTTCTTTTGATTGAATTGCAGCTAGAAATTTTAATAATGGATTGTTGTTAAATTCATTTTAACACACACCTATTTTGTTTTAAATGTTATCACCGTCGACTTTTGCACAGTCCATCAAATCATGCACGGTAAGCGAACTCGTAACTTCACCACAGACAACTAACTACGCATTGGAGAGATCTTCCAATAAATAATCAATATTATATCTGGACCTAGGTAAAAGTGGTGTCCAGTCCATAAAGACCCTAAGAAAAATGAACCATAAAAATAAATTAACAGGTCGTGAAAAAATGCGACGAATTTTGATAAAAATGTATTTTCCCATATATTTAATGAGGCTCTTGTACGCTTATTTAGTCAGATGGCCACAACAATCAGTGGAAGCTGATAATAAGATCGCCATTTTGAAAGATTCAATTCACAATTTTATTCATACCCGAAGTTGAAAACTACACACACCCTACCTGTCATGGGATAATGCACGCCACTGGTAGTTAGGTATATACATGTACATTTAATCAAGTGACTCTCGTCCGGGTATTTTAAGAGTTTCATTAAAATTGACATCATTATTATGATAAGAATCAACAAACATATTCGAAGCTACTGGTTCAACCGGATTTAAAGTTGCGCCCAAAAGATTAATATTCTGAAATACAACTACAGAGCTATGAATGTTGCATGCACTAGGCGCTTCCCGATACCCTATAAAAACGTCCGCATAAAAACACGCAATCACATGTACTGATTTTTTATGTTTTTACTTGGTTTGCATGGGAAAAAATCCCGATTAGCTGAGCTGTATTATATTGAAGATTTGAGAAAGAGATGGACGAGGACGTCCGAGGAAGACATGGCATGATCAAGTGAATCAAATACTTGAGTCGGGCCATGTCAGAAGTCGGAATAATAGAAGAGAATGTATGAGACGATGTATGAATGTGAATGAAGCAAGAGGTGTATGCCAAGATCGAGTTGTTTGGAAGTCCGTCCTCTCTGCCTACCCCTGCGGGGAAACGGCGTGATGGTTAGTCAGTTAGTTAGAGAAAGAGCCTAATAAAAAATAAAAAAAACGACATATCAAGCCGGCTAATGTAGTCATGGGCCAATATAACGTTGCGATTTTGTACAAACTGGTATAATGTCAATGTTTGAGCTTTACTTTTTCGGTGCGGTAATGAGTTTTGGAGTTTAGCCATTTTATATCCATTTTTCTCTCCCTCTCCCTTTTTAAAATTATTATTTTGGCAATTCAATCATCAACATCGGATGGCACCAAATTATGTTACATTTTTGAGTTCATAAAAAAAATGTTCAAATTCGCGGTATTTAAGAACACGGCGGGTTCTAAAAATTTCCCCGGTCTTAAAAATACACTTATGAAAATATCGGAAGACTTCGAAATATTCTTGAAACATTAAAAAATACGTTGTACACGTGGTTTATTAAAAATAATCATTATGTTTTCTCTTGGCTCCGCGTGTGCTCCAACCATGCTCCAACCTTTCCACAAATTTACCCCGCCATTTTTCAGGTAGCTTCTTCTGCGAATTCTCCTGTTTATAAAGTAAATAAGAATAAAAAAAAGTTTAACCTCGGCTAAGAAAAGATTTGCGTAGGTATTTTTTTGTTGTTAAAAAAAAAACAATTTCGTGTTTTAAAATTTTTTTCTCGTTTATGTGGTATTGATTACTGGGATAATTTATTTGATCCCAATTTGTGATCATGCATGACTGTTTTCTTTGCTCTTGAATGGTTTTGTTTCGTTTGAAATAACTGCGGCAAGGGAAATAGCCACGGATGAAAGTACAAAATGAATACAGAAAGTAACAGAAAGCCTAGTATTTTGATCGCATGAAATAGTAGATTGAATCCTTTGTGCCGCGTTATTATTGTGCCGGTTCGGCAGACCGTTAACAGATAGATTTATCGGCAGCCCATTGCCTATACCCTATAGGCATAGATAGCCAATACCCTGTAGATAGCTTATAGCTTGTCACTAGTTCGCGTTGCCAATATTAATAAATGAGTGGGCCAAACCAGAATTGCCTAAACAACAAGACTATTAATTAGTTATCTGTATGAAACAGAGATGCCGGGCGGAATAACAACCGATTCAGTCATATACTATTTATAGCACCTTTTCCGTATAGCCTAGGCAGTTATTTTTTCTCCTGATATTACAAACTACCCACTTTTTTTCAGACGTCGGACTATTTTTTTTAACAAAATAATTTTGGTCTAGACCAAATATAAAAAGTACGTCTGGACGTCTTTCTAAATTCTTTTTTACTGTTGTAAAAAACGGCTGTAATTGTAACCCAAAAAACTCTCGCTTCTGAAAACTCCAAATACCAAACGCCAACGCAAATTAATTGGCATTAAAAATGCTCGTTTTAAATAGGATGTTTCTGATTTTACCGCTCGCAACGTTACGGTAGTCGGAGTACCTATACCTACGATTATTTACGATTTTGCTGTAAATTTTGGTACTTACCCATATAGAAATTGATGGAGAAGATGTCTAAAAAACAGCCGTAAAGCGGCACGTATGCGACGCAGGCGATTTTAACCTTTACGTAACTGAAGTACGATCCGAAGGAGGGGTCAGCAGGGTCCCCCATAAAATCCGCGAAGCGACCGTGACTCCCATATTCCGTTTATCATTTCTAATAACAAAGATTTTAGTTACTACCGTTTTAACCGGACATCGCCCATATTCCGCCAGCAGTCAATCATTAAATAATTCAAAACGGTAAAAGAGATAGTTTGAAAGCGAGCATGTCTCATATATATTATTATACCCCTTTCCAGTAAAATGCAACTTTTGCGACCGAATTCGTGGCTTGTTTCGTCGGAGTTTGATATATATTATTTAATATCTTAAAAAATAGTAACGCAATATTTTTTTTAAATGCAGATCGATCATCCAAATATTTTTTCTTGAATTACGTAAGATGTAAAAAAAACAAAGTAGATATCGCACAGAACTCTCGTTTGGGGTAAGTGTATTACCCCCCTTCGGGAGAATTGTAAATAACGGTCATGATTGATTCAAAGGCTTTATAAGTAAAATAGTTCATATTATTGGTTGGGGAGGATCTTATAAAAATAATTCAGTAAAAGTTTCACAAAGAATCATCATAAAAGTAATACTAAAAAAAATCCGCCTTCTCAACGAAATCACTTTTTACACTATTTCCAGTACCAAATGTTGAAGATATATTTAAGAAACTTTCTATTATATAAACGTGCAAAGAATCTTACAGAAAATCAGGAATATTACACACTTATGGGAAGTGGAAATCAACACCTAATTTTAAAACAACTCAAATGCAAAACCAAAATATTTATCACGCCATAAAAACCTAACCTAACCTTCACGTTTAAGTGCGTTGTATTAATGACCAATCATAACAAATAAATAAAATTAAACTCTTCTTTTAAAATACTTACACACGTAAATATTTTATGCGAAAACATTTTATAAATAGAATAAAATTAAATATTATACACCTACAATTTCTTACGCATTACTTGTAATGCGTAAGAAATAAAATAAAAAGTTAAAAAACGTATGTTGCCGTCGATAATAATGGAAGTCAATAGATATCGGGAAATCATTGGCGAATTAATCACAAATCTTATTTATTCACCGGCATGTTTAAAAATAAAAAAAAGTGTTTTTTGGAGAAACACAATAATAATGAATTTGAGGGAAATTATTATTATTATTATTTTTTAAATAGCACTATAATATTAAAAATAGTATACTTAATATTATAATGTGTGCAGGTATATAATACCCATACACAAAATATAGTGCTTTTAATTGTGGGGATTTTTAGAAATCGAACTTTTCAGCACAGCTAAAAAACGGTACCGACTCTCACAAGCATAATACTACGTTATTTTTTTAAATAACTGAAAAAATATTTGGAATCAATGCTGTGATTTATTAACTTGGCATTGGATAAATAATATTTTAAATTTATATTTTTAATTATTTTATTTTATAAAGGTGAGTATTTCCTTTATATCCTTGTATCTGTCCTTCAAAACATTTTAAAAAATTGCAACTACGGAGAAGACTTTATTAGGTCCTTTTCCCAACTCACTTTCCAGCCAGGAAAACAAACAAAAAAGTAATTTCTTTCACTGTTTTCAAATTTGGCGAGTGTTAAATACATCTGTCAATTTTAGGCAAAATAGTGCGTTTTGCAGAAAAATATATTTATTTCTCTAAAATTTCTATTGGAAATAGTGCGTATTGAAATAACATGCAAAATAGTCACGTTTGCGGTAAAATGTACATATTTTTTTGCTGGAAACAGTACGTTTTGTAAAAAGGATATTTTTTATGATGAAAAATTAAAAGAATTTTGTCATTTTATTGTAAAAATAATAATTTCAGTCGATTCCTTAGCTTCGAATTACCCTGGCTGCACATGTTTTTTTTTTTTGCCCATTTTGGAAATGGGCAGTTTTGTATTTCAGCCCCACAATTTCCCTATACATGTAGGCATTGTATAATTAATCGATGGTTTACTGGAACCACACAAAATAAAAATAAAAATAAACATAATGGCGTAAAATCGTCGATTTGTCAAATGTTGTAGGTCAAACAACTGACCCCGAGTTTCAAATATTGTATAAATTATTGTAAGTTTGGTAATACTTGTTCTCGGCCACACTCATTAAAATGCAATGATGTTTAATTTTATAAATAAATATAACTTAATAAGCTGTACGAACGATTCAGCTGCAGCGTGCTGAATTAATTTGTATGTGATGTTATTGTGTGATTTGTATTGTGATTTAAAATCAACCAACAAATTATTCGCTGGAATACAAATTATATGCAGTTCCCCAAATTTTTAAAGCGAATGCGAAATGACTCTGAATAGAAAATAATGATGCTAAATGTTGTTAATAAAGCGAGGCTAATGTATTGTAATCGTTGTTTCACAGAGCGGTAGATATTCTCGGTATCTCCCTGGCGAAAAACCGGAATTCAGAAGCGAAACGTTACTTGAAATGGCATTAGCCGTGTTTGATGGCAATATCGAATAGTCAGAGACTTCAAGGATCGGTTCCACGACATCTCGCGCCCTGTGCAGTACGTACCGCTTGCGCCCCACCCCTTTAAACAAAATCAGAATAACAATTCGTACCCCCTGAACAACATGTCTAAAGTCACCATCAAGACCTCGGATCATTGATCTGAGATCAAGACATTAGCAGCCTGGCGGTAGTTATCACATTAGACGGTGTTTTATTTGGAACAGGTTTTCTAAAGTAATTATTTACACATGATTGGTAGAAACCCGGTACGTTAATCTTTATGTAATGGAAGATAATGGAAGAAGATTCCCAGATTTATGTCCGTTCCATAAATATTTTATTTCAGGTGACTTACGTTTTAGCCGGGGAATTATACGTAATTAATAAGATGCCGGTTGAGTCTTAGAAGCCTATTAAAAATATTTTAACATATTTAAAACTACTTTTTTTAGTAAAGTGTTTTTAGTAAAGTGAGTAATTTTAATGCGTTTACAATGTATAATTCGCCGATACTGCGTAACAACTCTTCGTCCATTTTTCTGAAATATATTCCCGGATCACGAATAACCTAAAAATATTTGAATTTCTCCTACTTCCGACATTACAGGCAGAAAATATTGCTTGTGTAATGATGGTGGACTTAGCCAGCAGAGGATTGAACCCGCAACGATACAGTCGGAACCCGGCACTTTGGACCACTCGGTAACTAATCGATGTATCGGTGTATAAATCCCTGTAATAAATTGCGCTAAGTTAATGGAACAATTGCGAGCAGGCTGTATCTTTCGCCATATTATTCAGTTGTGATTGAGTAATTGAGTATAAAAATCCTTTCTGGGTAGTGAAAAGCTTACGGCGAAACATTTTCAGTGCGCTATAAATATTTGAGCAAATCCCCTTAAATGTCTTTTATGTCAAAATAATGGAATTACACTTAAAATTTATGCTTTGTTGCGTAAATTTTTTAAAAATATCTAAACAATAAAAATGGCAGAATTGGTAGGGATGCCATTTTACATAAATAATTACACGAGTACATTTTCCCAAGCGGCCCAGTAAGCACCTAGTGCATACTAGAGCGGTTTTGAATGTTCGGAAGTAGATATGAATGCAATTTTGTTATTTTTTTTGTTGTTCTATATTCTCTGCACGATAGAAAATAGAGACGTCGGTTAAGAAAAAAATCACACGCATTGACAATGATATATCGCACTTGTGTCCTATTCAAAGTGGATCCAAGTTAAGCAAATTCTAAACCAAATTCTTGCTTGAATAGACTATGGAATAATTACTATAATATTATATCAAATAATATGGACATCTTCATTTGCGATCTGAATAAGTATAGGAATCCGTAAAGTAATGTTTTTCTCACATGTCATAAGTGACCTTTTTGTTGTTCTGTTTAATTATTTTATGAATTTAATTTATTTTATTACGATATCTAATATTATGATGTAATTCTCCAGAACTCCATACATAATGTTCTGGCTTGCCATAAGCGATTTATCGCTTTATATAATTTATTTTTATTTTTATATTTTATTTAATTACATGTAAAATCACAAGGAGGAAATCCATAGATGATTTTGTTTATGGTATACTACACAATATATAAAAAATATTTCAAAAAAATAAATAAATAAGAGAATTACATCTTTGTCTTTATAAAATATTTTCAGATTTTTAAGTACAAGTAAAAGGTAATACAGCTATGCATCTTCATACGTTAGCTATCTCCTACCCTATCTTACTAGTATTGTCATACACCATTCATGTACATAGTTTGTTATAGGTCATTATACATTTCTATAGATAGGTACTCGTATTTTCATACACCTTCGGGAACATAGTTTGTTATAGGTTATTATACATTTCTCTAGGTAGGTAATTGTATTCTCATACACCATTCATGTAAATATTTTGTTGTAGGTTATTATACAATTCTATAGATAGGTACTCGTATTTTCATACACCTTCGGGAACATAGTTTGTTATAGGTTATTATACATTTCTCTACGTAGGTAATTGTATTCTCATAAACCATTCATGTAAATATTTTGTTGTAGGTTATTATACAATTCTATAGATAGGTACTCGTATTTTCATACACCTTCGGGAACATAGTTTGTTATAGGTTATTATACATTTCTCTAGGTACCTACCTACCTAATTACCTAATTGTATTCTCATACACCATTCATGTAAATATTTTGTTGTAGGTTATTATACAATTCTATAGATAGGTACTCGTATTTTCATACACCTTCGTGTACATAGTTTGTTATATGTTATTATACCATACATTTCTCTAGGTAGGTACTTGTATTTTCATACACCTTCATATACATAGTTTGTTATAGGTTTTTATACATTTCTCTAGGTAGGTACTTGTATTTTCATACACCTTCATGTATATAGTTTGTTATAGGTTATTATACATTTCTCTAGGTAGGTACTTGTATTTACATACACCTTCATATATATAGTTTGTTATAGGTTATTATACATTCATATTGGTAGGTACTTATCACTTATAATTCAATCTATTATAAACACATCGGGTAGTAAAATATGCCGCCATTTTATTGCACGGCAGTCGTCTCGTACCCAATACAGTTTTACTTCCCGCGCTTTATCGAAAATGGAATTGATATTCATTGATATTCTTTCTGCACGTATTGGCTTCGAAATCGGTTTTGAAGGAAACCTGCGCTCTTCAAGCGGGACGTATCAATTTAAATTATTTCATTTCCTGACGCACGCGAGCATTCCTTGCCTAGTCTCAAACAGTCAGCTGCAATCCTGTATGACTGACAATGAGATTTACTACTCGGGTTCGCCTAAGTTTTAACACTTATTTTTTCTGATAGAATGAAATTGATATAAAAATATTATGGCGTATCGTCTTACTTTTTGACAGTTGATGGATATTGCGTTGCGTTACCCTTGAATTTTCAGACACACAGTTCCCGAGTTTCCGCTAATTCAGCACCCCTTTTTTTGCGTTCTCCATCCATGATCACCGCAGAATCATGGTTCAGGTTTTACTTTGGACATTTCTGGTATTATTTTACTGTGTAATTATTAGAACACCACGGGATGAAAAACATGTTAAACTTATTAGTCCTTGTGAGTAAGGCCGACAAGTAAGATAATAACAGGCGATACAACAATCAGCCCCCTGCAGCCTTTCCCCCAAAGTATCATGTAATATTTTCTCATAACAAAAACATAAACTTGTAATCAGAAACCTGTAATAATTCACAATATTATTGAAAGAGCACGAGGCCTAATATTTCCTTTTGTTTTGTTTTTTTTTCTAATTTTTATGTTATCGTTAAAAATTACAGTAATGACGGCATTTTAATATTATATTTACGTTGAAGCGTAAATTTTCTAAAACTTTTTAAAACATGTCATTTTGATTTGCCACCAAAACGGCATGTTCGTGAGTATGGCGTTGTAGACGTCACACTGGCCAACGTCGGTAACAGCCGTCTTACCAGCCAGTAGCGTTCTCTACATCATAATGACGCTGTAGCCAGTTTGAACCGTTTCAGAATGTGCGACTTGAGAATGTTTTAAAACCAATAATTAAAATTAGAATGCAAATTGTAAAATTACACATTATTAGTACGATGATCAGAATCGGAAAAAACAAACATCGAATCTTCAAAACGTTTTTAATGGAATTCATAGTTTGTGAAAATACCCCATCGGTCCGGTACTCAGTATTCCAATTAATCAACAACAAAAAAGATGATGACAGTCTTAGACCAATGAAGCCAAATGCGGAATCTTTTCCTTTCTCTAGAGTTTTTCGTTTTAGTTTATGAACGTTTGTTTTGCAGCTGACTGCCCCCGCTGATAGTAACCTGATATGTCAACCAGATCCTGCCCTGATATATTTATTCTCAGCTCAAATTTAAATTCGTCTAGTTAGAATGTGACTCTTCACTTTATTTTTTGTCAGCCAGCCATCACTGTAGGTAGGGACATGAAAAAATATCTGTCGAAATAATTATGTAAACAACTTTTTTTTTAAATTTATCACCAACTAGTATGAGTCAAATTACGAAAACCCGAACAGATGAAACAAAATAACAATAAAGGTTGTGAAAAAAAAATCGGTATTCTTAAACAAAATAGGACAAAATAATAAATTTATATTAAATATGTAAGTATCAGCATGTACCCGACAGATTTTAACCAGCGATTCCAGAGCTTATTTGGGGTAAAAAAAAAATGTACATGACATTTTGGTCTCCGGTGACTTTATTTTTTTTTAACAAATATTTAAAAATTTAAATTTTATTTTTAATATATTTTTATTTTATTTTTTTATTTTCATAAGAAGCAATCATTTTGTAGTTTGACGTCATATTAAATTAAACAAACACTTTGTTATGAACCACAAATTTATTCATATTATATTATATTTGCCCTAAAGAAGCTTGATCCAAGCGAAACCGGTTGGCGTAAAAATACAATAAATTCGTGGTTTATAACAAAGTGTTTGTTTTATTTAATTTTAAAAAATCAGTGTGTATTGGAGACAGTTAGCGTCGGAGTGGGAAGTTGGGCAGTTCCCGGCTGAGGACCAGGGAGGACATGTGAAAGTTTTTTGTTTTGTTTGAAAATTAAAAAAAGAAAGCCACCTTTATTTCTATTTAAAAGTAATCTCGGGGTCAATGGTTAAACTTGTCGCGTGCGTGGTGATATATCGTGTATAATTTTTTTGAATCGGCCAGAACTATTTTTCCTTACATTAAAAAAAATAAAATGAGCGTGAAGCGCGGTGTAAATGGGCGCTATAGAGAAATGATTTTTCAGCTGTCGTAAATAACACCGACAATAAATGGACGAAATCTGTTCCCAATCTGCAAATGGGTCGAAAGCACAGGTATTTCAAGCAGCCTGTCTTCGTGGAATAGAATGAACGGGAAGTCGAAACACAAAAATGTTTTCGTGAATAAAATAGAAGGTCCAATATTATTATTATTATTCGAAGCCGTATTTTTCAAAGATAGAATATTTGACGGCGTTATTTCTACTTGGCCTAATGAAACGTCACCCGCCTAGCTTATTATCTCCAATTTTCCCTTTTCCCCGTTTTCCTTCCCCCCTCCTTCCCCCTTCCCACCGTGCGTCTTTCGTTCTACCCCCCTCTCCTAACTGAGCTTATTAAGTAAATTGTTTACGCCTGATCTGTCTTTTTTGCACTGTGTTTTATCTAGGCAAATTAGTATTTTATTTCTTCGAATTTGTGTTTATTATTTCGTAATTAACATTTACGTAAAGAAGCTTCCTTTCAACGAGACGCGTAGTGCCCAGGGGCTGGGAATTGGTGAGGTACGCATAGATAGATTCTTTAAATAAGTAAAAATAGCAGGGACGTTTCGTGAAGTTCTTAATTAGTAAATGCCAATATTTATTTCCGGATAAAATTACCTTACACTTTATTGACCTATTAAAAATCGTGTACGAGTATAGTTACGATGTCACGAAGAAGAGAATTTCAATGAACTGAAAAAATGCACATAAAATTGTTATTTCATATTTTGGGGGACTTAAACAAAAAATGCCAAAAAAATGAACATCGTATAAAGAAATTAGAGCATTTTAAAAACATATTTTAAAAACATTATATTTGTAGTATGTACCTGTTCAAATACGTTATCTGAGTAAAATATTTTTAGAACCTTTAGAATCCTACTTAGTATACCCTGAAGGCACTTATCAATTTTTCTTACATATCTGCAAATTATGTAAGAAAGAAACTACATCCCATTATAAACGAGTCGAGACGCCCTTTTAATAAGTCGTATTAAAAACCACGAAGTAAAGCAGTGATGCATCACATGCGGCCCGCGAGACCATTTCGTGCTGACCAAAAAATAAATAAAAATCAAGAGCATTAAATTATTGATTCGACCTTGGAAACAGAAATTATTTTGCCTGCGGCGCTTTCTTTATGCACCCTATAATAGATATTTTTTTATTGGTTCCGATTTATAGGATTACACGACCATGTGTTGTTTCTGAAAACATAGATGTAACGGAAGTGAGTTTTGGTCCGAATTTCGAGGTACTGTGGTAAAAATATTTAAAACGGTGTTCGTTCTGTTTTAAAAAAATACAAAATGGTATCGCGAGAGCAAACAAACTTATTTGGATCCAATATTTCGATTCAGTCGCCCAAAATTACAAGCAATTGTTAAAAAAATTCAAATTAATAAAAATGGACAGCAATTATTAGTTTGACCTTGGACATATTTTTTGGTGCTTTTGTTGAGCATTCTATGATTCAAAGAATTAGCATTAATTTATTTTTAAATGCGATATTTCCGGTATGTGCCAGTTATTTTTTTTGGTTTATGATAGGTATACCTACTGGCTCCGGACAATTGAAATTTTGTACGGAATTCACATTAAAAAACGTCACCAGCGACGTCACCAACAGCAAAGTTAATCATGTCAAGTTGTAGGTACCCTACCTCCTGCGGCCCGCGAAAATATTGAAAATGAATAAATTAGCTCTCCGGCTAAAAAAGGTTATGCATCACTGTAGTAAAGCTTATCCCCAGATGAGAAAATATACGTAAATTAAGAGAGAGAGAGAGAGAATAAACGAATGATTTTTGTACATGAAAAGCAGGTATTTATTCATCGTTAACGATATTTCAGAAAAATTAGAAGACGCAGGTATTTGAATTCGAATTCGTTAAAAATGATGCCTGTTTCATACAAAACTTAATTTTGGATTTGAGGCTAAAATACCCATCCAAACTGAATAATACATTTTTTTAAAAATTAAAGGTTTAGTAAAGGTTTAGTATTTTTGTTTTAAATTATGAAGTATATGCAATGAAAACGAATCAATTTTCATTATTTTAGAGGCAACTTAGAAAATTGTTTGCGCGTTTACTGTATTTTTTATTTTAAATTATCATATTTCCTTGTTCCTCTTAAGGACCATCATTCAAAAATGACTCTAAACATCACTTTACAGGTTGCTAACTCAAGTAATACCACAAATGATTTATTAATAATTAATTTCTTGAATGAATATGGTTTCAAATCCTCAAACTGTAACCCTTAAATTCTATGAAATACGTTCAATAAAACTCTGAAAATAGGTGCAGTTTGAAAACCAACGAAAGCAATTTTTAACGTTTTGGCTAAAACTCTAGAACCTATTTCATTCAGAATTTAAAAGATTACAGTGTAAGGGTTATTGTCCCATGAAACCTTATACATTTTACTAGTTAGAGCCGTATAGAATGAACAGATAAACAATTCGTAGTATTTCTTGTGCTAGCAACCTACCAAGTGCCCATTCTTGGCTGCTAACAGTTAATAATGGAAATCGCTATTAAACTCGATGCGGTGTCATTATCCGCCCTTCGAGTTTTTTTTGGTTAGTTAACGTTTTGACGTTTTAAAATATTTTTTCTCTCTATTACAAAAATGAATTGATTTAACAGTAATCAAAAACACGCAGAATAGATAATTGGTTTGAATAGCTTTGTCGTTACATTGCATATTATCAACGAATGATACGAAGGTAAGTTTTTTTTTTCATTTCTACATCCGTACGTATATCGATTTATCGATAATTTATCACGTTACCTTTCCGTCCAGCGCGGCTTCCCCGCGGCTTTGGCAAAAATTGGTCACGTCACCTCCCCCGAGGGAACTTCGGTCACGTGTGGCGGCAACTTCACTTCCCTTCACCTCCACGTGTGACAAGAGTGAACAGGAGCCTGGGTGGAAGGGCATGGGGGCGGGGGTGGGGGTGGCGGGAAGTTGACTTACAAAATGAAAATCGTGTCGTTTGGACGCTGAAAAGATTTGTCTTCATGCTCTTTTAGTTTGCCCCGTGGGAAGCGTTCGATGGATCAATATTCAGCAGGAAATAGTAAAAAAATAAAAATATTTATTTAATTATTTTTCACAAATGAACGAATTCGAAAAAGTTGATTTCTTAGTAATCATCAACTTCGCTTTCTTCTGGCATCCCAATCTTGAGCTACTTTGATTACCCCGGTTACTTTTAGTGTCAGTCTTTCCTGCCACGGCGTTTAAGATTGTTTCCCTCAGATTTTCTGATGGCCACCAACTGGGCATTTTCCCCAATATAATTGCTACTTATCAGTTAAACCTTTACCTTGTGACTGGCTACCGAGAAATAACTGTCAATACACTGTAAGACGATATTTTCTCGCTTCACAGACCTTTTGGAAAAAAAAAGTTTGAAATTAGACTACAATGTGAACAGAACCGACTAAATTGCTAGTAAAGTCGTACGTTATCTCACTTCTAGATTATTGCTATGGATTATATACAAGTTTCTCTAGATACCAAATTAACAAATTGCCATCTGTTTTCAACGCTGCGGCAAGATTTATTACCAGCGTATCTAAATATTCCCACATTTCAGAGCATCTCAAAAGTCTCCACTGCCCTTAAAGAATCGAGTTCAAGCTCTGCTGGAAGGTATTTAAGTCACTTAAGTAAGGAATGGCTCCGGCTTACTTATCAGAACAGTGTATTTCTGAAAATACCAATTCACAGCAGTCTACCCTTAGTGAGCAGCGTCATCAGCAATTGGAAGGTTGAAGGAACCAAAGCGCACACCTGATACTAAGTTTGGTGATCGTGCTGTCGGAATGTCAGGACCTAAAGCCTGAAATGATCTGCCACATGAGATAAGAATGACCAAAGAATCGACAGAATTCAGAGCTAAACTTAAAACTCATCTTTTCAGACAATCATATCCATAAATGGAAGAAATGCACATGAAAATTGCTTAGCTAGTCTAGCTGGCTAGTACTTACTAAAAATAAACCTAAAATCACTCAATTTTTTTCAAGCTAATTCGTCGAGATACAGTAATAAAAAAAAACTGAAACTTTCCCCTTTAAATGTGTAAAAATATTAATATCTATTGATAACTTCTTATTTGAACCTACATAGAATTCTTAAGTTTTTTGAGGTCATTTTATAAATATTCTTCAGTCCTAAAAATGAACAGAAAAATTATTGATGTTTCCAATAGATACATATCTCTTCATTTGCCACCAATCTTCTAATACATGTAAATATCAATAAAAAAGAAGGATAAAATAGAAGCTGTAAAAACCATATCTTCTGCAAGGTACATTCAATATCTCCAAGCTAAAATTTTCTAATAAAACTGTGTTTATCTGAAGTGACCTGCCAGGTAAGTATGTTTTTCTGTATCTGTTTGTACATAATTATATATAGAATATGAAGTAATATTTGTAAAGGGCCCTTGAGGTGATATTTCAGAAAAAAATAGTGCTATTAAAATTATCTAAATATTATTATAATGAGGTATGCCGTATACCATACGTGCATGGACGTTGTAATAAAGGCCGCAGACACGGGTACCAGGGTGCCACATCTCAAAATCCTGTTAGGTAACTTTATGGACTAAATCATCATTTGATTATTTGTCCGAAATTCCAAAACAAAATCTGTTTTACTAATTAATTATTACAACTAAACCGGAATACTATTCTATGGGAATTATTCCTTAACATTTGAACGATATGCGCAGCAACGAAAGGTTTAATTTCGGGTGATATTTCAATAATAGGTATAGCGAGTAGATCATTAAATTCTTCTAAAAGAATGGAGGCAAATAATTTTATAGAATTAATTTCTTTCAACACCACCCGCCCGAAGAAGTCCCGTGATACGGTAGACTACTACACAAGCAAGAATCTCTTAAAAATGATTCTACTGTAAATTTCCGTATAATCAAACATTTTAGAAAATACACTATTCCTCCCGTGAGTATATTATTTGCTCGAACATAAAATCAAGTTTTTGCTCTTGCTCGAATCTTCGGAAACATATTTTATCGACTTTTCTATGAACTATTTCTAAATTTCCACGCAGAAATCCAATACTAATTTCAATGTCATAAACTACCAATATAAACTGATATCGAACAATAAATTGGCGTAAATTTATTTAATAAATTTGCTTAATTATTTTTATTTAACACATTGAACTTGAATAATAATAAAATTGAATAAATTTTATTTCCGACATATTTTAAAATAGTGTTTATGACGAGACACTCCCCCTCTTTTAGCTGAGTATTTAGATAGAAAATTAACTGTCCCTATAATCACATAAATACATGCAAATTATTTTAAAGAGCGCACTTTTGAATGTATTTGTGCATACCGATAGTGGTTCAAATTGGTTCGAAATAGTTTGGAACACCCACCAGTAGTCCCCTCTTACCCCGCACAATATATTACACTCCCACACAACAAAAATCTGTTTAAAATGATTCTATTGTACCTATTTGCAAGAATCAAATTATTTAGTATCTATTACAAGCTTGTTTTATAACGTTTTCACATTTAATCAACAGATCTCTTTTGAAAAGTGCATGGAAAATTAATAAATTTATTTTGATTTTTATTTATAATCCCTATAAGACTTTTACATGTTGATACATTCATCACTTAGTAAGTTATACACATGGGTATAATAATATATTACGTAAAATAATAAGAGTAAGTATAAAAGAAGTAAGTAGGTACAATATAAGTATGCAGTTACGGCGTAATGAAAAACAGTTGTACCTGTGGTTACATTACAACAGCAGGTTGTACAAAAGAGTATTATAAGTGTTTAGTACATAATATAATAACATAAGTATAAAATAAGTAAGTAGGTAGATACTATGTAGGTTTATAATTATTGTAACGTTGTCAAACATGAACGCGTGTAATGCGTGTTTAAAACACAGCAAACCTTTATTACTCCCGATTGGGTGTTTTACATAACATAACATAATAAATACAACAATAAAAAGGTGCAAATGAAAATTATATATAACCAATTTGAATAGTAAATAGAAGAAGTCGGGGACGCTCGAGGAAGACATGTCACAATCAAGTTAAGCAAATAAATTGTAAATAATGTATATAAATTTAAAAAGAAAAGAAAAGGGGGCAACATATCCTCTAGATATATTCGATAAGGTCTTTCGAAATATGAATGTACTATGTTTATATCTTGTATGCGCCTTATTGTTGCAATTATAATATCACATACTTTTAGCTTTCTATTTTGTAGTAACTGCCGTGTACAAAAACACAAACATTATCTATATTACATTTTTGATGTACTTTTATTTCTATTAATTTATTTTTCCCTACTGTCACTAGATGGCGGTGCTCCCTGACTCAAACACGAGAAATCTTTCTCTATTGATTTGGGCACTTTTTGTTAAATACATTTACACTTTTTTTGTAATTAGCTGTTAAGATATATCTGTACTATTAAATATTTTATATCTATTATATTAAATAAATAAAAATATAATAAAAAAAATAGTTGAGTCGGGCCATATCAAGAGTCAGAATAACAGAAGGGTATGTATGAGACGATTTATGAATGCGGATGAAGCAAAGAGCGTGTGCCAAAATCGAGTTGATTGGCGATTCACCCTCTCTGCCTCCCCCTCGGGGAAACGACTTGATGGTTAGTTGGTTATGTTGATATAGGTAAATTGTTAGTACATAATACCATCGCGACAGATTACTTGCCTAAATTCTTTCGCATCATATTATTCTCAACAAAGGACGTCATAGTGTGGACACTGACCCCGTACGTTGGAATTCTTGTGTGGTGTCGCATACAAAAATTCTGGTAAGCTAAGTAAGTTTGGTTGACTTCCAATAATAACGGCATTGGATCTTCACACTTTCCCTGCGAACTTTTAAGACGTTTACTTCACTTCTTCACTAGGAAACTTTTTCCCTTGTTTGATATAATACCGCCACGGGGAGAGAGAAATGCTCCGAGAATCTGCCAAGTTACCCTCCCCAGGAAGGCGATTTTATTTAATAGGCGGGAATAAATCTTCCCGAGTTGAGATTTAGAATAGATCCAGATGCTACAAGAAAAACACCGACCACTTAGCGAAAAAATCCCATCAAATTTATTACATTACTTCTCATTCCATCCATCGAAAGTGACAGTTTTGTGCAAAGCTCTGAAAATATATCAGCTAGTTGATCGGTGCGGGTTAGGTCTTAAAAAGTCGAAATACTCTAGGATTTTGGTTAGGAATTCTGTAGTGATTTTTTTTAATAAATTACGGATTAACATTTTTAGCTCTCTACAACAAAAAGAGATAAACGAAAATTTGTAAGGTGATTAATATTATTTGTTAACTAGCACTAACTGTTCAGGACACGTTTATCCTTGTTAAGTCTGGTATTATTAAGTAACCGCCAGTGGCGTGCATTGTTCTAGGACCGATGGTATGGTGTAGGCCTTTCGCTTGTAATTATATCAAATTGATGTTTTGGCGCTCTTAAAAACTGTATTTTAAAGGCATATTTTTGGTATATTTTTGAGTTTTTTGCGTGATGTGTCCCATTTGATATAGCAAACTATATATTTAAAGGAAGACGGAACTTTATTATGCGTGAACCAGGCTAGATTGCAACTGAGTTGGAATATTTAAAGTACATTTTGATATTAGGGTTCAACGATAGTGACATAAAAAAACTCACATGATAAAAAAAAATCAGATATATGTGTTTTTTTTTTAAATAAATAAAAAAAAGATTTCCGCTTCATTTCCTTAACAGGTTTTCTGCCTCTATGGACTGCAACTCACTGGTAACCGTGTACTTACTACCTACGCTTAAACCAATGCCATGCAATAACTTTATATCAAATTTTGTAGTAGTGATAAAATAAAAATGTTATTTTATTTACTATCTGAAAATCGGAAAAGGTGATTGCACTCCCGCAAATACAATTTCCATTTCCAAGTAGTGAAACATTTAATGATTTTTTTCAATTTCCACATTTGTAATTATATTTTCCTCTACCGGTATTTGCGTTGTTCATAAAACTCAATAAATATCAAATAAAATGTATTCAGTATCAAATTAACTATAAAAAAATCTTGGTAAATATTAACAAAATTTGTGGGAAAAAATGTTAAACATAAATATTTCTTTCTTTACTTTATTTAACTAATTTCAGTTTGCGAAATTTAATAAATTTGAGAAAAGCAAGTATGTTACAATAAAAGAACAGCTACCTACTGGATACACAGAAGAAACTGATGTTTTAATTAATTGTGTCAAACATAAATAACACATAATTATATTACTTTTAATTAAATGAAACAATCAAAACGTTGTTTTAAGCACTTTTTATTTTACAACCGTTCCATCATTAGGGCAACCGTTCCATCATTAGGGTAATCGTTCCATCATTAGGGCAACCGTTCCATCATTAAGGCAACCGTTCCGTCATTAGGGTAATCGTTCCATCATTAGGGCAACCGTTCCATCATTAGGGCAACCGTTCCATCATTAGGGCAACCGTTCCACCATTAGGGCAACCGTTCCATCATTAGGGTAACCGTTCTATCATTAGGGCAACCGTTCCATCATTACGGCCACCGTTCCATCATTAGGACAACCGTTCCATTATTAGGGCAACCGTTCCATCACTTATTTTAAATTTTTGTGTATATTTGTATTTTGCCCCATTTGCTTATTATTTGTCTATACTTATTATATTAAGTAGGTATATTGTTTATCCTGATGAGAGGAGCTTTGATTCTGAAACATGTAGATATTTACATATTAAAACAGTGGATAAACAAAATAATTTTTAGTAATAAATATTTTTTTAACTTTTGCCGTACAGCACTCAATATATTATTCTATGGAAGATTAAGACACTTACAAGAACAACGAGAAATAATTTATTTAACCGCCCTCTTTTCTTTAAGAATGCACCCCTCTCTTCAGTATTTACTGCACACCCTTGCAGGTAGGTACCAGCACACTCACCTTAATTAATTATACAGCTAGAGTTCTAATCAGCGGGAAATAGACACCGAGGGACGTGCTAAGGGGCCACCGAGATTAGGGGCTCAGAGGTTAGGTTAGGGAAGTGGCTATTAGATCTCTTATGCGCACCTAAGCCAATATGCCTTAATAGTATTATGGCAAGTTAGGATTAAATGAAACTCTACTATTTTTGCATTTAACCATAATGATTGTTATTGAAATTATAACACTAATGTCGTGATTTCGATGTTGGAAAATAAGTATTTTCCACGTATTTTTTACTTAATCGAAATAAATTTATTTCGTTTTTAATCATTGAAGATAATATTAATAACTCTCAAAACGAAACATAAAACCGAATAGATAAAGAAAAGAAAAGATAACGGTAGCAATTGGGACTCGAACCCAGGACCTCATGTTCTATTCGGAACTTCGCATTCTAATCCACTGAGCTACAGCTACCCCAATCCGTTCCGTCATTTGTATTCATAGATATTATCCATAGATCATTTTTATGAATTATCCGGATAGACCACGTGTACCTAGGTTCGAGTCCCAGTTGGTACCGTTATCTTTTTCTTTTCTGTGCCTTTTCGATTTCATGTTTCATTTTGAGAGTTGTTAATATTATCTTCAATGATTAAAAACGAAATAAATTTATTTCGATTAAGTAAAAAATACGTGGAAAATACTTATTTTCCAAATATTACAATGAGGTTTGTAAGTTATTCCAAAAAACTGTAAGCTGCCTACGTACTGTTTGACTGGAAAATTGATATTTTAAACATGCTATGCAATACAATGTTATGGGCACAGACTTTTCAAAACAAAATTGATATTTTATACATGCCATGCAGTATAATGTGATGGGCACGGATTTTTTGGGACTTTTAAAAACAAAATAACTCTTTTTTGGAACGACAAAAATATAAAAAGCTTGAAATCTTATCACTCCAAACAAAAGTTTTAAGAATTTTATTTTTGATTTGTAATTTTAATATTTTGTTGAATAATATCGATGTGATCAACATGTGAAATGTCTTCTAACAATTATTTTATGTTGAAAAACTAAGTTTTGACAGTAATTGTCTCAAACGATTTTTTTTATTCTGATAAAATATTTTTCATTAACATTTTATCCGTAAATTTTATAACTAATAGGCTATTTCAAGTTTCATCATGCTTTCGATTAAAAATTATCCTCTACTAAAATTATATTACATTTCTGCTTTAAAAAGTTTGTAAAAACTGTCAAAATATAGTTTAATCATGAAATATAGAATAATTGTGTATTATCTCTTCAGCAGAGGCGTGCATTGATCTATGACCAGAGATAGAGTTGCATAGAGTATGTAGTTTTTCAAGTTCTGAGATGAAACTTGCATTGAGCATTTGAAAATGGTAATTTTGTTATTATACTAAAAAGTGTACATATGTCGTGTAGACTCAACTTATTAATGTAGAACGCTTGTAACAAAACACAAAATTACTAATTTACGTCAAAAACAGTTTAACAAAAAATAATTTACATTCCTTAATGGTTCGTTTTCCTTAGGATAGGCACAGTTTTAAAGTGAACTGCACGCCACTGCTCTTCATTAAGTTAAATTGTTCGGTACTCAAATAAGGCAATTTTCTATAATCAGTAAAAAAAATTAATGTCTTGTTGTCAAATTTGACAGCTAGGTAAAGGTCATATAGTCTTAAAGTTTTTCTTCTGAAAAATCGTGGACATGGCAGTAAACGTTAACACACGCAACTGCAAAAAAACAATTTTGAATAAAACCTTGAAAATCCTTTTCTTTGGAAGACTCAAAACAATTTGTTCATTAATTTAAATTAGTTAGAAAAAAACAGTAATTCACAAAATTAAATTATCCCGACGCATAAATGATAATAACAAAACAAATAACGAATTTCCATAATTTGCGAGCTTAAGTGCGGCGAAGGAGGGCGGCGGGCGGCAACGGGTTAGCTGGGCAGAATTTATCAAGCCTCGAGGACTTATTTAGGCGCAGGAAATTTTTCAGACTTAAAAGTTGGTTAGTAGCCAGGCTAAGCGGATTTGGTGCAAACTTTAAGAGAGAGGCTTTGGCCCGGCACATGAGGTGCGCTTACTTAAGTTATGCGGAACTTAGAGATATTTCCGGATAAAGAGCTTGCGGTTTTTTCCGGATGACATGTATTTTGAGATTTTTTCGGCTCTGTGAGTTTGTAATTACTTTGTATAGGGGAATACTCGACGAATAAAAGTTTGAGTATTAGAATCGTTCAGTGTGGGGCCGGAGATCAAAACTCGTCTTAGTACGAATAAAATATTCTTCAACTGACTTTGGATTTTTCACATAAGCAATTTACAAAGAACATTTAATAATTTATCATTTGTAGTTTGAGTAACGAATGCCTTCCTTTAAAACTCACGTTATAATAAGTTAACTGTTTAGGTACTTTCATGTGTATCTATCTATATATATAAAAATCAATCTAAATTTTCTTTGTCCTCGATGTTCTCGAAAATCACTTGGTTTCGCTGAAAATAGCACAGTTTGTTCTTATTAGTGCCGGGGAGGTTTAGAAAGTAGTTTGAATGTACTCCAATATGTAAAATAGTTGCTATAACGTTTTAAAATTAGTATAAAAAACATTGAACCCGTCATGTTTTATTTAGATTAGTCCATAGATAAAACACTCTGGTTAGCTTCAGATTGCATATTCAAAAGAAGAAGGTTTCTTTGGATACAGTATTTTCAAAATGTAAAACACAAGTAGGTACCTACATAAGAACTCTTTTATTTAGATATGTTTTGAAAAAATAAACGCTTGGAATGAAACAAATTTTTCAAATAGTTTCTTTGTTTAGAGATAGTTACTTTCACTGTCAAATCAATTATGGCACCCTAATGACAAGCAAGAATTCACAACATCATAACTTTATTCCAAATTCCCGATCAAGGCCGGGTACACATCAGATAATATAAAATAAAATATTTATTATAAAATTAAATCTTTTGAACATAAGTATTTCAAAATTATCCATTAAAAACTGTTACAAAATTATCCATTAAAAACTGTTACAAAATTATCCATTAAAAACTGTTACAAAATTATCCATTAAAAACTGTTACAAAATTATCCATTAAAAACTGTTACAAAATTATCTATTAGAAACTATTTTTTCTTATGTGCATTAAAAATAAAACATAAGAAAGAAAATTTAATCTTTAAAAACGAAGTAAATTTCTTAATAATCTAATTAAAAGAATTTCTTTCAGCTTGCTAAGGCTGCTCTCTGACGGTCCGGTGAGGAATGAACATTTCACTCGCTACTGGAGACACTGCGCAGAAAAGTCCCACAATGGACTGCGTTGCAAACCGTTACCTTACTTTAGCAAACTTGACTTTTCTGTGCAGTGTCTGCAGTAACGAGTGAAATGTTCATTCCTCACCGGACCGTCAGAGAGCAGCCTAAGTCATCAATATCTTATTAATGTGGTAAACTGTCATTTTGTACCACAGAATTGATCTTACTGAAAGAATTTTGAGACTCTGATAAAAGCAATCAATATTATGCCTTTGTTCATATAAACTATTATGAGCCCAAATTAAACAAGATTGAGTAGTGAGTTAAAAACTTTCAGTATCGCCTTGGTGAAAAAAAAAACATTCGGAATAAAAACTTTGTTTGAAATTGTAACGGGTTGAACAACTCACCCCGTTTCCTGCTGTAGACAGGCGACAACATTGGGCAAGCGACACCATCCTTAATTAAAAACGAAGAAGAAGACAATCGACCAACTCCAGTCTTCGAGTGACCTTGCTGCGCTGAGGATGTTCCGTTGGTGACGAAGCGAGCGATTTTCGATGGCGACTCTACTCGACGAATTGGTGATACAACAGTATCTTTGTTTAATATATAAATTCTGGTTTACCCTAACCTATTTTTTATATTAGTTTCGATGTGTGACTTGGCGCCCAGATCTAAAATCTCTCATAGAGGCTATGCTTATTTAGAAATACAGAATACTTTGTTACAATAACATCTTTTTTAAATTCTTTATTAATTATTTGACAATGGTTTTCGAGATTGGCACACCCCTGAGTACATTGTTAGAGTCAGTAACAACTTTTATATCTTAACTAACTTATAATCATATTTTTTCATTAAATAAACTTAAATTTCAAACATTAAATCTTTCTTTTATTCAAAAGTACGGAATGAGAGGAAAGCAGGTTACATTATGGCTCCCAACGTGGGGCCCGAACCCACGACCTTGAGATTAAGAGTCTTAGGATTTAATTTATGTTTGTTAGCAGGATCATCCCCCTTTTCACCTCTTCCACTTCGTAACATTCCACAATCACAAATACAATTTCATAATAGTATTTAAATAATGTTTTTGAGTGCCACGCCGTAAAGCAATTTGTGCAAGGGTAATCAAACAGATCCACATTTCAACTCACCTCCCTCATAGGGGACCGAAAATGTATGATGAGATGCCTGAAAGTCTGAAGAATGAATTAATTTAAAAATAATTGTTATGCGATAACTATAATTTTAAATATAAACATTGTGATGGATTTGAGTTTTAACAAGAACGTATTTTTCTTTATTCTTTAAAATAATTCATGTAAATTTGAAGTCTCGAAGATTATGGGTGGCCGCACGGACAATTTATGAGCTTCTTAAATAAAAATACCAGAGTTTCATGGAACTCATAGAGGTAGGATTTATTGTAAACACATCCCTTAATAATGATTTATAACTTGTGAATTCTTACTTTGTTCCTTTTCACGGAAATAACGCAGGCAATTGAGGCAGTTAAACAAACATGCTGAAAATTCAAAGACACTACAGAAACTAGACACTTTAGAGGAAACGTGCAGACGAGACAGGGACCATTGAAGAGGGTAAAGTATCAAATGACCCAGAAATATTCCAGTGACGGTAGGTGAGATGAACTCGGCAATGAAAAAGATCTCCGAAATAACCGTTAATTAGATTGGAGAGTTGTGCAATTTCGGCGTAAATTACGTATTTGGAAAAGGGCAGGCTTGTCTAGAGTACCACTTTGGGTACATATAATGATTTACGAGCATATTAAATTGCATACTAAATAGAATCAACACGGTTTAGTTTATGTTAAAATTAACTAGTTGCTATGGTTCGAAACCGCATACTGGTGCCTCATCTAAAATAACTAAAACAAATGAAATAAGGATTTTTTGAACGACCCGTGTATAAATCTTGGGGACGCCCCTGGAATTTTGAAAGTGTAGAAATAATGGAGAGAGGGCGTCTAAGAATTAGTTAATGTGACATCTCTAGAAAAGCAGTAATTAATTATTGATTTTAGAAATGAGCTGGAATGTTCTACCTACCCTTAGGACTGGAGACGATAAATTATCATGTTAGTGACGGAATTAGTGAGAAGCGGTCAGGCCTTGGACGGGCGTTGTTTTTATAATATTTCCAGAGGCGTATTAAGAGACCAGTGTCGATCTCGAATGTGATTCGGTGTCAAGCGCCACTGGGAAACAGCCTTTTATTCTGCATTCAGATTTACGGTTTTTTTTGAGGAATAAAGTAGGATATAGTATAGGCTTGATGACTTCGATTATGAAATTGAACTTATCTAGTTTTAAGTCACTAGCTACAGGTCTAAGTTGTAAGTCGCTATCTATATAAGTCTTAGATGTAAATCACTAATTGTAAGTCTTAATTAAGTATTTTCTAGTTATAAATCTTAGCTGTAAGCCATTAGTGATAAATCTGATAAGTAAGTTATTAGATATAAGTCTAAGTGATAAGGTATGGGTTAGATAAATTATGATGTAAAGCGCCTTGAGGTGATTTTCTCGCGAAGACGGCGCTGTGGAAGTGGTCCATTTATTGTTTTTATTATTGCCTGAACGGATTTCTAAACCAAGCAAAATGGGTACGTTTGGCACTCACAATTCTAGTAGGAACGGTACCTATTTTGGTTCGATAGTGGGATCAACCAGTAAGTAAATATCTTACTCAGAATAGTTGGTTTAAAAGAGATAATTTAAAAGAATTATAAGTTTGTTAAGTTGGCGAAGGATACCTAATACGGACCTGTGCGAGGAACAACGGGGAGTCGGTATTAAGGGAGATAAGGGAGGTCGGTTGGAAGGGAGAGAAGAGAGAGTCGAGACAGTCAGTTGTGGAGGAGGGACGTGGTCGGTTCGGAAGACGAGGTGATAGTCGGTTTTGGAGAGTTGGGGAAGAGGGAAGTCGGTCTTGAGTAGGCAGGGAGAGTCGGTTTAGAGAGTCGAGAGGAGGAGGGTCGTTTTTGGGAGAAGAGAGTGAAAGCCGGGTTTTAGAGAGTATACCGTCTGGGTATTGCATGGTGTTTTAGCATGCTAAAAATACGCGCGTGGGAATGGTAGTTACTGCTTTGCGGGTTGGGTTTGTGATTAAACGAAGATATTTTGGATATGCACTAAGAAGTATGGTAAGTTTTATTAATTTACTAACAACTACATTAACCAGCTTCCCAACATTAACAAAAATCTAATCACGTTACAGAGTCTAAATTGGATAAATATTTTGTAAACTGGATCAGAACCGTTCTGATATATCGGTATGCAAATACATTTTAAGATACCCGAGCGGGTACATATAACTTCATTAAGTATTTTATGATAACATCTCGTTACACATCAGTTTATCTTCACACAGGCACTATCGACAGTGTAATTACCGTCACTCAATACAAGTAGTCAACCTTTAAGTATTCAAAAATACCTATTTTACAGAAATATATTTAGGTACTTATGATAATTTCCAATAGATACCTACCTATACAATTGTCTTTTATTGAGTTAAATCATAATCAATCAATGTCAATAAGTGATTTCATCTACCTTCACGTTCGATCCCGCGTGCGTTGGTTAAGGGGAGAGGCGAGTGGACTTTCACAGGCTCCCTACCTACCTGGAGGGCGAGCGAAGGAGACAACATGCCGGTCTGGCTTCGCCTAATTATTCCTCATGGACAAAGAACTGGACTTTGAATGTTGAAGGTACCCGTTGATTCAGAGGGTAGGCCTGGTTCTCCTACTATCCTGACGTTGGTGAGTTATTTTCCCAGCATAGCGTCGGCATTTTGGGATTGTTTGAGCGGACTCACATTCCAAGGTGTCATGGATCAATGCCTACCTTTGACAATATTCAATAGCGAGGGGACGTTTTCACAGAGGAGTTAATCGATGGGGACAATTATTCGTCATTGGCTTTCCTACTCGTTTTTACTGGGAGGCGGAGGGACGAGGTTGGCAGTGGACTCGCTACCCTTTTCTGATGCACGTATGGAGTTTTTCTGGCTGTATAATGAAATGACTTGGCGACAGCAGCTTTCCGCAACTCTAGATTCAACGGTGATCTCGTTGTGATTGAATCATAACGAAGACCCCATTCACCAAGAATCACACTCCGGCAGGAGTTAAAATATGTAAAACTTACGTTTATTATGTGTATTTTAATTATTAATACTTATATTAGAATGTATACATGAAGGTGTTATCTTACAGCGGGCACAAACGTTGTATTTTAATATCCTACACTCTGGGATGCATTGGAAAAACTAGCGTATTGCAGATTATAAAAAACTACAGTTTACATATATTATTGAGAAGTACGTTTATGTTTGGATGGATATCGCGACAGGCCGCCAAAGAAAGGTCGTTGCGATCTCTTCCCAGACGTGTCATGAGGCCTCACAACCCTCATTTCACAAAATATATATTTCGCCGACACAAGTCGATCTCCTCGACAAACAGTTCCCTCGAATTCCCCAATACGAGATGTCTGACGCGCCGTAACATCACCAGAAGCTGATCCTCTATGCATTGAGCTACGTTAAGACACCTCGTGTATATTGATGGGTCCCAAAGCACTAGGAGCTGATCCTCTATGCATTGAGCTAAGTCGAGACACCTCGTGTATATTGATGGATAAAAGATGGCAATCATCAATTAAATTAAAGAATTACACTCCGACAGGAGTTAAAATATGTAAAACTTACGTTTATCATGTGTATTGTAATTATTGATATTTATATTAGAATTTATACATGAAGGTGTTATCTTACAGCGGGCACAAACGTTGTATTTTAATATCCTACACTCTGGGATGCATTGGAAAAACTAGCGTATTGCAGATTATAAAAAACTACAGTTTACATATATTATTGACAAGTACGTATATGTTTGGATGGATATCGCGACAGGCCGCCAAAGAAAAGGTCGTTGCGATCTCTTCCCAGACGTGTCATGAGGCCTCACAACGCTCGTTTCACAAAATATATATTTCGCCGACACAAGTCGATCTCCTCGACAAACAGTTCCCTCGTATTCCCCAATACGAGATGTCTGACGCGCCGTAACATCACCAGAAGCTGATCCTCTAGGCATTGAGCTACGTTGAGACACCTCGTGTATATTGATGGGTCCCAAAGCACCAGGAGCTGATCCTCTATGCATTGAGCTACGTCAAGACACCTCGTGTATATTGATGGATACGAAATCACCAACACCAATCACTTGTGCCTTAAATCTGGTAGAGCTATCTCCCAGTGCATATTTGTGAATGAAAAAACCTTCACCAGTTCCGGAACCCAAATCATCCTCTGGCAAGAGATATAAACATGGCAATCTTCAATTAAATTAAAACAACCGGAGGAGCTGGAATTGGTACTTCAGTGGGCTGGAATTTGACTTCCACCACCCAATGAAGTTGAGGCTATGGAGGTGACCAATTGTTAAAAGCAAATTCCATGTCTTATCTCGATACCAAACCAATAAAATACCTACCCGTAGAACTAATAAATCGTATAATATAACTAACTGAAAAAATACCTAACCGTAGAACCGAGTGATTACGTAGTTAAATAATGTTAATTGGTTCATCATGAAATATGTCATTTATTCGATTGTGTTAGTGTTTCATCAGTTGCTGCGTACAGACTCTCCGAGGCGAGGGCGAGATGTGCATTCACGGTAGGAATTCTCATTCCCCATTATTCTAGGTATGGTAATCCAATTCAGGTATTAGGTCTCTAAGGCGAGTGCCTATATCAATTAATATAAGCCGAATAATAGTATTTATATTGTGAAGAGTAGTTCGGAGTGCGGGAGATATGAAATTTAAATTCAAGATAGTAAATTGTATCAGAGTCATTTAAAAATCAACAGAAAGCAGCACCCCAAAGTCTAAAAGAACCAAAAGTTACCACACAAACCTGGATCACGTCCTGATGACCGAAACAAAAAATTTACACAACGTGCGAGGGGCGGATCCAAATAAACGAGGAAGAGGAAGGTCGGCTTGCTAAGAAATATTTAATTGATCAGGTGATTAATTAAACATATTTTAATCTTTTTAGAATCTAGTCAGAATCTAAGCGGAATCGGAGCAGCCGACTGTCGCGAATATTCGACAGGGAGAAACAACTAAATGCCAAGAAAAAAATATTATCGTTAGGCAGGGGGGGGGGGGAACCATTACATGTGTTAAAAAAAGTTATCAAAAAGGTTAATTTTCTTGAAAGACGAAGAAATAAACTAAACAGAAATAAATACTGCAGAAGTAATTCGTAAAACTACGGTTGCTCCACATTTGGACTGTTGCTCTACGATATTATATTTGGTCGATGAAGGCAATCTAAACAAGCTAGAAATTATTCAAAACAGAGTTATGAGATATATACTAAGGAAATTTTTATCATTTATCCATACTTTATAAATTATGAATAAATTATTTTTTAGTATTCATATATCCCTGATGATGACAAAATTGTTGTCGAAACATGTAAATGTTTATGTATATTTATAAAGTGGTGTAAACAAAGTGTATTTTATAATTAATTCGTTAATAAAAAATAAAAAAATTACCATGCTAATTTATAATTTACATACAATAAATAACTATGTTTTAGTAAGTAGATTGTTCACGTGTACTTGACATGTGTAAAAACGCAATATAATTAAACAAATGATTGAATTTGTTAAATGAAATCTACCTTAGCGTAAGTAAATATATATTAATTTTTATGTGCTTATTAAATATTAAATTGATTATTAGATTTTGATCTTGTGTTTTATTGAGAAGTATGCGGGAATGTGCTGACTTTATGCTGTAATTATGTTTTTTTTATGTTTATTATTTATTTTAAATGGATTCCTGATATTTAACATCTTATTTATAATTGTTTTTTTTTGGTGTAGATAGGGTTTTTTAAGATGACTCTAATTATTGTTTTGTGGGTTGTGTTATGTGTCTTAAGGGGGAGAGGAACTTCGTAGATGGATTATTTTTTAATTCGAAATAATAATAATATTATTACTGAATATGATAAACACAATGTTTTGAAAGTGAAATTTTAATATTACTTATTTTTTAAATTTACACGGTCATGCCAATTATAAAAATGAGAAATATACGAACGTTTTACAAAATATTTTAAATAGCTGAATATTTAAAAAGAATACATTTTCATTTTTTTTAATTGTTGAGAAGAAATTACAAGAAAAGAATAAGAGAGTAGTTTTTTCATAAACACAAATACTAATAAGATTTTTAAAAATATTTCGTGTTAATCACAGTTTAACATATAAATATCAAGATGTTTCGGAAGCGAAGCTTTTCTTATCAGGATACATAGTATATTAGGAAATAATAATAAGTTTCGAAAATATAAAAATATTTCTTATTGATTTTATTAATAATGTCACCACTGATTAATTCACATTTATTGAAGAAGAAAGCATTTTCGTTTTTGCAAAAAATTTATATAAAAACAAAAACGTACCGGAAAGGAGTACAATTATTTTTCTCCACTTTCAAAAATTATTTTAATATTTTGTAAAACGGTAAAAATTGTGTTTTGTAGAACGGTGAGATTTTAATGTCTGATTGATTTTGATAAATGGTAAGCTAATTAAAAAAATTAAAATTATGTGTATATAATACATAATTTTCTGTTTAAAAATATTACCTTTATCGTATTGTGCAATAATATCATAATTATTTCGAATTAATAAATAACCCTCTCCCCTTAATATGTGCCTGCAGCTCCACTTCATGCCAATATACCATAAATTAATTTGCTTTGAGAAAGGGCAAATTAGACATTATAAAGTTATTTTATTGACATAATGTTGATTCTTTTTACAGTCAATTTAATATTATGATATGAAGTTCCGATTGTAGTTTGGAATCCACTGAATTTTTGAAACTTGATATTTAATATAAAATCGGAATAATTATTTTTTTCGCAAGTGCAGTTTGTGGTTTTTGAGGTAATAGATGAGTGTAGGTTAGATTAGGTAGTAGTATGTAGGCATAGGTTTAAATGTAGGTTAAAATGGTTTTTGGTTGCCCAACATAGGTTTCACTGAATTTAAAATATTTGGTTTTGGGGGTGTTTAAGGTTAGTAGATTCTTGTCGAGCTATTTCTTGTTATTTCCTTCATAGCAAATATCCATATTTTTAAGGGCTTTTTCCAAAGTTTGCGTTTTGAATAGAATTACCATATCATCAGCGTGTTTGGATACATAGATTCATGATTCAGTGAAACCTTTTTTAGTGTGAAAAAAATACGAGTACATGTACAATGTTTAAAACAACAAAAAACTTCAATTAATTAGTTTTATGAACAATCTGTACTGTTTAAATCTAACTTAAATTAAACATAGCCAAGATCGCCCTTAATGTGATAGCCAAATTAAAAAAAAAAACTATCTTGATTATATAAGAAAAATGGTACCAAATTTTATTTACCAGGTTATTGAACACCTGTTGGCTTTTATAAACATAATGTATCACCTACAATAATAGTGTAAAAAGACGGCTACGTACATTTGTTAGTTAAAGATTAAAAAATAACACAGAAGAAGTAATTTTAGAGAAATACATATCAGATACATAAACTAATTATTTACGCTTTGATGCAGGACGAAGAGGTTTTGGAAAATATTGAAAAAGTCTATATACTCGTATTTAATCACTGTAGAAAAAAATATTAACATAACCTAAATGTAATATGAAAACGGAAAAAATGACAGAAAATAAAAAGATTTCAGTCGCATCTGGGACTCGAACCCAGGTCCTCTTTATTCTATTTTGTACCTACATACTTTACTCTCGTAGGGTATGTAGGTACAAAATGATCTATAAAATATGTTATTTCATCTCAAAGAGATATAAAAAAAAAAACAAAAACGATGTTTTTTGCTAGACTTAGGTAATATAAGAATACAATTTTACGAAATTAAAACCCTAAAAATTTGACGTTCCGACGAAATTGCTGCAAGATTTTTAATTTAGTTTCCCCAACATTAAATTAATGGAAAAATGCGGAAGGCCCTGTTTTTATTTCATTTTGAACTAAATTGCAATTTTTCACTGTATGAGGATCACCAGCTGTTTTATCACATGTGTTTTACAAATTACTTACAGTTTACTTACCGAGAACGTATTTTCCTTTTCAAAAAACCGAAACAAAAGCAACATTGTAAGACCTTTTTTTTTTAAGTATCTGAAGTCATCTTGAAATTTTTTTGCAGAAAAAACGTTTTTAAGAAAGTTAATAACTTTCGTAGCATTTTGGAAATAATGAAGCCGAAAGAAGATAAACATTTTTTATTGCTCTCATCAATTAACTACCTAAATGTTGAATTACAAAAAAAAATTAAAAAAATGGTTTACTTCGAGTTTTGTGTTCAAGTGATTGTTTTTTATCCTATATTCTGTTTTAGTACCGCTAAATCGTATATCAGGAAGATTTTGAAACGTTTTTTTTTAATAAAAATAAATATTTTTCAACGTACCCTAACGTATGTACTACCATAATGTAATGTTAAAGTATTTTGATTTTTTTATATCTGAAACTATTCTGGGATAGGTGACAATGGTATGTTCCAGGTGGTTAGCTACCTTACTTTTAGTCGGGTATTTTGATGATTTTTACTATGCTGATTATATTTGTGTACTGAAATTACAAAAATAACGTAGTAGTTTTACTTAGAATTACATGAATCGTGATTGTGTAACTTAAAAAAATATCACAATTTTTCCGTTACACACTATTTTTATAAACGATGATTATACGCAATTATTAGTAACCAAAAAACACACTCAAGTAAGCAACAGAGAGATACCTGTCTACTTGTTTCGAATATAGCTAAATCAATAAATATTAGTAATTAAATTCACGAAATGCTACACTCGATTTATGAAAGTCTTGATACGACTTCTCGTTCAATATTTTGATTAAAGCCATATTATGATAATCAAAAACCGATAGCAATATTATGTGATTAATTATTACAGAAATCATTACACGTATATTACAATAATGTAAGAACTTTCTGTAAACCACTTCGCGCTTACGTATTTTACCTTTGATGGTAGACTTCGAAATAGTGGTAGACAAAGTTCGAAAAAACTGATTTTCTAGTATATTTTTTGTTCATAGACATATTTTTTTGTTTATTTATTACATATTCATTTAAAACTT
Organism: Halesus radiatus; assembly: GCA_022606495.2. Taxonomy (NCBI): domain Eukaryota; kingdom Metazoa; phylum Arthropoda; class Insecta; order Trichoptera; family Limnephilidae; genus Halesus; species Halesus radiatus. The sequence goes on from JAHDVE020009110.1 coordinate 242,321, forward strand.
CTTTCTTTTATTTATTTAACAGTAAAATAAATGTATAATAACATTACATTTAAATTATGTTGTTAGTACGAATGACGTGCTCGGTAAATGATTCATATATTATTACAGTGTTCTGCACAGGTAAATTGTTCTTGATTAATTTGTGTTTAAAACAATGCATAGCTTTTCGGCACGTTCCAGAGTGGTAGATACTTTCAGTATCGCCCTGGTGAAAGACCACCATTCTGAGAAGAATCGTTGCTCTCGATGGATTTTTAATTTTTTTTTATATAAATACCGCACAAGAGTCCCAACTGCTCCCAACAGTCTAGAGCCAGTGAGACTATGGCATCCCCAATTGTGGAATGTTGTGAGGCTGAAGGTATTGGGGAGGAGAAGGAGAAGGGGAAGAGGAAGGTGGGAAAATATCTGGCTGTTCAGGTCTGGTCACCAAATACGGTTAAAAGCCATTTGAAGCAACGTTTTAATTTTGAATGGTGGTTTTTCACCAGAGCGATACTGAGAGTATCTTCCACTCTGGAACGTGCGAAAATATACTAGATATTATTTTGAAATGAATTAATTGTGAAACAATACAAATTAAGTAAATAAAATTTACTTGCGCACGCAGGGATTTGAACCCGCGACCTACGGATTTGTAGTCGAAAGCCTCACCCCTCGAGTATGAAGGATTTAGCCGTGTTTGGTTACAAAATCTGAATAGCTTTGTACTCCACCTTCCTCTTCCGTATTTTTTTTCACCTTCTCACTACCTTCAACATCATAACGTAAACAAATTAAGGATCCCACAGTCTCATTGGCTCCAGACGGTTGGGAGCGGCTAGGGAAACCTATACTATTTCAGACCAACTGACGTATTGGGGCTCTATTATAGAAGCCCGAGTAAACCTGGTTTCCAAGAAACTGAGCGTCTTGTATGGGGCTAGCATATTCTTCAATAGTGACCAATTGCTCATCCTACACAAATCACAAGTACATCGAACAGTTGAATTTGGAAGTCACCTCTGAGCTGGAGCTACCACATACTTGATCTTGCTTCTGTGCAAAGGAGGGCGGTTCGTTTGATAAACAGACCGACTGCCATCTCTAATGCATAGACGCAATGTACGTATGCTGAGTCTATTCTACAGACATTTCAATGAAACCTCCTCGAAGGGGCTAGCAGCATTGATCCCCTCCGCGCCGGTGCACGCGCGTGAAATTGAACATCAATTTATAGTTGATATTGGCTTTTTGAGAATGGGTCGTTTCGCTGACTCGTTTTTGTGTAAATCGGCTCGTATAATGAATGAGCTACTGGCATCTGTCTGTCCTCCTAAATTTAATCCGGGCCTCTTCAAGGAACGCATTAAGAAATATTTCTTGCAGCCCCCTCCTTAACCCGCCTCACAATGTTGCCCAACCGGAAAGGGATATAGTTCCCCTTTATATGTTATACAGGGCGCTCTTGTGAAGTGTCACATAAAAAAAATAGGAAAAGTATAAAACATTATGAGAAAAAAAACGCATATAAATGGTAAATGTAACAACATAATTTTTATTACACATAAAAAAGTTATTTTGATACATTTGATTTGATATTATTAAGTTATGAAAAAAATTGTTCCTTTTGTTTTTATCCAGATCGACATCTTACCATATATTTGATTATTGCATTGGTGTATTCTCTACGGGTTGTTCAACGATCTTGGCACGTGGTTATAAAGTTTAATGGCGTATTACTTAAAATGATGTTTTTTCTTTGGGTTGGTATATTTTAACGGAAAATTTAGGGTGTAGTTTATTGAAGATCTGGTTATCGTTGATCGGGATTGTCAGGGCATATTATCAGATTGGATTTGAAGAGATGAAGGATTACGAACTCGCGTAAAGTTGTCTGATAGTCATATCGTTTAAGTCTTTAAAATATGTTACTTGAAGAATAATTATTGTCTTTTGTGCTTCTACTAGTGGGTTTACATAAATATTGGTTGCACTTAAACACGACGGTAGTTCATGTTATTTGATTATGTAATGGGAGATAATATAATAAAGTTATTAGTATTTATATAGAAGATGTTCTTGAGACTTTTAAAGAGGAAGTTTTTTCGTTTAGTTGTTTTATAAAAATGTCCTTTAAATACAACATATGATAATTTGTGACATCATTTCAGTTAAGGTGTAATTCGATGGGTTTAACGGTAATTTGCGACAAATTGTGGACAGTAGGAATGCAAACTTAAACAATGTGCCTGTCACATACCTTATTGTGGAGTCTAAACACCGTAAAATTGCTTATGCCATGACTACACGATCGCCTAACCTCCTAATTTGAACGTTTGGGCGATTGTGTAGAGGAGTTGTTCGTACGCGATGGGCCAACGGTGCTCGAGTTCGGCGAGTTCGCCCGCCATCGCTCCGGTGGCGAACTAGTTTGCTCAACTTTCTGAATAGTTGGCCCGAACTCGCACAAACCAGCCTCCACACATTGGCTGTTCAGTACGAGTTCGGCAGGTTATCCTCACGGGCATGCTGCGCGAAAAATAAAACATGACTGAACTATATTTATAATGACGTGAAAAGACTCAAATATGCAACTAACTCCCAAATAAATGCTCATATATTCATTATGCATATTGTACTAACAATAATAATAATTGGATAATTTATATGGTGCCGTTTTTAATCAAAAATTACCTCAGTAGAGAAATGCATGTAATCCGATGTACAATCGGGCTAGTTGTTTTATTTTTTTGCGCTGCAATCTGACTCTAATAGATTAAACAGCTACCGTCATATTAATTTCCGGTATTATGAGTATGTAATGAGAAACGAAATGTGTCAATAATATTGTAATTTCGGTAGACTTTGTATGAATATCGGTAGATCGATTTTAGCTATTGGAGTTCGTAGTTTGATTGTTAGCCGATCATGGAGTTGCCCGATTTATACTCACTATACGATCGGCCAATGTCCCAACTCTGAACCGAGTTCGGGTTGGGATGTTGGGCGATTGTGTGGTCGTAGCATTAGATCCACCACAGTAAGCGGCGAGTTCCTATACATGAATTCCTTTACATGAGAAAACTAAAATACCCATAGCAAGGTGAAAACGGGTCGTCTCAAATGCCAGAATAAAATAATAGAATTTAATCTTATTAGATTTGATTTTCAATGTAGTTATAAAAAAAGTATTGCATGAACTTTATTTTTAAAGTAAATATTCAATTTTTTTTAATTATTTTCCCTTACGAATAACTACGCATGAGTGCAGTTATCTAATAGAGTACTTACTTATGTACTTAAGTATCTACCTACTTACTCCTGATCTAGTTTCTGGTCCATTTTGCTGGGAAGTTTTAAAATTACTCTCGAGCTCCTTTTGCGTTTCGTGACAGGCTATTTTTTTTCCGCGTCACGTGACAGTAATTCTTTACGCGTTTTTTACAGTATTTACAAAATTAATGAATACTTCAAAGATTTTTACACTTGCAAAATGATTTTTCATGAATCAATAGCCGCTTCCATTAAATCATTATCGCCAACTTTCCAAGAACTTGCGTTATCAATCAAATTCACCTGTGAATTTATCCATTTGCAAACGAAACAAAAAAATGATATTTTTAAAGAAAATCGTAAACGTTCACTTTCTATGCTTTTTTTAATATTAGAACTAAATGATATAACAAAATACTCTTTGCCTTTGAACACATAAAGAATTTTCTCAGTAGGTAAGTAGGTAGGTATTTAAATTATATATGAAAAATGTTAAATACGAGTTTTTATTCAGATTCAAATTTTCTCAGAACAACAGTAAAATAATGATAAATAATGATCATTAATCTAGAGAGTCTTCACTGTTTTCCAAGAAACTGAAATGTCCTAAAGAGTTCTGAGCATGGCTTTGACAGATTAATAGCCTCAATGAGACCAATCTACGTTGATTGAACAAATAAGTTGTTTTGTGTTGATCATTTCTGAAAATTTTCTTAAGAATTGAATGTGATATAATGAAGTAATTAATTTATAAATCAATTATTAGCATGCCTGTAATTTTCTTTACGGTTTATGAAGTTATTAAAAAGGTATCTATGTCGGGTGTTGGGTAAAATTATAAATTAACACCATTCATTACTTTGAAAATAGGCAAAAATGTTTTTTTTATAGCTCCCAAAATTTTACATTTATTATCTACAGAATGTAAGTGTCCAAGCATATCGTCTTTAAACACATATAAAAAAACTGGACAAAAACCAAAGATATCAACCCTTTCCTGCTATATTTGCGTATTTTTCACATTTTTTTATTTAACTTACCTTCAACATCCGTGTATTAATACAATTATTATTTTTCTCTCAAAAAAAAATTATTAAGATAAACCAACAATTTTTTTATATTTCATTCTATCTGATTTTCTTATTCAGTCTTATTAGTATTATACATTTAATATTTTTAAGTAAAAACTCTCTTAATTTGTAAACTTGCAAAGATATATATATATGTTATGGTTGAGATTTTCACGGGTGTAAGATGTAGAATAATTTTCTCGGTTTACCCGCGTAATGTAGTCCTTAGAAGGAATTTTTAACTCCTGACGTTTCGGACAAATCACATTGTCCATCTTCAGAGGCCTTCGAAATTCATAAACATAAAAACAATATGAATACTAGAAATGACTCAATTAGAATTCCCGACACTTGGAAAGTCATAATCGATCAAAATTCCCCGATAACATCACTTCCAAAATTATTAGAATTACCCTCAACTTCCTTAAATAAAAATAACCCGGTTACTATGCGTAAACAGCCTATTAAATGCCCCACCCCTACCCCCACCCCTTTTATCTACACGCGTTCTGCGTCCTAGACTATTAAAATGATTTGCAACCACTTAGGTTTTGACTTTTGGATTGAACGGACACGCTCAAGCGATCAGTTCAAAACAAAACTCAAGACATAAGGCCTCTGAAGATGGACAATGTGATTTGTCCGAAACGTCAGGAGTTAAAAAGTCCTTCTAAGGACTACATTACGCGGGTAAACCGAGAAAATTATTCTACATATATATATATGTTATGGTTGAGATTTTCACGGGTGTAAGATGTAGAATAAGTTTCTCGGTTTACCCGCGTGATTTAGTCCGTAGAAGGACTTTTTAACTCCCGACGTTTCGGACAAATCACATTGTCACATTGTCAAAATCACACAGGCCTCTGAAGATGGACAATGTAATTTGTCCGAAACGTCGAGAGTTAAAAAGTCCTTCTAAGGACTACATTACGCGGGTAAACCGAGAAAATTATTCTACATATATATATATATGTATGTATGTATATCGGTAAATACATATAAACCAATATAAAGTAACATATACAGTATGCACATGCACTGGCCTTACCAATGTGGGATTTTTTGTTATATATATATACAATACACATAAATTTATATACGTGTATTCAAATAAAGATATAATTTAATAATAACATATACATATATATATATATATAGAAAAGTGTTAATAACATTTATACCTGTGTTTACATAAAAGTATGTATCATAAAATTTATTAATAAATTTAAAAAAAATTATGTACATATGCGTGACAAAGTACTTATTATATTCTTAAATAGATTTGTAGTTATTTTTGGCGTCATACTCATTAAATTAATAAAATTGCTTTGTTAACACCATTGTTTTTAATACTCGTATGTAAATATCAACATGCTATTTTGTTTAATATTACGAGCTAAATAAAAATTTATGTTATAAAAGTAAGTCCTTTTACATTGATAATTTGTGAACACTGTTAATAATCTCTTAAAATATAATGACGTAATTACTTTACAAATAAATTTGTAGCAAGTCTTTAATTTTATTTACGGTTTATGAAGTTACTTGAAAGGCATTTATTTCGGGTGTTGGGTTACATTTTAACATAATTCCATTAATTATTATGAAAATAGGGACATATTTATGTACCTATGATAATTCTAAATATTTGTTATTTGTAGTTATTTTGCGGCGTCATACTTAATAAATTAATAAGAATTACTTTGTTTCCTCCTTGTTTTTAATACACAAATATCGACATGTTTCGAAAGCGAAGCTTACCTCATCAGGATACACAGTATACCGTGCATCTTAATGATGAAAGCTTCGCTTTCGAAACATGTTAATTTATGTATTAAAAACTTATTAATTTATTTAATAATATTACTATTAAGCATTTCACGTGAAAGCGCTATAAAAAAACTGGATTTAACAGTTAAAATCAATTTTATTATTTTACACATACGAAGGGTCAATAAAATATTTTATTACAAAAAACATTTTTTTTTTCATCACTTTATATCATTTTTAAAAGGTATTCTGTTTTGTCAGTGTTCTGACAGTGAATATATTAATTTGTGGAATAATGTTAACACTAGAATCTTAATTAATGTTTAATGAATTACGACCAACAAATAAATCTGCAAAGAGTACGCAAGGCAAACGGAAAAAGAAGTAGTTAAAATCTTACGAAAGTTGGGTTATGAGTTTTCGACTTCATTTCCAACTTTGAATTAGGTGACCATATTTTAAATTACATCTTGCGAGAAAATGGTATCGCGGAGCCGAGACACTGATGCATCCAGCTCCCGAGGGGGAGACCACCCGCTGCGGAAAGTAATTTTCATGCCAAGGAAACCTCCTTGAGACGCAATTAGTATTCCTCTGGCGTCTTGTATTCCCTCTTATTCAACAAAGAAGATACCGCTCTATTAAAATAATACCGTCATATACACGGATCGATCCGCCATATAATTCACGCCATAGTGAAGTGAGAAACAAGCACCTTGCTTTATGCGGAATTGGGTTGGTGCATACGAGTAAGCTCGTAGCGTTATTACTTCTCAAGGTTTTGAGGAAAATAAATAAAGGGTTAGATGGTTTAGATAAGTAAAGAGGATATACGAAGAAGGGCGAGGTTAGCCACTAAATGAAGTTGTGATATAATAAATCGGAATGAATAAAACACTCGTGTCGGGTCATATAAAGAGCAAACATATCAGAGGGTACGTCTTATCGTCGATACAGCCAGGAGCAGGGACGTGCATTTCATATAGGTACAATCATTGCCTAACCTATCTTACTAACACAAAAAATAAATAATTTTAAAATGTATGTAAATATTTCAAGAAATTCATCGATACTTTCAAAAATACGCACGATGTTCCATATAAAAATGTGCACAAGAGAAGACTCGTTTATGTCATTTTCGAAAAAGGCCGTGACTTTTGGGACAAATTACCAATGTAGCAACCGGTGCCATCTGATGGTAATTCTATTGTTCAGTATAACTTAAATAATTATCATATTATGTTGACTTTCTTTCTTTGTGCGGTCGAAAAAAATAATGAAATATTTATGTGTCCAGTAATTGGGTTATAATGCATTAATAAAGTGGTTATTTGATGTTAGCAGGTAATCCCAACAAACATCGGCTGAAGCCAGCAGCTTAGCCTTTAAATATTAAATAATTCACTGTTTTTACTACCGTATACCCTGATTAGAAACTCTGTGCACGCCACTGGCGAGGAGTGTGTGCTAGATAAGATATGTGTAGTATCCTATTATCTCTGCCTACCCTATGAAGAAATTTAGCTGATTAGTTGGATTATAAATAATATAATATGATAGGCACTTGAATTATAAATTTTACAATGATTTTACTTATTTAAGTATTATTTCTTATGTACTTTAATTTCCAAGTAAAAAAAAATAAAAAAAGTAAATAGAAATAAAAAAAAATAAAAAAAAATTTAAGATTTCAAGATTACTTTTTTTAATCATTGACCCCTTTCGGCTTTTATATAGTACATCATAAAGTATTAGACATAAACTATAATGTAAAAAATATGTAAGTAATAAAGAGCACAAATCAGCGTAAATAAAAACAAATAACAAATTTAAGAATACCTGTAAATAACTAAGCAAGAATAAGCGACTACTGAAGGTATATTAAAAATTTTACCCGAAAAAAGAGAAAAAAGAAATTATTAAATAAAATATTAATAATACTTCCAATTAAAATGGTTCGTAATATTTCCATACACAATTAATTTAATCACTGAATACATCATTACTACAAGTAGAGAGAGAGAGAGAGAGATATGTGTAATATATATATAATATACCACAGAGTATATCAGAGTAGATAAATAAGTTTATGAGTACATGTTTAATAATAAAAATAATTGGATTACTTCTATAGCGCCGTTTTCGTGAGAAAATCACCTCAAGGGCGCTTTACAATTAATTAAATAACATATACAACCAACACCTTACAGTTAAACTTTATTACTAATGGCTTATAAGTAAGACTTATGGCTAGGGACTAACTACTGAGACTCATAATTAGTGACTTACATCTATGGCTTATAGGTAGTCACTTACCAACTAAAAGTTAAAGCTAGTGACAATTTAAACTTAAGTAGGCATAACTAAAATAAAAACCTAAAACATATATTAACCTAGTACCTATTTAAAACTAATACATATCTATGACCGAGTGCATATTGTGTATACAATACTGCAAAATGACGTACAACTATGGCTTAAAACTATAGTCTTACAACTAACATACCTATTTATAATAATATAAATACATGTATGATTATTGCTCGTGCTGTGAGTGGTAAAGCACACAAAAGTGTAATAATTTTTATTGAAATTAAAGATGCATTGTATCAGCGATACATTACATATATCAGTGACATGCGCATATATAAATATATATTATCAAAGTTTTGAATTCTATGTAACAAGGTGATTGTGCGTCGCTTTCAGTATTTCATTTTTATTTTTATAATAACTTCACACATGAGGCCCTGCGAGAGGGAAATAGTTTTCCTCAAGGCCTACGTCATCTTTGGGGATGCTGTGTGGATGGTTTTTAGAGGACAGGAAGGAGTGAACCTGGGTCTTGAAGAAACCCATAGGAGGGAGGAAACACAGAGGCCGGCAGATCATACCACAGCCGAGCTGTGACAAATGCCAACCATGTACAGATGTTGGGCGCGCGTTTGTCGTATTTCCCGACTGTGCACTAGTACCAAAGGGATCAATGACGCTAGTTCCTTAGAGCATCTAACATTAAAATACCTGTAAAACAATGACAGCATTCCCACCTGATGTGTGTGCTCCAAAGATTGCAATTGGGTCAAGGGTTTTTTCAGATATTTTTTAGCTCCCGAACAGAGGTGGCTGCCAAATTCTACATTGGAGTGCACTTACGATTCGTACAGGGTTAGTAGTATTATTGCAATGGAACGGAAATGATAATCTTGTTTGTCTGGCCGGTATATGGAAGTTTATTAACTGATTTAAATCAGGGCTGTCAATTTATTATGTAATTAATATTTTAAGTAAAAACACTAGATCGAAAATAAATCCTCAATCATTCAAATTCATTAATCGTAACAGATAAGGATAGTTTAATTATTATCTCGGTATATTTAGCTAATTTACATTTATTAAAATTTTAACAAATTATTGAGATATCTCTACAGTGACGTTACTTCCGAAAATCAAGGTCATAAAGCTTTTAGTAACAACCAACGATGATACGATTTTTGTCACGATGTTGTTTGCAAACATTTCAGCACAAATGTTAGATACCAATTAATACTGAATAGGTGTCACAGAGCTTTGAAATTTACTATCAGTACTGTCACGGAAATATATTTCAACGCACCATATTGATCACAACACTATACTAAAACATTTACCACGATGGAAGTTATCTACGATAGCTTCTATTTTTAACTTTAGCAGTACGTATGTTCAACAAAAGATACATACTGGTAAAGTGATAAGTATTTCGATATTGGCAGGTTGTCAATACATTTACGAGATACGTAGATACTTTTGAATTGAAGGAAGTTCAGAAGAAAAACTCTGCTCTATTTCATAAAAGGAGCAAATTCCTTGTACACTGTTATATCACTCGGAATAGTTAAAAACTTTCCACATTATTTCGATTACTCTTTCGATTATTACTTTCGAAACCTTTAATTGAGTGATAACCTATTTATTGGATCAGTTTCTTTATATACATATTCGTATTTATTTCGTGTTCACTGCTCAGGATAGCCGATTGAAGAATTGTCCAGGGAACTTTCCATGGTTGTAGAGCAGAAATTTCCAATGTAGGCGAATGCATCCCTTAAGAAGCGTTGTAGAGATTCAATCCAGAAGGGCGGTGGTGGCCTTAGGGACAAATTAGGGTAAGTTGGGGGGCGAGGGCAATAAACACTTATTTTTTATGTTGAATACCTATTTGTTGAAGGTACATAGAAAGAATCATGCAACATAATGAACTGTTCAATTATTCTATTGATTTATAGATGGATTAATAGTTTTTTGTCATTTTCTTTACGGTGTTATAATACCCGAATATCTTTCTAGAGAGTGGTCAGGTGAAAAATAATAAACGTATTACATGATGTAACATGTAAAATATGCATTTAAAATTTTTTCAAGAACAAAAAAGTATTATAATGCAGAACAGGGGTGATGAAAAGATCATATTATTACCTCTCGGTCACAGTGCATATAGGGTGTCCCTTAAGACATGGGTCAAAAGAAGTTGGGTGATAGGGGAGGTTATTTGAGGTTATTTTCCCACGAAAACGGCGCTACAGAAGTATTTCCATTAATATTATTTGAAAAAAGACTAACCACATATACGGTGATGCACTTTTTAACCCTTTCAAATTCGTACCAGTTTGAGGATTTTTTTATTATAAATATTACCCAAAATGCTATCTAAGCCAAAACTTCAAATGAGTAGGATAGTTTGTAAATATTATTTTATATAATTCTTTATTGATAAGAAATGCTGAAATGTAAAAAAATCGTTGTAATGGTGATAAAATAGATTTAATAGGTATGAATAGGACATTTCAGAACTAAACAAATATATTAACTCTACGAGTATATAGAGTCGCGATTAGCTCCAATTTTACTATAAAATCGTAATTATAATTAACGTGAAGGAAGGCTTTTGAGAATTTAATTTCAATTTTCATACAAATCAATTTTTTGTAGTGACACAATATGATTGAAATACTGAAAAACTAATGATTTTATGAACTGTTTAAGGTGAAGCGATGCTTCCGTATCCATTACCTTTATTGAATTTTAGGAATCGGAATGGTTCGTAGTCGTGTGTTTTCTATGCTCTTTTATATAGCAGAACGGTAGAAATAAATAGCTAGAATATGTATTCTCGAACACTGAAATTCGCTTTTAAAGGAGTAGGAAATTCTAGTTGTAGTAAAACGGTGTAAATTTTAAAACTACAAAAGCTTTAATTTTCAGTTTAACGATTGTGGAATAAATAAAATTAATTGCAGGACGTAAAGAAATTGCTTTCATCATAATATTTCTTATTTATTTTTTACTTCTACAGATTATATCAAATAATTATTACAGTAAATAAGTTGAAAATGACTTTCCATTCACCACTTTATTTATATACACCTATCAACATGTTTCTAGAGAGAATCATTTTTTCGTCAGGAATATATAGAATACTAATCAATTACTTACCTACTTTAATTAATTTTTGTTTATGTTTATCATTGGTCTATACTTGACATTATTATTAATTTAGTATTCTATATATTCCTGATGAAGAAAGCATACCTTTCGAAACATGTTGGTATGTGTATATTAATAAGGTGGTGAATACAAAATAATTTTTACGTAATTTATTAACAATGACGCCACAATGTGAATACCAATCTTTTGAAGAAATTATAATTATTACAGAATTGAAAAACGTTCTCATTGGGCTATGGTGGTTATTCCAATTATGCGTGAGCACACAATTCATATAATATGTAAATAGAAAAAAAAAAACAGAAAGCAGGAAATGGGAAACCAATGACAAAAGGTGGTTTATTTGACGACCCCGATTTGGTTTTAACAAAGAAAGTAACGTTGAAAAATAAACACGTGTAACGTACACAATTGTTTTTAAGTCAACAGAAATGTATGTAGAATCATACAAACGCAACGTTCCGATTAACTTCCTGGTGAATTTTTACATTTCATACTTTATTAGCTTGTCCCTTGTTCACTGTTTGTACGATGGTGTTACATTCGTTATTTACGTATTATGTTCAGGGAAGGCAGAGAGGACGGAACGTGACAAAACATACATTCGTTTATTCTAAATGAATTTAAAAATATATTTAGTATTCATCACTTTATAAATATACATAAATATATATAATATTCCCTTTTTCATTTACATTTATAACTGGTCTCATAAACACATTTCTTTTGTTCTGATTCTTGACATGGCCCGACTGAAGTATTTGGTCAACTTGAACGTCGCTTGTCTTCCTCAGGCGACCTTACACTCCTTTCCTCGTTCATCCGCTCTACATGCTTAAAGCATATAATATGAATCTCCATATTTTTCGCATAATCTTACCACACATGCGCCTGAGGGAACTCATTTCCACAGCATTCTGTTTAATTTCGTCCTTCCTCTGCCAGTTTCATGTCTCGATGCAATACACGAGGGTTGGTATCAGCACGCCATTGTAGACATAATAATAAAAAAAAACATATACAACAAAAAATTAGGATTTCTTTTAAAAATGTGAATGTAGTACAAGAGTCCTAACCGCTCCCTGCTAACCGTACCCGGTGAGACTGCGGCATCCCCAATCGGGTAAAGTTATTAGGTCGAAGGGTATGGGGATGGGGAAGACTAATGTATCTCCCATATGGCTATTCAGATCTGGTAACCAAACATAGCTAAAGCCATTTCTGAATGGTGGTTATACCACCAGGGTGACAACTGATAATTTATATCACTCTGGAACGTGTCGCAAGTGTACTATACTTAAAATATTATTTGAATTGCACGTGAAATAACACAATTCATTAAAATAAAATCAAATACCTCCAGCACCTGACATTTCCCATACATTGAGATGGCAACATGGTACACTGGCGCCTTTAGCGGTCCGCGTTGGCGGAATCTAATTTTTTCCACACATTTTAATAAATTATTAGTGAAATACATTCTTAATAAAATGTAGAAATAGAAAAATCAAAAACCAAAAAAAAAAAATGTAAACTACATGTGATTTACTACTTTTTTCATCAGAATGAAGAAAAAAATATATATTAAAGAGGTTTTTAGGTTAGTACTAATAGTTTTAAGCCTCTCCGCTAACGGTGGGTCTGGTAGTTTAGAAAGGAAATAAAATATTTATTTGATAAATTGTGAGAAATCTTCTTTAATTAATTAATTTTAGACTTCTTTCTGATTAATCTATCACAAGTCTTATATGTATTTTTTTAAATTTATATATGCTTTATTAAGGACCTTTAAATACATGTATATCCATTTGAAGAACATAAAAATAAAATAAAACAAATTATACGAATTATCATATGTTAAGCCGAAAGATGTCTAAACATAAGAAATTGAAAAAAATATATCATAATTTATTATTGAACTGTTTTATTCTCTAATCCATCAAACCAAGCTCGGGCCCTTAGAGGGCAGTAGTGTAGCACGTTGCTATTAAATGTCAGGAGCTGGAGGTATTATGATTTAAGTGTAATTGAAAAAAAAATTACATGCGCACCCCGTGATTCGAACCCGCGACCTCTGGAATGTGAAGAATATGTCATACGGATTAATTTTATCGCTGAAACATTTCTGGTCTGTTTGTGGACATCCTAATCTAGTAAACCCGCTTAAATTTTTATTTCCTTCAAGTAGCAGTAGACAGAGTACGGTATTTTGTTAGATTTAGAAAAAAAAAACAGAATTCAACGATTAGTACGAGGCGCATTCTAAGAAAAACATCAGCGCTTTTATTTCAGAAGGAAGATTAATTATTCAAATTAATTATTGCATATCTTTTAACTACGCAAGTTACATGATGACTTTTTCAGAGATTACTTAAGAAAGCTCGCCCTTTATGACTAATTAGAATTTTAAAACCCGAGCTCCGCCAGCACACCGAATAATAAATGAGGAAAAATTAGTATTATTACTTTTAAAGTTACTGAATTAATTCTCCGTAGATAATATAATAAAATTCTTTTAAAATATTTAATTATTTCGAGTACAAAACAGGTACAAAATGAAATAGAAAAAAACAATTACCGAGCACGTTCGTGACTTTTATGTTCGTTTTTTAAGGGGGAGAGGAACATCGAAAAGGGATTGTTTATTAATGCGAAATACAGTTAATATTATTACGCAATACGATAACAAATAGTGTTTCTTAAGAGAAAAATGTTTATCACATATTTTTAAATTAAGGTAGGCCATTTATTAAAATCAAATCAGAAATACGACTTTTTTTCCGACTGTCCTATGCATGTTTTAAAAAATATTAAATACATGAAAATAATCACAAAATATTATCATAAATATTATTATATTAAAATTAATTATTTTAATTAAAATATGATATAATTAAATTAATAATAATTATATTAAAATAAATATTTTCTTCCGCGGTTTTTTTAATAACAATTTTAATTTATTTATTTATTTAATAATGAACAAGAATTAAAAGTGCTACTAACTGTCTGTAATAAGCGGGATTAAGGTATCCTCATTTATGGTATGTTGTGTCATTTGTGGTATGTTGTGTGGTTGGAGTGATTTAAGAGAAGAATGAGAAGCGGAGGAAGAAGTTTGGAAGTATTCGGTTCTTCAGATCTGGTCAATAAAAATGGTTAAAGCCATTTCAATCAAGGTTTCGGTTCTGAATGGTGGTTCTTCATCAGAGCGATACTGAGAGTATTTAGCACTTTGTACAATATAAATGCTTGGTATATTGGTGACGTTCTGTCACACTAATTGAAAATTTACAAAACTTACCAACGCTGTGGACAACGCTGTTTCTTATTACGTAAAAGTCTAAACATTAAAATTAATTTAAAATCAAAAAGGGTAAATAACGTGCTTCCACAGCAGTGAGATAATGTCACCATTTTTAGTACAAAGTGACAAATTAGAGTAGATCATATAATTTTATAATGATCCATCAAATTGTCAAACAAAACCTATCACATATCAACGTAGTTTTTGAAAACATGACGAATTTTGTAAACCTAATAATCTCGGAACCCATTTGGGAAAAATTTAATTTGCTAGGTGGATTTTTCCAGTGTACTTTTCCCACTAGACCGGAAAATGAAAATAAAGATATTTTCTTTCGCAAACTATTATTTTCCGTCGGAATGAAAACGCTGGAGATGAATTGCATTATCGGTAGAGGTCGTGAACTGACGGCTTGCGAATTTACGGGCATAGTTTAGGGGTGGAAAATGATCTAACTTTGTACTATTGTAAGCTATCACTTTGTGGTTATCCATTATAATCAATTAAAACAAACTAACTTTGTTTTAACCACATTTATGAATGTGGTAAAAACAAAGTTTGATTGTTTCATTTGATATCTAACATTGAATTGAGAGAGGATGTGTAGGTACATAAATTAGAAAATCAGTTTGATTAACATAAAGCCGGTCTTTAACATTTTACAATAGTTTATGCTGAATACTCAACAATTTAAAGATGAAATAAAAATACTAATATCTCCAGGTTTTATGCATTAAAATGTATTAAATATATTTGTATTTCCTACCTAATCGGTTTTTAATATATCTATATATATTTTAAATAATATATTAATTAATAATCTCTTTGGACACTTGAGGTTTTTTTGCCTTTAATGTACTGATATTATAATATTTTTTTTTTATTTATTTTACAAACAAAATAATGCTTCGGTTACAGTGAGAAACAATTTCCAGAAATTAAAATTTATTTTACCTATGGGTACCTATGATATGTTTTTTAAACAAAGACAAATATTCCCGTGTTACAAAAAACCTGATAATATTTGATAATCTCCTACCACATCAAACCAATTGGAAAATGTTGCTTGTGTCGTGATGGAGGACTTAGCCAGCCGAAGAATTGCACTCTCGACGCCTGGATATGACCGGTCTATAGTATACAGTGTACCATCTTCGTATGTTTAGCCATAATATTATTATCGTTAGATTTTTATTGTATATACGAGTATATGTTAAGTATTGAGTTTCAGTTAGGTAAACATTATAGTTTTGTTTTTAGCTAAATAACTAATAATCTTTATTGCGTACGCCATAAATACTGTAAACACATTTATTTTAGATATTTATATGCCGATTGCATATTATTTATGTTGTTCGATCTTTTTTTTACATAAATATTTTGTTTGTGTTCCAATTATTAACATCTTAAAAAATATCGCATAGAAATCATGCACTGGATCTCTAATATAATTTTATCATTTAATATTTAAATTTATCTTTTGATGTTTTTCTGATATATATTTATATTTTAATATATTTGTAACATAAATTTATCATTTAATATTTTACTAATATAATTTTATCATTTAATATTTTTCTGATATAAATTTATCGTTTGATGTTTCTCTGATATAAATTTATATTTTAATATTTTTCTAACATAAATTTATCATTTAATATTTTTCTAATATCATGCAAAATTTTATAATTACTTTTTTTTTTATTATTTTAACATTTTCAATTAATTACTTAATTATAATCATATATTGTTATACAAAGAGTGCTTTCACGTAAACGAGGTTCCGTAAGTCTAAACTTAAACTTTAGGGCCCACAGTTAAGACCCGCGCTGTGTAAGCGGGTTTCCTACGGAGCATCGGAGCACCCCTATGTTCATCTTTGTTTATGTATTTAATTTGTCTAATCTTAGGTGATTAGTTTTCTATGTTTATTATTTGACTATTGTTGTCAATATTATTGTTGATATTTATATATTAAATAGTTGTTACTAATTAATATATAAATATAATATAATTATTAATATTTCCGAATAAATTAATTCAAAAATATACTTTGTATTCATAATTTTATAAATATACATAGATATCTACATGTTTCGAAAAATACGCTTTCTTCATCAGGAATATATGAATACTTTTAAAATATGAATGCTTTCGAGCTTTTTGTATATTTGTAAAGTGGTCAATAGAGAGTATATTTTTTAATTCATTTATTAAGAGGAACGGATGCGCGGCCTGTTTCATACAAAACTTAATTAAGGATTTGAGGCCAAAATACCCACCCAACCTAAATGATTTTTTTTAAATTAAAGGTACAGTAAATAGCGAGTAGGGATTAGAAGTTTTTTTTTTCTGTGTTAAATTGTGAAATAAAGGCATTAAACAAATCAATTTTTCATGATTTTAGAGGCGACTTCGGAAATTATTTGCGGGTTAACGGTAGTTTTGTTTAATTTGTCATATTTACTATGTAAAAAATTTTTATTTTTTTTTTTACATCTTTAAAAAAACATTTTTTCGGGTCGATGTTTCATATTATGTACGGAAAATTTGTGTTCCAACGTAAATTACTCATTTTAAATTTAAATTTATGTCAATCATAATGCTGATTTTAACACTTTTTAATTTTATATTTTAAAAGGAGTATATTTTTTTTTCACCATTATTACCCAAATAATTGCCAAAGTTGTCGCTAAAATCATGAAAAATTTATTTCTTTAATGGCCTATATTTCATAATTTAAAACATAAATAAATAAAATACTTCTAACCTGTACTACATATTTGTTATACATTTTGATTAAATAAAATCATTCGGTTTGGGTGAGAATTTTGGTCTCAAATCCAAAATTCAGTTTTGTATGAAAAAGGGGGCGCAGCCGTTCCCCTTGATAATGACGCCTGAAAGTGAATACCTATCGTTTGAATAAATTATGAAAGGTGCCGTTGTGCTTTCTCTTCCTTGTTAGAACGAGGAACCTTGCTTAATGAACAAAGACGTTAATATATTTCTTAGTAACTACTATTATGCGTTAATGGCAAACCATCATTTCATTATAATATCACTTAGAATTTATATCGGATATGCAATAGTAAATTCAAACAAAATTTAAAAATGCTATCGATTACATTAATTAGCGGAATATTGGTTAAAAATATTACCATAATCTCGATATTTGACACCTTCTTCCTTGATAACTTTATTTTCTCTTTCATGACCTTGCGCCACTCACGTTACAAACACTTTTGGGTATGAGTGCTTGACCTGAGGTTTCGTTGACCCCATAAACTATCTTCGTGTAGCAATTATAATTATCAGATCGTCCCAAAGGGTTCGAATTAAGCCGTAACTTAGGACTAGGGTAAATTGAAATATTATATGGACGTTCTGCTCACACGAAAGCTGGTTTGCGTGTAATTTTAATGAAGGACAATATTGGACAAGCTAAATAAATTGACGTTCATATTGAATAGTGGTGTGACTCAAAGGAATTAATGTTGCTAAGACCCTGGTAAATGCTCGTCTAGTCTCTAGATTGAAATACTGATGTAGTTTGTATGCTGGTCTGCCTAATGTAAATTTAAACAGACTGCAAAGCGTTTTCAACACAGCGGCTCGTCTAGTATGCGGTATCACGAAATACCGTCATATCATTCATTGAAAGAGTTCAGTTTTATGGTGCATAAGGCAATGAACGGGCTGGCAGGCGCGAGAGACAATCTTACTCAGAGGCGACTCACGCTCAGATCGACAAGTCTGATGCGTCGAACAGACTCGTTGAACCCTCTTTCGAACGAATGCTGCAAAATTCTGGGCAGAGCTTTTAATGTGCTGGGTCCAGATTCTTGGAAAGACTTTCCACCCATTCTAAAATCTTAAAATAGTCTTTAAAAACACATCTTTTTAAAAGTTGCTACACACTTTGATTTTATGAATTGAAAGATGTATTTCTACTTGTATCTCATTCTTGAGTGAGTGTCTAATTAGTAAAACTATTAAGATGTACTTTGTGTATACTACTGTTTAAAATATAAATATCAACATTTTTCGGAAGCGAAACTTCTCTCATATTGATATTTATATATTATTCTTTCCATACATTTACTATAATACTCGTATATTCCATATATTTATATAATATTCCTTCCCTCATTAAAGCTTCCAAAACATATTGATAATTACATATGAAACAGTGGTGTACTCAAAATATATCTTATTATTTTTATTAATAATGACACCACAAAGTAATTTGAATTTTATTGAAGTGATTACTGAAAGGTGTTTAATTGCTGAGGATCGAGGCCCCCAATCCAAGAGATTCTATTTAAAAAAAAACCGTCCGAAAGAGTCTCGTCTCGTTCATCATTGGACATTTTTTACATTTTACTCATGTCATATAAAAAAATAATATACGCAGAATATTGAATAATATTCTGAATTCTAACCGTTAAAAGATTTGCGCACGTGACCTTTATGTTCTTGGATTATATTTAAGCTTATTTGCTTTGCATTTCTAGGTTTCAAAGACTCAGGCGTGTCTAATCACGGTCTAAAGGGATTCAAATGATCGCCTAATCACTTTAATTGGAATTACCCTACCCAACAAGCTTTCCATTGATATACTCGTTGTAACACTGAGCTATCAATTCAGGCACGTGGGTCCAATTAAAGCTAGAGTTAAAAGAACCTTTTGGAACATGGGCACACTGTAGAGAGCTTTCAGATACTAACAGTAGTAGAGCTGTTAATCTGGTAAAAAATTGCAAATGGGTTCTGTATGACAACCAGGGTGGAAATATGGGAAAATTGGTTGAAACCTCTGTGTTAAGGGATGCAAAATGAGAATCTATAACAAACGGGAAATCCGTTTCAATTTTACAGGTATTTAAATGAAAGTTACTATATGACCAATCCTTTTGACACACTTGAACGCTGATTATAAATTTGCCATCACCTACAATTTAACCAAAAAATACAAATTCAATCGAAATAATTTAAAAGATTTAGTAATAAATTGTTTTAAAAATATTTTTTTTATGGCTTTTCGCAGCCATGAAGTTATATTATTTATGGGCTAAATGCATTCATTGATTCCACCTGAATGCTGGATTATGTAACCCAAAGGATGGAGTAGAAATTTTAATATTTTCTAAAATTAAATATTATTAGGAATCAAAATCTCTCCAAATCCACTGTATGATTCATCTGAAACTGTTCATCAAAATA
Source organism: Halesus radiatus (assembly GCA_022606495.2). Lineage (NCBI taxonomy): Eukaryota > Metazoa > Arthropoda > Insecta > Trichoptera > Limnephilidae > Halesus > Halesus radiatus. The sequence goes on from JAHDVE020009110.1 coordinate 262,439, forward strand.
TTAAATTAATATATTATTATCAAATCAATAATACATGTTTTGTGTAAAACACTATTCAATATTGGTATAAATATCAAATACAATTGATATTTATATGTAAAATAGTGGTTGATACAAAAAATTCTTATTAATTTGATAAAAAATGGCACAACAAAGTATATGTATTATCATTTATTCTTCTTATAAGTCTCTGTACTTTCTTTTCAGCAAGAATTGGCTTCGTTTTCATATTAAATGATAATGGAAGCATGTTATACAGGATATACAATAATGCATTGTTGTATAAACGAGTGCAATTGTCAATATTTGGGAATAGTAGAAAATATCAAATATCTTGGCTTAATTATTGATAAATATTAAAAATGGAACTATCATATTATTGTATTAAAAAACAAAATAAGAAAACTGGCCTATATCTTCAAGACTCTAAGAAAAATGTTGGACAAAGTTAAAACAGTAAAAACTATACATAATAGGTTTAGTGACAAGGTTAAAACTATAGACACGCTAAATTCATTTAAAGAAAAATGGTCAATAAGTCTATGTTAGCTGAGAGTGGTGATTTCGCTTTATTCATGTTATCCCCTATGTTGTAATCAATGTTGAAACCTTATGTATGCTCGATATTATCATTATTATTTACTTATTGTTACTTACTTTTTACTACTTACCAATTACTATTTACTTATAGTTATATTTTTTTACCTATATATATATTATTATTTACTTACTACTTACATAATTTTATATATTTACTATTTACATAATTTTATTTACATATTATTATTCACCTATTTTTATTTTCATTTTTATGTACTTATTACTATTTACGTAATTTTATTTACTTATTATTATTTACCTATTTTTATTATTATGTACTTATTGCTATTTACTTATTAATAATATATCTGTCTTATTATATGCTTATTACTATTTAATGATTATTATTTACTTATTATTATTATTTAATTTTTTTTTATTTCTTTTTTATTATTTATTTACTATTATTTACTTATTAATATTTACTTAATTTTATTCATGTATTATTATTTAATTATTTCTGTTTACTGATTATTATTAAATTTACAAACCTTCTCAATTGATATTGTCTAAGCTAGGGTATGTAATACACGACCGCATGCTTTCGTAGTATTTTTTGGTAGGCCGCACCCAATAGTAATTAATACTAGATTACTTTTATGGTCGACCACACGATATGGTACAGATTTTCAGGTAGACCGCACGCTATTTTACAAATATTCTGTTACACCGCACATACGCTGTTGCACAAATATTCTCATGGACCGCATGGCATGATAATCAAATATCCCTGTTGACCGGACTTTATAGTGGCACAAGATCACTTAATTGCTGATATTTGTGCAATTGAAAGTATATTTGGTAATGCGTTTATGATAATAATTGTAAACAGTCAAAAACAAGCATGTTTTTCCTCCCGTAGAAAAACATAAGTTCTAGCTACCGTATGAATAAAAAACTTTTACGATAACTAAAAAAATGTTACGAGTATGTAACAGTAATTTTCTCTTTTAAAAGGGACATTAAAATAAAACAGAATAATCTCATAAAATGCTTGAATTTTTCAGACGAGGCACCGTGCGGGAGCTCAAATACGAGCTCTTTACGTTTTATTGTTACTCTTTATTGTAACATCGAAAGAGAATTCAACTACGTTCTTAAAGCATGGTATTTTTACAGACTATTGCGCTAGTTGTAATCTGTAATCTCATGAGAAACAGAAGATATTCAATAGAATAAAAAAAAAAAAAAAATTAAAAACACACCGAAGAAAATAATATAAATTATGGAGGCATTATAAAATAACCACTATTTACTACTTTATAAGTAATTTAGCATTTAAAATCAGTTTGAAATGAATATTTGGCTGTCCCTATAACAAAATCAATGATTTTACGAATACTTAGGCATTCAAAAATATTTCACCATGCCAAAAAACAATTTTAAAGACTGCCTTTCTTAATAAAATTTTAAATTTTTTAATAATTTTTTTGGTACAAACATTTTTTATTATATACATACAAAGGCTATAAAACTAGTTTTTTTCTTATATTAAGTTAGTAAAATAAATAAATTAATCGAAAATAATAAACTTAACCAATGTAGTTATCAGATTTTTTTTTTAATAAATACATATATATAAATAATTTCTTCTTAAAAATATATATAATAATTATTATTAATTTACCAATCATACTTTGGAAATCATTTTTTTTATATAAATAAATGTTTAAAAATTTTACACACAAATTCAACCGGTTTACAATTAGACAAATTTTAAATTTTAGATATCAGTAGTGATTAAAATGTAATTAATAATAAAATATATATTTTTAAAATATTTATCTCTTGAATTTATTTTCTTATTAACATTGATGAAAAAAAAGTTCTCTCTTCATTTCTAATATAAATTTGTTATTCAATGTTTTATATTAATTTTTGATTAATTACTTACCTACTTTAATCATTTTTTGTCCGTGTTTATAATTTGTCTATTCTTACATTACTGTGTTCTGTTTAACATTTGTCTATATTTGAAATAATTATTTTTTAGTATTCTATATATGCTGATGAGGAAAGATTCGCTTTCGAAACATGTTGGTATGTATATATTAATAAAGTGGTGATTACAAAGTATTTTTTAATCGATTTAAATATATAAATGTATGTATATTATGTACCTAATAAAAAATCCCACATAGGCTAGGTCTGTGTGTTTTTGTATTACTTAGTGGCAATAAAGACGTGAGTTCTTATGAATTTATTTTTTTTATATATATTTACTCATGTACATGTATTTATATCTATTATTAAGTTGCTGTTTTCATTGAACACTTCAAAGGATAATAGCTCGGGTTATAAGCAGCTGGAAATGCCCAGTAAAAAAAAAAAAAAACATTGCCTCAGTGTTTCGTTAGCGAGTTTTGGTGAAGCAGGAAAAAAAAATTATGGTACAGATAAGGACAGTAAAGTTAATTTGATAAGAAAGTTTTAATTTTATAATAATAATATAGTCGTAACCGGAAATGTTTTTACTGAAACTATTTTACTTATGTAGTTTGTTCAAGACTACAATACACACGAAAATATGGTTTGTATTTTAATTACTTAATTATATAACAAAAAGGTTGAATAATATGTATTTACTTAAGAAGTTATGGTCATTAATAATTCATGTTAACTCTTTTTCCACGGTCGTTCAAAATTCTAAATAATTTCCATTCAAGACTAAGTGATTTATTAATCCATTATTCGAATTTTATTGCAGTAATTCAAATAGGTTTTATGATTAGACCAGTAAGCCTTCAAAGAAATCACTAACATATCTATTCTTAAATTTATTTTAATAACTTATTGAGACCAATTATCATCAGTTCAGTTGGTAGAGCGGTTGTCTCGATAAGACGGTAAATAATAAATATGTACGTTTGTATCCATATATTTTACGGCGAGAGGGTGTTATTTGTTTTCGTGATTAGACGTTTTTAAAGAGAAAAAAATACGTAAATTACAAAAAAAAAGTATTATATGTTCAATTTACAGGATTCATAGACATTTTCAAAAGACTCTTGATGTTCACGCCAGTTAATAATTTTATCGGTCACCTACTTGGATTACAAATAATTTCGTGCGATTATGTGCATCTCTCTTGCCCCTTCTTTTTTGGCCTACCGCCTCAGTACAATTAAAATCGCCGCCGCTAACACAAGTTTCGCTTACAATTCGAATCGCCTCTGAACTTTAACCTCGTCATAACCAAGTGAATACTATATGTGCAGTGAGTGAATTGGTGAGTGTGTCAGTGTGTTCCCAATGCAATAATCGCAAGTCCTTCATAGCTTATAAATATAATTCGCCATCGCAACTATCGTGATAATTAATATTACGATTGTCATTTCCATGTACCCATCCCGTATGCATCACTTGTTATCAAGTAGTAATTCTTACCTAGAAGTGTTTTTACTCAAAAACGTACTTAGGTAAGTTCTCAATAACGTGAACAAATCTGTATAAATGCATGCTGTTAGTACTTACATAGAGTTTGACCGCCTAATATGTATTTCAATGTTAGTTTCTTATACACTGTCGGTACGTCACAATACATTTATTCGGGTTTATCCAAGATATTTAGACGCTACCTACATATATGTCTTCTTCAATAAATATGTATTTATTTGTTTGTTAACAGTTTCTAATTCAACACATCTTAGTAATATATACTGATATAATGGCAAGCTTCTTGCTTGGTGGCAATTTCTACCAACCAGCAGGTAAATTCACATAATTTGAACAAGCAACATCTTCTGCTTGCTGTGATGGCAGTTGAAGATTTTTAATTATTGTCAGATTATTCGTAACCCGTGAAGGTTTGACTTTCCTAAAAAAAAATTTTTTTTTTAATATATATATATATATATAAATTTATTATGTAAATTCTCAATACAGGCTGAATAGAAAGGGAACAATGTTATTTATTGATTTGATGACAGCAGATTTAGATTTGGTTTCAAATATAATTGTTGAAATTTTAAAATGTTCACAAATACATTCATAAATATAAAAAAAAAGTAAATAACAACAAACACACATATTAGAAACACTAGATCTCAGAGCTAAAAACACATTTAATAAGGAATCATAAACACAACATTTGGACACAGCCATAATAAATTAAAAAATCAAATAAAACACTGGATACGTAACCTGAAATAAAAAAATATATTAACACCGAATACAGACGAACACCGAAGCCACTCAACTGCACTTAAGACATCTCACCTTACTTTTTGTTTCGTCAAGCACATCAATTTAATATAATGTAATTTCATATTTTGTAAATGATGTCCCCAGTACGGGAAATCCCAGTGAGAATATCTTTATTTGTTGTTTTGTTATAAAAAAAGAAGATAATAAAACATTATTATTATTATTATTAATAACTCATACGCGTGTGATATGCCACTTATATTACGTGATGGACGTCAATGGACGATGGCGAGAGTGAAATAATGTGTACATTTCCTAGGGTTATTTTTGGTTGACGTTGTGAAATGCGTAGGTAGCCTTGGTGACGCCGTGGGAAGTCATGTGGATTTATGACAAGGATGGTTGGAACAGGGGAGGAATGAGGGGAGTTGGATAATGGAAAACAGGAACCCGACCCACACAAAAAAAATAACATTTGGGCATTGCTGAGAAAATATTGTAGATAGAAGCTTTTGAAATGTTGATAAATGCCAATTAAAAAGTACTTAATCGAATAACCAAAAATTAAGAAATTGTAGGTAGATATCTAATAGCTATGTAGAAAAGACAACCCCAATAAATTGGTCATCTTCTGATGACAAAAAATACAAGATTGCCAAAATAAAATCCATCGAAAGATTGGTGGCAAAGCAAATGAAGATGATGCTTCGATTGCATGAGTTTGTTCGCCCTGCTGCTTGCAGGGAGACAATTATCCTGATGACAGATAATCTCTCATGGGAAACGGCGCCATAAAATAAGATAAGTCATTAAAAAAAGCGTGTTCAACAATAATTAAAATAATTTGATAGATATCTCGACAACGAAATATGGTTCACATCACCATTAGGTACCAGCATTTTAGTTTTGAATTATAATAACAGTTGTAACAACAGCTGTTTTGGCATTCAAAGCCATTTTTAAATTGACGCGACTTACTTATATGATCTTATTTATTCCCACCCAATTTTAATTTGTACCGTGTTTACATTGATTTATAAGCAGTAAAGCCGATTTGCTTTGAAAATAATTGTACTAATTAAAAATTCTGTAATATTAAATACGATTAAATTTATTAATTACAAAATAAATAAATTAAATGGAGTTCTACCAGTTAAACCCGAAAACAATTAATACATAGCTTTAGTTTGTGGAACTTTATTTACATTTTTAGATTGCACGTAGATTGATAATGCATTATAAGTAACACTTATGTAATGCCTATATAAATTAATTAAACGTAATTTATTTTGTTAATATTATTTGAAGCCACACACTTCAATCCGTTTCAATCGAGGGACGAATCACATTTAGGGAGATAAATTCTAATCAAATCCCTGTACTGTACCACCCATAATAAAGTATGCTTTTTCCATCCTAAAATCAAGTAAGAACATAAGTGATTTGTTAAATAATATCTCGAATATCATGCGTTTGTAATAGTATGCTCTCTGCGTGCCGAACTGTACACAAATTTCGCTAATAAACAGTGTTTATCTCAAGTGACATAGGTAAGTATGTTCTTGTATAATATTATCTGCCTGAACATAAAATTAATAACCTGTATATCTTAAAGTTAGTTACGTGACATAGGTAAGTATGTACTTGTATAATATTATCTGCCTGAACATAAAATTAATAACCTGTATATCTTAAAGTTAGTTAAATGCAATTGTCAATGCAATCAAGTTCTGCAAGTATCACGTCCCGATTGACAACAACGAGCCTAATATTAGATTAAATTTACTTGAACAATTAGAAATTGATAATCGAACAAATGGTCCTAATATAACATTAATTAATAAATTAAGGAAAATTATTTATTCCCCACCTCTCAGTACGATCACACGACCAACACAATATAACAAATTTAAATAAATCAATTAAGAAAGCATTGTCATATAAATGCGGGGAAAACACATTATAAATGTAAGTACCTCAAATAAGGGAGAATTTGAATTATTTTCTAACTAAATCGGTTTTTGACGATAATGAATAATTTTAAAAACCCTCCAAATTAGAATTGGGTGAAAATACATAAAATAATATAAGTCGTCGCAATGTTGATTAATCACATTTTAAAAATGGCATTGAATGCTGGAACAGCTGTCACAGTAATAAAAACTAAAATGTTTGAAGAACTTAATAATAACATTATTAAATTTTATTAACACGAATTCTCTATTTATTCGAATCACACAATATTTAACAAAAACATTAATTAAATCTATGTATACCATAACAAGATAATATTGAGCCGATGAGTTATTTTGTTCCCCAGAATTTTTAGTAACTACCAAACATAATTTCTCACTTTTAAAAAATATATCTCATTTTAAATTACCAGGTCGTCAATCGTCCCAATAAGTTAGAATCACGATGCACGTGAAGGTAATACTGTTAAGAAGATAATATAAGAGCGGCCAAATGCCAATGTTTTAACTTCCGCTTGCACGGTAGTAAATTATACGTGTAGGTAGATCAAGTTCCGATATTCGTGGCAGGTTTTTTGAGCATTAACCGTCACCGCTGTCAAATCATGTTAGACAGGCACTTTGTGGAATTTTATTATTGACTTACTTAATATACAGATATTTGGAAATATTACACTTTTCACCCCTTTCCGTGTTTCATACAAATAACATATTTTTGTGTTCAATTCGAAGAACATAATTAATTTATTTTTAGAAATTCAATCTAAATCAAATTTTTAATGTTATTATTAAGTTCTGCAAGTAATTAAGTTTTTATCAATCAAGGCCATTTTGAAACTGTAGTTCATACACATTGCGACGACTTAACCACATGATTTTATTTATTCCCACCTAATTCTAATTTGAACGGTGTTTAAAATGATTTATTACCGGTAAAACCGATTTAGATAGAAAATAATTGAAATGCTGTACTCTATGGGGCACTTGCATTTATAATGCGTTTTCCCCACATTTAAACAACAATGTTTTCTTAATTGATTTATTTAAATGTGTTATATTGTTTTGGTATTGTCAACATACTTAGAAGTGGGGAAAAATTATTCCTTACTTTATTAATTATTGTTATTTTAGGATCATTGGTTTTTTTATTAATTTCCGTTCATATAATTTTTATATTTTTAGTGAATACCATACAAGATGGATCTTAGTGGATTAGATGAATTAGATGGATTTTAGTGAATACCATACAAGAAGATCTATGGCATTCCCGTTTGGGGTATGCTGCGAGGTCGAAGTGAGTAGAGAGAGGATGGGTGGTCAGTTTTTAGCTATTCCGATCTTGTCACCTTTAATGGCTATTTTAAAGGTTTCAAATCTGAATGGTTATCTTTTGCCAGGGTAAGAGTATCTACCACTTTCATTTTTTGATACTATCAAATTAATGAAAAATGCAAAAGAATTATGAAACCGACCACTTTATGAAACATTTTTCTCGTCACAACATTCTGAATTAGTTGAACACGGCACAATATCGATGTTCAGCATCCACTCGTTCGTATGTTACATTATTTTTAAATTTCAATATAAAATCAAAACATTTCCGATATTCCAGAAGAATGGAAATTCTTCACGAAAACCATAGTGTGGTCCACACCCTAAAATGTAGAAATATACCTACCAATATTATGTTACTTGAAAAATGTAGAGAGAAAATCTCTTTAACTGTAAAAGGTATTTAATTCATCATATTCTGACGTGAAAAGAATTTTTACCCAGAGCGTTATAACATTGTTTAGTTTACCGTGAAAATCTTATCTTATAGGTTTAAGTAGGTTTATAGTGTAACAAAGAATAGGCATTTAGAAGTCTGAATTATACGTATAAAACTAACACATTTTAAGAGAGCTTTTGTGTTTTAAACCGAAACTGGTGTAATTGCATAAGGGACCGAGGAAAAAAGGTCCTAACATTAATACAATTTAAGTAGCGCCTGGGGTAAAAGTGTATATGAAAAGGGGTTCAAACCTATAGTCTCATGAGTTTTCTTTTGAGAATACAGAGCTAGGAATTATTACACAGAAAAAACACCAAACTTAGCTTCGCAATACTAAAGAGCATAAAAGGCTTCCATAGAAATAATACTAATATGTATTAATGATTATTATTATTAACATTTACTAAGTACTTTTAGAGAGAGTAATTCTAGTTGGAGGAAGTAAACAGTTGATTATTAAAATTGTACGCATTATGTAACAAGACGTAGAATGTAACTAGTTAGATTTTAAACAGTGATTCCTGAGTTTATTTAGGGGAAAAAAATTAGATGACCTTCCATTTTTTCTGATTTAAAAAAAAACACATTTTTTCACAGGTCACTCAGCCGAGTTACTGCCCAATAGCCCAAACTCCTACCCCGACCCCAACTATCCAATACCCATAGATGTTTTTTATGTTTTTGGCTGAGAAAAAAGGTCTCCGGAGACCACAATGTCATCTACATTTTTTATTCGAAATAAGTTGGATACGTTTTGTTACTCTCTGTACACATAGTTTAAAAAATCTAGAACATGCACAGGGACTTGAAAATTAGAATAAAAATTTGTCTGGACTTGCAGGTCTACCACATAATCGGGTATTCTTCGTTAAATAATATTTTGAAATGTTTAATAAATGCAGAAAACTCGAGTTAAAATAATTATAGTGTGAAGATTTTTTTATGTTAATACTGTAGAATAGTCTCAACTGCCCAGTGGTACTATGGAATTTCCACTATGGGTATGTTATGATAATAAAGGGAGTTAATAAGAGACGGAAATGGGGAATATGAAGGTTGGGTAGTATTTGGGAGGTATTTAAGTCACTTAATCGAATGGCTCCGGTTTACTTATCGGAATTGACAAAGACTGTGTTTCTCCGGACCACCACAAGTAGACGTCAGCATATCATTGACAACTCCCAAATAAATATTTCAGGAAGTGACGTTACTCCGAAGACATGTGTCAAATTACTTGGTGTCAATCTGGATGCAGACTTTTTCCTTAAAAGTCGAGTAAACAGAACTGTAAGTACAGGGTTTTTCAATTGAGGCCAATTAAAGCAGTACGGCGAAACTTGCCAACAGAGGCGACTAAACTGTTTGTCAATTCGTACGTTATGTCACATCTACATTACTGCAACGGAATATATGCAAGTCTCCCCAATACCAAATAAACAAATTTCCAAACAGCAAGACTTATCACCGGCGTATCTAAATATTCCCACATTTCAGAGCATCTCAAAAATCTTCACTGGCTCAAATGTCCTGAAAGAATCTAATTCACGTTCTGCTGGATAGTATTCATGTAACTTAATCGAATGGCTCCAGCTTACTCTTATCGAAACTGTAATTTCCTGGAAATATCAATTCACGGCAGTCCACCCATAGGTGAGCAGCCTCATCAGCTATCGGGAGATTGAAGGTACCAAAGCGCACACCTGATACTAAGTTTGGTGATCGTCCTTTCGGAGTACTATCCTTAGGACCTAAAGCCCGGAATGAACTGCCGCATGACTTAAGAATGATCAAATTTAGAGCTAAACTTAAAACTCATCTTTTCAGAAAATCATATCCATAAATTGAAGAAATTCACACGTAAATTGCTTAGCGGGGCTAGCCGGTTAGTGCTTACCTAAAGTAACATATAGAATAAGTAAAAAAAAATCATGCACAGGTGTACAAATGCGTCCATAGCCCGCTACACTGTAAACAACTAAAAGTGTAAAAAATGTAAATATTTATTAAAAACTTGTTACCCTATTTAAAGTCGTTTTATAAATATTTTCCAGTCCTAAATATTATAAATATTTCAAATAAATACCAACTCTTCTTGTGCCACCAATCCTCCAATAAATGTAACATCAAAGGAGGATAAAACAGCAACTGTAAAAATTTCATCTTTGTGGTTAAATTTTCCAATAAAACTGTGTTCGTCTGAAGCGACCTGCCAGGTAAGTATGTTTTTCTGTGTCTGTTACATAGATGGACATGTAATTGGAATTAATATTCCTACTAAGCCCTTGAGGTAATTTTTCACAAGAAAAAACGGAGATATTCAAATCAACTAGACCAAGAGTGAAAGATACTCTCAGTATCGCCCTGGTGAAAGACCAGCATTCGGAATTAAAACGTTGCTTGAAATGGCTTTTAGTCGTGTTTTGTGACCAGATCTGAATAGCCAGGTATTTTTCCCACCTTCCCCTTTTCCATCTCATTCCCTTCCCTAATAGCTTCAGCCTCACAATATTCCTTAATTGGGGATGCCATAGTCTCACTGGCTCCAGACAGTTGGGATCAGTTTGGACTCTTGTGCGGTATTCATATAAAAAAAACAATTATTATTATTATTGGTAATTAAAATTTAGTCACTAAACACGACTACTGCCATTTTAAGCAACGTATCGATTCTGAATGACAACCTTTCACTAGGGCGATACTGAGGGTATCTAAAACTATGGAAATACTTTTAATTGATTTTTCAGTGAAGGGCCCATCGCGATAATTACATTTCTAAGCACAATGTTTGTTTGCTCTCCTTGGTTTGCCGACCGAAACCATTATTTGTTTTAGCTAAAAATAATAAAAACACAATTTGCTTGAACATTTAGCGAAATAATACGTTTTTAAATATCTGCGAGGATTTCGGCAGATTGTTAAGTTCTCATAAAAAAATGATGGGATTATGGCAATATCCATTTCAAAGTGGAGAAGAATATAATAGTCTAATGATTAAGGTATAACCGATTACAAAAAAAAGATATAAAACTTTGTAAATCCATCAAAATTATACTTAATTATGAGTAATAATTTTACCACCGGCCCGAGATTTCGACATAATTTATTTAGTTTTGTTTCTCACTTTTCATTTATTTAAAAAAATATATATTATTGTTTTAGTTAAAAAAACATAATTATGATAATAACAAAACAAAAAAAAATTCAAATATCACAAAACGGAGTTCTACAAATAAACCTATATGTGCCAAATAAAATTGTGACAAAATTTTTTATTTGAATTTTACGAAATAGAATAAAGAAACGAATATTTCATAGCTAAACAAATAACTATCACGTCGTTTTGCTGAAGGGGTAGTCATAGATTTTCCATCACGCATCTCTGTTTTGGCCCAAGTTCTTCGCTTTAATCACATTCATGCGTCGTTTCATAAATATTAATTTGTTTTCTGACTCTTGACATGGCTCGACTTAAATATACAAATATTTGACGTACTTGGTAATGTTTTATCTTGCTTGGGAATCCCCGACTTCTCATATCATTCACCTTCGCATATGATAAAAAAGAATACGATATATATTTTCCATATACTGCTTTGTTACTTTATCTTCTTCATGTCCAAACCCAAAGCAACCCTTTCTTAATTCCTTCATTACGCTGACACTGGCCTTACATTATTTTCATACGAAAACATTCTTACATTTTTACTTATGTCATAGATGATGGAATTTACGCTGCCAACTAAAAACAGTTAATTTAGATTTTACTGAAATAACTGCGCAAATTTCATTCTGCTAGATCTCACCGTTTGGAAGTTTTACTCCTATATATTACAGGTGACATTGTTCCATAAATCAAATTAAAGAAAACAGTATTTGTGTTAACTTTGTTCCATGTTCAGAGACGAATAATACACCCAATAATAATTTAGGTCACTTATAATTCCAAGAACAAAATTTGAGCAAAGTGGTAATAAGATGAACGGTTTTGGATCCAGAACATTGGCTGACTTAATTAAAACTAAACGAAGCGTCAAAAAACTAATGCATTTCTACTTTGATGTGTGAGCTAGCTCTGCAATCAGACTGAGATGAATTTTATTTCGAAGGTCTTCTAAATTAATTTCCTTTCATTAGTTGTCGGAAAATAAAACTTTCCGTATTCAGTGACCCTATATTAAGCGATATATTAGAACTAAATAGGTAAAACGTCCTCGCTCCATATTACCTCAGTATACAAAGTGTTTTGGTAGACTCCGCAAATACTCCAAGAGAGACTATCACTGCCCTAATATAATAAATATTTATCACTTTTTTAATTGTGTTTAGATTTTTTTTTAACTATATTAGTATTTTGCATAAGTTTTAGTATATTTTTTTCTTCCTTGTTAAAAGAAAGTCCAATTATTATTATTTTATTTTGTCTAACTTTTTAACGGGAATATTGATAATTAATCAATGAAGTAGATCATATTAACATAACTCAATGAAACAAAAAAAAAAACGAAAAAAACAACAGAAAATAAAAAGATATCAGTCGCATCTGGGATTCGAACCCAGGACCTCTGTTTTTCCGGGACAGCCGCTTTACTAACTTAGCCAATGAGACCAGTTCAATTTATGTCATCTTCATCAATATCATATTTCAAATTTAAAAAAAAATCTAAACACAATTAAAAAAGTGATATATATTTAATATATTAGGGTAGTGATAGTCTCTCTTGGAGTATTTGCGGAGTCTACCAAAACGCTTTGTAAGATCTTATTCCCATTAAATACATATTTTTGCGGTATATTAAAATCCGTTGAGACTCATAGTAGACATGCAGGGGAGTGATGATTCTCGCAGCTTCCCGGTTTTAAGTCCAGTTGAATTACGATAATAATCTACACATTTTTAATAAATATTAGAGAAAATATGCTTTATTTTCGTATTAGGGGGGGTACTGTTGAATAAAAACTTATTTGACGACATTTTTTTTAGTTTTTTATTTAGTATGTTAATGACTAAGTTTTCATGGTAACCGTTATTTATTGCGATTTGTTTAATTATGGATAGTTCTAGTGAAAAATTAGCATTTGATAACGGGACCGTAACCAACCGGTGAATCATCGAGTGGAAACCGGAACGTTTGTGGGAGGTTGGATGATTTGAGGTGTTATGGATGGTTGTGTCTGTATAAGTGGGTTTACGGTAAATTTTAAAATCTATTTTATTGTTTATAACTGATAACGTGAGGTCTAAAAAAATTAAAGTGGTGTTGATTCATTTTTATTATTAGTAGTTTATTAGTAGCAGGAACTCCTTCCTCCTACTAATAAACTCCTTCCATAAACAAATTAAATTCACCATGGAAAAAGGAATTAACACCAAGTAATTATGATGTAATTGGACTCACTGAGACATGGCTAAATTCAAGTATATTCAAGGCCGAGCTCTTCGATGATAGTATTTAGAAATTGCAGATGCAATGATAGTGTCTACAGGAGGCAGGGTAGAGGCTGTCTTAAATGGTTTGTTGATGGTAGTATTTAAAGTATTACTTTTTATTTTATATGTAAATTTTATATACTTTGTACACTACATCTCGCTTTATAATACGTATGTATATTAATGCAGTATATTTAAAAATGGTCTAAAATTTACACTCTAGTAATGGTTTTAAAAAAAAATTATAATTTGATTGAACTGAATATGAAGTAATATCGAAATACCAAATACAGAAAAATAGTTAAATCTTAGCCGTTATCATCGGAGAAGGGATTAGGAAAGGTATATATATTGTTATATGTAGATCGCCACACACAAGTAAGTACGACTTTTTTAACACATTATCAAGATTAAAATATCAATATTATAGTTGTGAAAAAAAACTGAAATTTATATTTAAAGCTGCAGGGAAGATACAATTAGTTAAGGAATTTCCATGAATTACTAATACCTCAAAAACATTGGTTAATCCGGTCATATTAATTTTACTTAATTGTTGATGTTTTATATTAGATAATGCAAAAATTACCTACCAATATTATTCGTGTTCTAAAAAATGAAAAAAAAATCATAAAATAATAACATTTAAAAATTATAAAAAACACAGTAAAGAAAAATTCGCCTTAGATACCTCAAATTGGATTTAAATAAATCAAATAGAATATGCCAAAAAAGCCAATCAGATGGAAATTTATGTTTGAAAACCTATTTATATTATTACATAGTTCCCGAATAGGTTATACGTAAAATAAATAATTATGAACGGTACACAAATAAACTACGCACAATGCAATACGATAGATTAATTTCACGAAATAAAATGACTAACTTAGTACTGTGGATTGTGCTAATTACAAAAAAACGAGAAATAAAAACTCTGAAACCATAAAAAGAACGTACAATGAGAACATAAAAATAATGGAAGAAGGGGATCCCAAAACAATTTGGAAAAGTATAGAAGAATTAGTACACGGCGAAAACAAAAACGACGTAATAACCGCAAACTTTCAAATAGAGATAAATAAAAATAAAAACATAGCTAGTAACTTTAACAGGTAAATATTTTATTGTAAGTATTATTCAAATAAACAAATTGATTTCCAAAATTTTACCCAAAACTCCACAAATGATAATTCCGTCACAGTAGAAACAATAATTAATTATTGCACAACAGTTCACATAGACAAACATTACGCGTAACGTGACCATATTTGAAAATCTCCTACTAACATCAACGATGTTGCTTGTGTAGTGATGGAGGACTTAGCCAGCTGAGAAATTGAACTCACGATGCCTAGGTGGGACCCAGACGCGATGCCAACTCAGAGACTGTCCGGTCAAATATTATATGAATTATAACTACAGTACGTATAATGAGAGATGATTTTCCAGTAATTGGACTTCACTGTCAAATTTTACTAATAAGACATTTGAGGAAGGAAAATTTCCACAGTCGTGAAAACTATGCATTATTATACCCGTTCCAAAAGTTTGAAAAAATACCAGAAGATGTAAAGAATTTAAATTACTGAAATAACTTAATTTCATGTTCATTCTACATTTATAGAAAAGTCAAAAGTTGTCACATATAAATTAAACTTGGATGGTTATATCCGAGACACTATCAAGGTTACAAATATATTAGGGTAGATCTTTGCATTCATACACAAAGATAGCAGACAAAAGTTTGAGATTTAATTGAGGTTACAATTGATTGAAAATGATTAGATCTCAAAAGCTCAGTTGGTAGGGACGCCAGTCCCGGTAAGATTATAGGATCTGATCAGTCGCAACCAAGTCCCAGTTGCAACCGTTGCCTTTTTATTTTCTCTGTCTTTTTCTGTTTCGTTTTTCATTGATATTTGTTAATATTATATTCTTAAATGATTAAATATTACAATGAGGCTTATGAGCTTTAATTCGCTATTTCAATATATTTTATTTATTTATTAAAAACAAAAAAAAAAAACAAAAAAATATTTGTCACTCATCTCACTAGGACAATCCTTTGTTGAGATGAGCGGCTTTACAATTTTATTGAAACTATAAATAATAATAAGTAAATAAAATTATGTAAATAGTAATAAGTAAATAATAATAGGTAGATAAAAAAATAAAATGATAAGTGAGTAGTAATAAGAACGAAATAATAAGTAAATAATAATAAGTAAGTAATAATAAGTAAATAATAATGATAATATCGAGCATACACAAGGTTTCAACATAAGGGGTAATATGGACAAAACGAAATCACCACTCTCAGCTAACATAGACTTTTTGATCATTTTTTTAAATAAATTTTGCGTATCTATAGTTTTAATATTGTCACTAAGCTTATTATATAACAAAGGAGCTTTCCAAGAAAAAAATGCTTTGTCCAAATTATGTTCTGTTATTCGCCGGCTGATACATTAGAGGTGAACCATTCTAGTATTGCCCACTTGTTGTTACCTTATGGCAGTATCAATGTTGTTGAAAAATTTACAGAGAACCTGTATTATGTACAATTGCCTTACTCTCATATTTTTAATTTCACTGTATGTATATTAAAAATGACATGATGAATATAAAAAAAAAAAATTCTTGTACATTATTTTTAAAATAAATTGTTGACCATTGTATTATGAATTTGTATATTTGAGGATAAATACATAATTTAATCACATCCTTTGGGTGCAACGGGCAAAACTCTAGTTAAGATTAAAGTCGTAGCATTGAAATGGAACTCAAATCTAAAATAACTGTAAAAATAAAATATTATTTTGTTCCTTATAGACTAGGTGCTAGAAAGCACATTTTGTATGAAGCTTGGGTAATCAGATGAATCGTGTTAGAATGTCACAGAGGGTACAAAATTACGACATTTTCAGAACGTGCAATGTTTGGGGAAAAGAGAAAAAACGTTTTTCATTTCGTTTATTTATTCCACATGCTTCAAACTGCCACCCGCGGCTTAACGTATATGCCTTTTCTAGGGAGTTTTACATCGGAATATAATACGAAAGAAAGACAATAGTTTGCGTCTTTGCTAAACAGCCCAACAAAGAGTTAATAAGATTGGTCCGCACCAGAGCTGCTATTAAATTAATGTTTACCCGTAACGCTCTAGTAGATCCAATTGATAGTGCGTGCCACGCAAATAAATCACGTCTTTACCTCAAAGTAATAGGAAGGCGGCACTTAAGTCGGACACCTGGAGCGGTACCGTGTTAACGAAGATTAGAAGTGATTGTGGGAGCACTTTAATGGTGCCTTTATTAATGGAAGCTATTTTGATGAGATAGATTAGAGTAGGTCAAGGAGAAATATGATGGGGATGGAAAGTTTTAGGATTAGGATTAGGATTTCTTGGCTATTAAAATACCAGATCTAAAAACAAATTTTCGAAAACTTATTATAAGTCCTAATATGATTTATTAATAATTTATTGTCCAGGTTTAGAATTCATTCGGCCATTTAGAATGAAAACGTTGCCTGAATTGGCTTTATTTATGTTACGTTATTAGCTGTGAAAAATTAGGTAGGTACTTTTCAACCACCCTATTTTCCACATCCCTCTCCTCCAGCACTTTCCTCGACCTTATTAAATATCCCAAATGAGGATGACATACCTCCACTAGTTCCACATAGTTCTATGTTTAGGAAGATGAAACTCTTCTGTTATATAACATTTAAAAAATGTTGGTTCCTACCTTAAAAAAAACTAACTAACTAACCATCACACCGTTTCCCCGCAGGGGTAGGCAGAGAGGACGGACCGCCAATTACCTCGATCTTGGCATACACTTCTTGCTTCATTCACATTGTGGTTATGGTTATTATGGTTCCTACCTTAATTGTTATATATCCTTCCCTACTTTCCCTAACCAACGCTATTAATGCCAATACTATAATGTGGTAGTTACTTAATTTTGAGTGTTCTCGTTCTCCAGAAGCAAAACTAATTTTGTGGGAGCAGGATCGTTCGCATGGAAATCATTCGGTAAGTGGTTGGTTATCCGTGTTCCATTTAAACTCTATTCTTGCTTATATTCCAATCAACCAAAACCGTCATTAGTGTTTCGTCGTTATTAGTTCATTTAAGACACACGTATACTTTTGGAACCCTACAATTTTCTCGTGGGTAGTTTCAGTTGTAACAATACCTACGTAAAAAAAACTACTCTGCGTGAAAAATGATTGGTATCGTTTAAGTAAACATTTTCCTGACAAGCGTAAATGTTTGAATTCCTGCCAGAAGATATGAAAAAGTATATTGCTTCGGTGCTAGTATGCGGCAGTCAATACATTTGAATAATACTACATCTTATCATTTTGACGCGCTACACGTGAAGTGCAAATCAATCAGCAAATATATTACTTTGCAGCAGCCACAACAAAGTTCCCTTTTACGTAGTTTTAAAACAATTCATCCGATATACTGATATTAATTTTTTATTATTTATCCTATGTGCATTAATTTTTTTACATTCCAATGGAAGACGTGTAGTAACGTAAAATGTAAACAATTTTGTATATTTTGACAGACAAATGTAAAATGGATGAATTACCTACATTTCTGCTCATGTTTTATACAGAATTTTTGCAATCATCTCGTGCAACACATAAACTCGATAAAACTATTTTTCCACTAAATTTAAAGTCGTTTCGCACTCCCCCATATTATACAAAGATCTAATATTTGAAACATGGTTGAAATATATTGAGATAATTCAAATTTAAATGACTTTAACTTTTTATTGAATAATCTGATATATCACCGTGATTCTAAAATTTACCGGGGGCATTAATACTTTTTTTTTTAATCATTGAAGAAAATAATATTAACATAAACTAAATGAAAGACGGACAAAATGACAGAAACTAAAAAGATTTCAGTCGCATCTGGCACATTTTTTTTATATTTCTTCATTATATTACTGAGTTTAACATCGGTGTCTTGAATTTTTGGACCACCAGAGTAGGCACATTCCCGTAGTGTGGCGGTCGGTTTTATATACAGAACCATAAAAAGGGCACGAAAATAAAGCTTATTATACACAAACATTAAAGAAAATAATATTTGTCTTGTTAAAAAAACAATTATATATGTATTAATTGATAAACTAAAGTTCTTTAAAACTTAAGACAAGATTTTTTGTGCATAGCGCAAAAAATTATATATGTACTTTAAATGATAGCAAACAGCTAGTTGGTGGCCAAAAAATCTCCAATCTCAGATATACAGATGACACTACCCCCATCATCTCTTCTGAAGAAGAAATGAATTTCCTCCTTGCTAAAATAGAAGAAGATAGCCGTAATCTAGGTCTATTGATCAACAAAGCCAAAACAAAACTAATGGTGATTGATGTTCTCACAGAGTTAGAAACGGTGAATAAGTTCATATACTTAGGCTTGTCTTAAAATGAAGAAATAGCTTGTGAAACAGAAGTAAAACGGAAGATTTACATTACGAAAGACGCCATGAGCAAGTTGCAAAACATATGGAGTGATAGAGGCACAGCGAAAACCAACAAGATAAGACTCATCCGGGCGCTGATTTTTCCCATATTATTTTACGGTGTGGAAACATGGACCCTCAGATCCAGCGAAAGGAAGCGGATAGACGCCCTCGTAATGTGGTGCTGGAGGAAAATTCTTAGGATTCCATGAACAGCTAGGCGCACAATTACGTCAATTCTGGAAAAGCTTGCCATCCACAATAAGCTACCAACTGTCTGCCTACAGCGTATCCTCAGATTATTTGGACATATTGCTCGTCAAACCGAGAACTCCAACCAAGAGAGGCTCATGGTCATTGATAAAGTGGAAGGCAGGGAAAGTAGAGGAAGGTCACCAGGTGTCTGGAACGTCAGTGTCCGCAGCGCAGAATCACGAGGAGTGAAGGAGCTTTGTAAACGAGGGAGATTGGAGTGGGGGTCACGATGTTATGTTATATCATGTACTTAGATGCTAGTAAACAGAAAGAACAATAAAAAGCTAAGTTAAAATATTGATCGATTTGATATTTTATGCAAACTTAGAAAAAAAATTAAAGTTAAGTAAGTACAAAATACAATAAATCTACCAAAGAAAAGGGGAAATTCAAGGATAATTACTCTAGATTTAGATGAATCAAAAAAGGCGAAATAATAATGACTGGAATTTAAAAGGAAACAAATATTTTGAATTTACGAAGATTTTTCATGGATATTCAACTTTCGGATACGTAAAAAATTATATTAATAATATTTGTTTAATTTGTGTACAGCACGTACCCAACAAATTAAAGACTGATGCCTGAACTAATTTGAAGTAAAACGTATGGATGACCTTTTTGGTCGCCGATAACTCAATTAAAAACATTAAAAAAACAGTAGTTGTTCGATAGCTAGGGTCAGGGTAGGAGGTTGGGCGCTTACTAACAGTAACGACATGAGAAAGTTTTTTTTTTCGCTTGAATTTAAAAATAATAAAAAAAATAACAAAAATTTCACCCGAGATAAAAAATTCAATTACAATTTTTAATTTAAATAAGCTCAGGAATCACTGCCTAAAGTTTATCAGGTACGTACTGATATAGCCTGAATATATTGATACAAGCCATAAGTGCGGGAAACACCGATTTATGCTAATCCATAATACGGTACCCGAGGTCTGTCTACCTGAGGGTAATTTACAAATGCCCGGCTTTAAATCCCGGGAATTTCGCAGTCGCCAGAAGAAGGCAGTTAAGGGGATTAACAGCGAACAAATTAAAATACACCGAGCCACAGTTTGGAGTTCACGAAGGAACCCGAAGAATAGTTCGGATGTGATTAAAAAGGGGGACTTTGGCCGAAGCAAAATCAGTAGTGGACAGAGACGAGTCAGTAGAGACCGTCCGGCCAGTGGTCGTAGTGGAGACTCCCGTCTCCTACAAAGAAATCAGGCCACTTGCATCCCCAGCCTGAGACGCTGCGGGAAAACTCGGCAGGAACCGCCGAACCCCAACGCCCAACGTTCGAGTGCAGTCGAGTGCCCTTCGCCTTCTGCCTTCCAGCGCCGTGATCCCATCAAGGCACATATCCACCACCGCAGGAATCACCACCGGACAGCAGTCGAGCGCCTCTGGCATCCTGCTGATCATCCTCTTGAACCGTCTGAAACCGGTCGTCAAGTGAAAGCCGAAACGCGTGTCCGCCCAGCACCAAAACCTCCCCCTGCCGGAAGTACCACCTGCTCTCTGAGGCTTCCAACACCAACATCGAGACGACTGCTAATCTCCTCACTGGACCGTGTGCAGATTACCCGTAAAAACAGTTCGTGTAATTAAGTGACACCCACAATACCTACCAGTTAAGAATGTATTTTAGATTGTGAATTAATAAAATACTTGACACTCAACGAAGTTACCTGTTTCTACTGAACCCCAATGACCCCATCATGTCAATATGTTTACGCCTAATGGAGCTTTTACATAACAATTGAGCACATGCTGTGAATTAACAGGAGAAAAATTATTAATTATTATTATTAAGTGCATAAGTAAGAAGAGTGTATAAGTAATATTGCATTCCCGAAGATGACAGATCTCGAAGGAAATTAATTCCCTCAAGGCCACCCGTGCGAGTTATTGTAAAAAAGAATGAGATAACAAAAAAGACATCAGTGTGTGTAAATTAAAGTAAATATTAAGATACATTGATAAATAAGATGAGTTTTTGGAGATGATGAAATATTTTAATTATAAAATCAAATAAGTTTTATATTTTTCTATGTTGAAGACAAGGCATATCCGATTTACCGTTACGATTATTATGCGAATTTTCTGATGTTTCAAAGTTTTGTAATGTTTAAATCAAAGATACTCAACCTTATTTTGCCCACCGCCACTTTCTTAATATATTTTTTTCTAGAGCCCCCCTCCCCCTTATTTTTTTTACTTTCCACCTGTCGCGAATCTGAAACAGCTACGAAATTGCCACGATTATATGTAAACGTGTCGGCCTCCATGGTCGAGGGGTAAGGCTCTCGACTGCGAATTCGAAGGTCGCAGGTTCAAATCCCGGCGTGCGTAAGTAAATTTTATTTAATTAATTTGTGCTGCTTCACAATTAATTAATTTAAAAATAATAAACAGTATATTTGCGCACGTTCCAGAGTGGAAGACACTCACAGTATCGCCCTGGTGAAAGACCAACATTCAGAATTGAAACGTTGCTTGAAATGGCTTTTACCCCGTGTTTGGTGACCAGATCTGAATAGCCAGAAATTTCCCCACCTTCCTCTTCCCCTTCTTCTTCCCCTCCCCAATACCTTCAGTCTCACAAAATTCCTCAATTGGGGATGCCATATTCTTACTGGCTCCAAACGGCTGGCAGTAGTTGAGACTCTTGTGCGGTATTCATGTAAAAAAAAAATGACACTGTAATATTTTATAGTCGTAAGATAGGATATGACTCCTATCCTATTTCTGAGTTTAAAGAAGAATGTTTCAATGAGAACAATTAAATAGCTTAATTTCTTGTAATTTAATGTAGATCTAAGTGTAATGGAATCATTCAGATCTATTTTCATCCATTTCCCAAACTACAGAAATATGTGATATTTCGCCCACTTGATAAAAATGAATACAATATATACAATAACGAAAATTAACCAATATTAAAATTTACTCTGCTTTATTGCTACGTGATTAGCGTGTTTTTTTGTTGTCTTTTATAGCCGTTTTTTTACGTGTCCACGCCCTAACTGTGCCATCTTAACGCCCCCTAATTTTCTCTGTGTCTTCTACTGCCTCCCTGAAAGTCTTAAATGCCTACAAGGGGGCGTTATCGCCCACGTTGAGAACCTATGGTCTAAATAAATTATCATGTCGTTTTAAGTAAAACTGAATAGGTAATATATTAATTATATTGTAGTATTTTAGTGGTAAGCGAGTCTCTAGAGTGGTCTAAGTTTGCATAAATAATGCAGAGTTACATGGGTAGTTACAATATTAGTCAACGAAATTTCATATAAATACATATGAATTTTTATTTATTAATTATTAATTATTTATTTATTTCTCAGAATAAACTTCTCAACAAATAATAGTAGAGCGGCTTTAAGGTACCTAAAACAAGCAGTGGTATTAAACAATGTTTTGTAACTCTGCTTCATTACTGATCATTTGTGAAAAAAAAGTATTTTGGACGAGATATAAATGTAACAATTATTTTTATAAACAATAATTATTATCCTGAAACACTCATCCAAATTGAAAAAAACCTTTCCGAGCAAAGATAAATGTCGCCGACAGGACTCGAACCTGCACCCTTCTGATGTCCGGTCAGATGCTCTACTGTTGAGCTACGTCGGCTTATCGCAAACCCGCCAAGTTAATCAATATATACTAGTGTTTAATTCAATAATTACTGTTTTTATTATATTTTCACCTGTAAACAACCAACTTTATTAGTATGAGAAAGGCTTGTAACGGCTAAATCCCTCAATAGATGGCGTCGAGACAAATTATGTCTACATTTTATTGGTGAAAATTACTTTGACTTGTCAAATATTTATTAATTGATAAACTAAAGTTCTTAAAAACTTTAGACAAGATTTTTGTGCATAGCGCAAAGGGTAACAATTATTTTTATAAACAATAATTATTATCTTGAAACACTCATCCAAATTGAAAAAAAAAACCTTTCTGAGCAAAAATAAATGTCTTAATATTAACTTGGCGGGTTTGCGATAAGCCGACGTAGCTCAGCGGTAGAGCATCTGACCGGACATCAGAAGGGTGCAGGTTCGAGTCCTGTCGGCGACATTTATCTTTGCTCGGAAAGGTTTTTTTCAATTTGGATGAGTGTTTCAGGATAAAAATTATTGTTTATAAAAATAATTGTTACCCTTTGCGCTATGCACAAAAATCTTGTCTTAAGTTTTTAAGAACTTTAGTTTATCAATTAATAGATATAAATGTGTTTATCTCCCAATAAAAATGATGCAGTGAGCCAATGTTTAGACGATGGTGAACCTACATCAACTTGCTATCATAGTCAATAATAAGAGACGAAACGTCCAACGTTCATAGCATTCTCATAACATATTTGCACATGCATGCTTTCAAAATTCAATCGATTGTAAAATTACATAAAAATAATTACAATGCGTTATTATTACGACATTCGACACATGGACAACCAGTAGAAAATTACAGACTATAACGAAATCCACAACGACTAGTTCATTCGTTGCAATACTAAAACCACGACTCTCTGGGTTGACAACACGACGGAGAATACGATTTCGCCAATATACTTTACGTTGATTGATTATTGCTCAGTGTTCAGTGGTTACACGTTGAATTGGATGTGGAGGCAGTGTGTACGTGGCCCAAAGCAGATAGTACGGCAGTAATTGATATTCGGCGAATTTATCTGCAGAATCCCTCTTAGTTACTATATCAAGCTGACGCATTATTACCCAAACTTACTTTTCACTACGAATTGTTAATTTATTGGAGACTTCAACTAGTAAATGGAAAATAAAGATCTCAAGCTCCATAATAATATAACATCGCGTAAGTTCAAAAGAGATACTCCTGGAAAAGCAGTATTAAAGGCAATCAAATTCTTGAGTCGGGTCATGTCCAGAAGGGAGTGATGTAAAAATGTACTCGTAGTGCAAGGATGGTGCGTCATTACGGAATTTTGTTACGTTTAGTATTCTGTTCGCTCTGTCTACTCTCGATAATATCTAGATATGCATTAGTCGAAGTTGTACCAGAGAAAAGGATTGTGATTACAGAGCTCTAAATGTTGTTGTTTTACAATTAAATGATGTTCAGAATTGGGATGTTGTCATCATAATAAAAAAGGTACATACGAGCGGCGCGTTACACAATTCTATCTGCCTCTCGTAGGTAGTAAAATATTTCATACACATCTGGTTTCATATTTTGAAATAAAATATTTAAGAATCCCTGTCAATGCGCGGATATTTAGTAATGGCTTTTTAGATTACTTTTATACATCCAATGAACACCATGTAAAATTGTACGCGTCCACTAATGTACAGCTGATAAGCCATTTAGACTTGGCAGGCTACAGCTGGTGGCGGGATAATGGATTTAACATTTTCAAAACTTGAAGAACAAAGAAAAAATAGACTTTAAAAAATTACCCATCGTGCCTATATTGACCGCAACTATTGTTATTTACCTAAATTAAAACAAGCATTGTTTAGGTCTACATGAAGAAAAACAGTAAGTTTCCAGAGGTAAGAAACAAAAAAGCAATGAGTCATTCAAAGTTTGATTATTATCCTTAAACCCACTTACTTAAATGATATTCTATTTTGACTTCATATTGATGAATAACGAAACCATTTTTTTTGTGATTGCCAACTATTGAAGAAAGTGGACACTTCTACCTTTGCTTCCACATACCTCAATTGTTTAACAGTATGCAAATCGTAACTATTTCTATTTAATTGGCTTAATAATTATTAAACATGATTATATAAAAAGTGAAAAGGATTTGTGCAATTTACCTGGGGAATGCTGAGGAACGCGCTGAGCACCCAAACGACGATAAGGGATATGGTTCCTCTACTTCCAGTGGACAGATTCTTCATGGGGTATCTGACAGCCACAAACCGATCCACTCCAATCAGGACCAGCACAAACGTGCTCAGGTACAAACTGAACATCTGCAGGAACTTGAACAACTTGCAGGCAAAATTGCCGGCCAACCACGCCACCGTATAACTCCATGCCGCTTCTCCTGCCAGGCAAAATATCGTCACAAGCAAATCAGCTACGGAGAGTTGCAGTATCAGACTATAGATGGCACTGCACGATGTACGAGAGAACCGACGTGCTCTCTGACTCCGTCTTATGCTGTAAATCGTCGCAAGGTTCCCAATTAAAGAAAGCACAGCAAGAATCCCCAACACTATAGTTCTAACGAGATGACCATGTGTGAACTGCGGGGCATGATCTAAACAAATTATGCTCCCATTGTAAGACAGCAACCCTGGTACAAGTGTACCATTTAAAGCTGATGGATCCAGACTATTATTAGCTTTAAAAGCGCTCAATTGTTCACACTCTTCAATTCCCAGTAAAAGCTCTGTTCCGCTGGATCCGATATCCATTTTTGTTGTTTTTTATCACGTTTTCCGGTGATTAAATATTAATTACGTATCCCGCACACTGTTTGTATTGGCTACGCAAAAAAGAAATGTTTACGATTTTAAATTATTGAGTCTAACGAGTGAGATAACATTTTTGCCACTTCATAGTATATTATCCATGAAGGGATTTAACGATTCGTTTTTATGCTTGGAACTCATCGTTATTTGTATTCTAATATTAAACAGATAAAATGTGTTTATGTTCACATGGCAATTTTAACATGTAATACGCCTATGTTTTTTTACACGATTTTAGGTGCGTTAATGTCACTGACAATACTTTTCACAAAACACTTTGAAGCACTGAAAACTCGTTGTGGAACATTTCGGTAAATATTGCGGTTGCTTTGTAGAAGTTGTAGAAAAGTTTTGTGATCACCATCTGGAGACCGCGGCCCGCAGATATTCTGAAAAGAACAAAAAGCAGTACATTTAATCTCTTTTGTTGGTTTCAAATATTTGTTACGAAGCAATAGGACAATATTGTTTAATCAAGGTAATAGATCCATACAAATGGCTATAAATTCACAATGTACAAGTTTGCACTTAACACCTATTAATCACTACGTGTGCAGTAAAATAAATAATTCGTTTCCAGTAATAATATATGGTTGCATCGTAAATAATAGCAACTGGCGGTGGTCCAACGTTGGTTGGTAGTTATGTTTGGTTTAACGTAGGTACACCTTTTATGACATTATTATTATAACTACTGTTTTTATTGCCCGGGGCGATTTTATAGAGTGCCGGATTATTGCTTAACGGTAGGTCAATTTACATTGCGTGGAGCTAATTTATGCAAAATTTTCATCTGGACTGCTGGGTAAGTGCAATAATGTTTCAATAAAATAAAATGTTTTAGTTACAATTACAGAGTGTAAACGAGTCTTTAGTTAAATATGCAATATTTAAAAGAGAAACCATCTTGAAAATATTTTTTTAATTAATTGGTTTCTACGTAAACAATAAAGTTTAAATAATCGATTCTTCAGAATAAATTAATTCAATTAGCAGTCAAAAAATTAGAAACATAAGTATTTCGTCGAGTAATAACCTCTATTTTGTTAATATTAATGACTTATTGAAATTCCTGCTGGGTCAGACATGAATATTCAATTCCTTTCGTTTTACATTTTCAAATAATTTGTATTGTTACGTTCCACTAAGCCATAAAATCAATGATTCCACGATGATTCTGAAATTTGACTTGCTGAAAAGATATTTAATGTGATTTGTTCTATTTTGTGGGTTACTTTTCATATCCCTACGGCAATATAAAATGATAGGATTGAAATGAAAAAAGATAATCTGATTCGAATTGGATCGAAATTGAATAAAAACACTCTCACATATATACATATATATATGTGTGTGTATTTATAATCATTGAAGATAATAATACACACTCACAAAATGAAACATGAAACCGAAAGGATACAGAAAAGAAAAACACTCCCAGTTGTTATATTTATCTTTTGTTTTTATGTGTCTTTTTGGTGTTATATTTCATTTTGACAGTTGTTAATTTTATCTGCAATGATTAAAAATATATTATAATGAGATTTATAAGCAAGTCATTCCAAAATTGAATCAGTATTTTTTAATATTATTAACTTCGTGATGAACGATTTACATGGGATATCCAATAACCATGGTTCAACACTTTTTGTATATTATTTAATTTTAAAAAAATCATTTTTCACGTAACCCAACTAATTTCGTCAATATCCGTTATTATTAGATGCACAAAAAATATGTAAATCTTCGTTATTACGAATAAAAGATAAATACCATCGGAAATTTTTCAATGCATAACAATAATCTTCATCCGCGTCATGTTCCCATCCTATTAATAGATTGTTACGTTTTTTTTTTGTAAATAGATGCAAACCATGTTTTGAAATGCAGTAGAAATAAATATAAAGTCATTAGCGATGGTCAAGCACTTGCACAACTGAATTATGGTTTTTTTTTTAAATAAATCATCTTAACTAATAATATATGTATATATTTATTTATTTTTTTACATTAACGCCGCACAGGAAGTCCTGAGGAAAATAAGTTCCCTCAGGGTCTATGTCATTTTTGCAGATGCTGTGTGGAGGGTTTTTTTGAGGAGAGGAAGGAGTAAACACGAGTCATGAAGAGGCCGATGTTGTAGGAGGGGAGGAAACACAGAGGAAACACATTCCACAGCCAGACTGTTGAACTATAGAAACGACCCGTTATTTTGTGATAAATATCAACCATTGTCACATAACAGAATCTCTCGATCCGTTTCGTAAGCACATTTGAATTTGCAATCTTAGTAAAGTTCATCAATAGATCTAATATATAAAATATCCCCGACTAGCTCTACTCAGGGTAGATGGGTGTATACGAAAAAATGATACATCCGTCTTTTAATCGTGTTGTCAGTTCGTTGATGGACGATTTTCGAAATTACCGCTTAGTTATCATTAATAAAAACAAATACATATAAATAGAAACAGGAATAGGGAATTCAAAATAAACAACAACTCTCTTTTGCTATATAAAAATACCTGGAAGTCAGGTCTATATTTTTATAGCTGCATTTGAAGGCTCTAGGAAAAGCTTTAACCTTTTTGTGGACGCCTTCAGATTATTAAAGGATAGAATGAATTTGATTGATTTTAAATGATTTCAGTTTTATCAAAAAGCAAAAGGGAAATAAATAAGTAAGTAAATTGGAACGGAACCCGTTGTTGGTTGCAGAAGCTGGTGACAGGGCGGCTCCTCAGACTAGAATGAATGTCCCCTCTGTCTTTCCAACACCCCCTGCCGTCGCTTTACCCCCTCCCCTTACCAAACGGAGCGGAGAAATACTTATCATAGACAACTAATGTTTATTTATGGTTAATTCCGGGTCTGCGGTTTGTCAACCTTAGTTGTTAGGGACTTGCTTCATAACACCATGTACACATCATAGGCGCGCGTTTGGCGTGTTTCCCGACTTTGTACCGGTACCGGAGAGATCAATGAGGCTAGGTCCTCAGAGCATCTTCCATTGAAATATTGGTAGAACAGGAACATCATTCCCACGTTTTCTAAATATTGCAATCCGTTTATTAAAATAGGGGAATTTATCAAATTATAGATTAGGTTAAATTCGGTTAACGGGTGAGTTCATACGTGCGTTGAGTTATCCGGTCAATTGAACATTATATACGCGCACAACTCATATCTATTAATGTTTCTCTTCTGTGGGTCATGAAGCATTTGGTAATGGATATTTTTAAACAGAAACATTGATATCTCATAGCTCATGGTAGAAAAAATGCTGCGAGCTGAAAAGAGGTATGTTGAACTACTGCTATCCAAATTACATGAAGCTAGCCATTACCGTTTGAGTATTTTGCAGCTTCAGTGTATATATTTTTGGTTTCTTCATAATAACGAAGGTTATATGTAATTATTTCTAATAGGCTCAACATTATTAACGTGTTCAAAGCGGTTTCCGGTTTCATAATTATTGTTCGCAATATTCCAATTATGTTAAACAATATAATTTAGGATGTAATGTGATATACGTAACGTTCTTATGCCGGCGTTTTTACAATAGATGGTGGTGTAATGATCAGCATAGTTGCCATCCAAAAAGTTGATTGGCGTTCGATTCTCAGCTGTGACAATATATTTTTTTAAATTTAAATTTAACTTAAAATGTATTTTTTAAATAAACAAAATCATTAAAATTTGCTTATTATGTACTTAAATTAAAAATAAAATATATGTTTCAAAAATAAACGTACCTAATTAAAAAAAAAAACTATAAATATTAAAAAAAATATTTTAATTTAACTGCCAACAATTATTGATAACCAAATTCATTGAAATAGTCCATTATTTTAAGTTGTCGAAATACAGTCGCAGCTGTTCCATACTTGAAATTTTCCAAAATGAAAACTCCCTGGTTTTTGTTTTATGTGAGACCCCTAATTTTTCTACCCGGATGCTGTTATGCTGTTGGTGCAAATTTTAAGCTTCACAAATTCTACAATAACAATATCCCGTGATTTTTCACGGGTCTGCGCTAGTAAAATATAAATTTGGAAACCCAGCTGTTTAAAATTAACTTAATAAACGAAGATAAAAATGGAGACTACTTTAATAAAAAGGTGTAATTAAGTTTTTAATATATTTTATTTAACTAAACAAGACACCTTTTAATGTCTTGAAGTGTTCTCGACCCTTGTTAAAATGGCAAAATTATGGAGCGTACTTAAAAAATAACAAAAAGAATAATCAAAGGCGTGAGATAAAGAGACAGCAGTGGTGTTTCATGAATTTTCTATAATGTCGTTATTTCAAGATATAAAAAAAATAATAATAAGTTTTATTCTAGAAAATACAGAAAACTAATCAAAATTTTCCTTATGCATACGGGAAATAAGAATTTTTAATTAAATTAGATGTTTGAATTTCGTTATAATTAATAAAAATAAATTTAAACTTTATTTTTTGACCCGATCTGTATCAAACTACCACGTTCATCACGACTGGTACATTTTTATTTAACGTTATGATTTCGGAACCGATCGAAATATTCCAGGCATGCCAATGCTCGAGCGATTAAAATTATAAAAGAAAAAAGTTGGAACTCGAAGGTAAGTTTCACCTTTTGTAGCAAAGCGGAAAAATGTCAAATGAAATAGCAATTTAATTTCTTAAAAAAAAAAAACCGAAAAAATTTCACACAAATTGGTACAAACAAAGAACGTTTTCCTTTACGGATTACGTTCCGATGAAATTTTTAGCTTCCATTGAAAAAGGGATGAAAGAATTTTTAATTTGTTAATTACGTTTAAACTGATACTAATTTGAGACAGGCTCTTTTATTTTTTTATTATCAAAGTTTTGGTACGAAAGAACAAACGATTTAATTTAAATTGTTGGAAAAATTCAAAATGAATACGAATACGAATCCGATATTATTTAATTGCTTCTATTATAATAAGTCTTTCCTCACTGCAACAAAACTGGTCAACTGTTTTTAATTTCTCAAGTTGTTTAAAACTTACCGATATTTATATTATATTATTTAAATCGATATTATGTAATTGGAATCTAGTATGTCTATAACAAAACTCTTACTTGTATGGTGTTTTCATATTTAAAAATATATATTTTTTCTAACTTTTGTACATTGCATCAACCTTTATTATTATACGAGTATTATTATGCTCCATTTGTAGGTTAATTGTAATTTATTGTTATCATATATGTAAATATTATATACATAAATAACATATATCGTCGCTGCATTTATAATATAGCTCATGTGACGTTTCGTATATTCTGAGATGATCGAATAAGAACTGTTTTAAAAAATAATTGCAAGGCTAGATTTGAAAAAAATATTTTTTACAATTTTTAGGGAAGCTTTAAAGCAGCTTAACAAATCTGTTCTTTTTAGCAAATCTAGTGTTTGCAATTATTTTTTAAAACAGCTTTTATTCGATCATCTCAGAATATACGAAACGTCACATAAGCTATATTATATATGCAGCGACGATATATAAATACCATACATATAAATATCATACTTATAAAT
Source organism: Halesus radiatus (assembly GCA_022606495.2). Taxonomy (NCBI): domain Eukaryota; kingdom Metazoa; phylum Arthropoda; class Insecta; order Trichoptera; family Limnephilidae; genus Halesus; species Halesus radiatus. The sequence continues at coordinate 294,145 of JAHDVE020009110.1, forward strand.
ATCATATATATAATATAAAAACAGTATATTTTTCCCTATGTCAATCATTTATATCTTATGGTATAATAGTCTGGGGAGGATGATTTAAAACGACATTAAATCCATTAATAAAAGCTCAAAAATTGATAATGCGGACTATTTACGAAGTACACTATAATCAGGACTTATTCAAGGACTTCAAAGTAGTTAATATAAAGTCCCTATATATTAAACACATATCCTCCTATTTTAAATTCAAATATATAAAAGTTTAATTTCCTTGCTCTTAAAATCTTCAATAATTTAAAAATTGAAATAAAGGCAATTGCCAAATACCACAGTTGCGATAGGGGGCTTGGGGACCTTTTGATGAGTGATTGTGATAGTATCAGTAGCCTATTTCTCGTATTCAGATAGAGGTGTATATAATGTTGAGGTGTGTGGGTAAATATGTGTATGTTCATGTGTATGTGTGTAAATGTGTGTACATATGTGTATATATGCGTACATATATGTATATATGCACACATATATGTGAATATATGTGCGTATGTGTTTACGTGAGTATGTATGTATGCACCTATGTGCACACGTGTGCCTGCTTACACAAACATAAAAATAAAATAATGTTTATTTTTTGATCTAATCCTTACGCATGTCTTTTTCTGCTTTCTATCTTTTACTTTCTTTTATAATTTTCCCAATTGTCACCATGTTAATATACTAAATCCTTATGTTTACACCGAACTTCATACAAGGTAACTATACTCCATTGGTCACCATGAAACAGGCAGCCGCCTAGTATGGTGATCTAATGTATCTATTCCATGTAAATGTATTGTTTAACTAAACTCCCGTAAGCTACTTGCAGCGGCTTAGTGTGTACAAGTTCCAATTGTATGTAATTTATATTAAACAATAAAAAAAACCTCTTAAATCAGAAGAAATGTATTTTATCATCCCCTCTAAGTAGGTATCCATTTTAATTTTAAACGAACCATACACACATAAAATTTTGTCAGGAATTTAATGTTGCATCAGCAAAAAAAATCATTTCTTAACATACATTTGAATATATTCATTTTAAAAGTTCTGCTTAGTGTTTTCATTTTTATGGAGCTTTTTGTACTATAGTGATCCCCAACCCATAAACTGGTAAGAATAACAAAATATGACGACTGTAAGAAAATACGGAAACCGGTATATAGTGCAGTAATTTTATTAACTTAAATGAGGTTTTATATCACTCCTAAAAGAGGGATTATTCAGTTTTTCGTGTTAAACATTTTTATGAATCTTTACTGTATCGATACAACTCGGGCCGAAAGCTGTAAGAAACAAACAAATAACATGGAGTGGGGTATAACTGGAAATAAGTGGAAAAAAGTTACAAAGGTTTTTAAATCAAAGAAACATTCATTTTTATATGGAAATCCACGATGAATTGACAGTTTAAAAATTAGAAATAATATAGTGGGGTATTTTAATAACCTCTGGATCCCATTAAAAATGTGTAGAAGATGTAAAATTGATTTTACTGATTCTGATCATAGTACTAAAATTTGTTATTTAAATTTTTCAAATACTTTTTTTTTTTGATTTTAATAACGGTCTAAAATCCAACATTCTGGAACGGTTCGAACTGGCTAAAAAGTTATTATGATGTAGATAACACCACTGGCTGGTAAGACGGCTATCGCTACAAAGCAAATTCGTGAAAAAAAGGAAATTATCGTTTTGACGGCAAATCAAAAATGACACATTTTAAATCGTTACCAAAAAATATTCGTAAACGTGAAAATAAATTAAAAATGCCATGGTTATCACAAAATTTTTCTAATTTTTTTGGACAACAAAACAAATGAAGAAACCTTTATTTTTGCTTCTCTTAAAGGTACAAAAGATTTTATTTTTATCAGTGAAATTATTTTTCTCGGGGCCTCCTGTGTGGAGTTAATGTAAAAAATACGTAACTAACTAAAAAGCGAGATATTTATTGAAAACTATGTCATCCAAATTAAAAAAAAAATAGATCACCAATCTTTTGAAGACATTATTATTTTAAAGATCCTTAGCTGAATCCGGTGGTCTGGGGGTTAATTTAAAAAGAAAAGTAATACACATTTCTATAAATTTTAATTTATGAAATTATGGGAAAATTAAATAACACACAAAAGATAAATTAACATATTAGTCGTATGACCATTAAAACATGGCTAGTAATATGGGTGTAATAATCCTACCATAAATCTGAACTTTATAATTAACAAAAAAAATAAGGGTGGGACAAAACGATTTTTTTTTCTTTTCATAAACTCAAACCACAAAGAGAGTACGCAATACGAATAGTAATTTACCATTTATTGATGATCCCATACAATACCATTGTTCAGAAATATATTTTCAAATCAGTTGACGGAATTATTTATTTCCAAAGTCACTCAATTATGCTCTCTTAAGTTCACACAATACGGAAAATAAATTGGAGAATGATAGAGGCATAGCACAACGAGCGTATTGTACCAAAGTAAACTAAAAAAATAATATGCCGCCTGAAGAGAAAATTCCGTATGAAATATTTATAATTTCAGATTTAATGGGAACATTCAAGATCTTTATTATTGTTTATGTTCATTATTTCCTTAAAACGAGTTTCTCAAACATGTTTTTATATACGAGGACTATAATAATGTTAATTGAAAACTTGCTTTGATTCACGCAATTGATACTCTTTTTTTAATAACACAAAAATACGGGTTTTATTGGTTTAATACGAATTATCTCCCGTGTCTGGATTGAATAAAGTAACATGTGGAAATATACGTATTTTGCAGAGAGTAAGTATATTCAGCATACTTTTAGATGTTCAGGTAAATCGGATACAACTCTCGCAATTTTCATTCAATGTCAATGGATATCAAACGTCATGAAGTTGACAAATTAAAAAAAGGATAGAGTTATTATATTTGATGTAAATAGAATTAAATTAATAAATACGACAATATTTTTCAAACTTAAAGAAATAATTAAAGAATGTTTCCTATTTAAGAACGTTAGGTCCATATAGTGATTTGAATCAAATTCAAGAAAGTGCCTTTCGGCCAATCAGAGACAAGAATTATCCTACCATGGCCGCCATATTAATAATAATAGCGGTCAACTGTTATAGCAAACGTACGAAAATTCAATCATATTATCTCAAATTCTGTGAAGTCCAATTAAAAATGTTACAAAATGAGTAAAATCAATATATTTTTTATCAAAATTAGTTGATTCAAAAATATAAATACATATATATATTTATATATAGCTCAACTTATGGAGAGTAGAATAATAATAAGTAAAAAAAAACATGTACGAGTATATCATGTATTATAATTTAGTAATTTTTTTGTAATAATTAAATAAATAAAAATATAAATATAATTACATATATATATATAGCTCAACTTATGGAGAGTAGAATAATAATAAGTAAAAAAAAACATGTACGAGTATATCATGTATTATAATTTAGTAATTTTTTTGTAATAATTAAATAAATAAAAATATAAATATAATTACATATATATATATAGCTCAACTTATGGAGAGTAGAATAATAATAAGTAAAAAAAAAACATGTACGAGTATATCATGTATTATAATTTAGTATTTTTTTTGTAATAATTAAATAAATAAAAATAAAAATATAAATACATATATATATATATATATATAGCACAACTTATGGAGAGTAGAATAATAATAAGTAAAAAAAAACATGTACGAGTATATCATGTATTATAATTTTGTAATTTTTTTGTAATAATTAAATAAATAAAAATAAAAATATAAATACATATATATATATATATATAGCACAACTTATGGAGAGTAGAATAATAATAAGTAAAAAAAAAACATGTACGAGTATATCATGTATTATAATTTTGTAATTTTTTTGTAATAATTAAATAAATAAAAATAAAAATATAAATACATTTACATCCATTTTTTTTCACGAAGGAAACAATGGTCATGAGTTTTTATAACCACACAAGTAACTAAATACTAAATTTGATATATATTGGCCTAAATACTTACAGGTTTCCTAATAGCAGATTACCTAATTTTTCTCAGTTTCTCATTCAATGAACTTAACGACGTTTGATATCCATCGACACAAATACGTTATAGGGTTCACGTAACAATAATAATAATCTAGTATTTAAATTTGGAGTTTACATGTATTTTTGTTTGTTTCATTAGTACGTATTATCCCAGCGCTGGATTGGGTTACGGGGTCGAATTAAAGACAGTAAAATGTAGTTTTTTAACAGTAATAATGTGTTATGCTTCAACATGACCCCAAAGGTCAACGGATGGAAAAAAAACAAATAACAAGATAATAGTTGCTATACTTCAACATGGCCTCAAAGGTCACCGGATCGAACAAATCAAATAATCTGATAATAGTTGTTATACTTCAACATGGCCTCAAATGTTACCGGATGGAACAAAACAAATAACCTGATAATAGTTGTTATACTTCAACATGGCCTCAAAGGTCACCGGATGGAACAAAACAAATAACCTGATAATAGTTGTTATACTTCAACATGGCCTCAAAGGTCACCGGATGGAACGAAATAAATAATAGTTGAATTTCTTATACTCTCATCGTTATAAGCGGAAGATGCTGCTTGTACAGTGATGGAGCACTTCACTAGCAGATAATTGAACTTTGGATGGGAACCATACACTTGTCTGAATTTGAATAATTATCGATCCTCTCCGCCCACGCTTGGGAATAAACCACAGGAGAGTTACCCAAATAGTCAGGTATTAGGATCTAAAGAAAAGGACTCAATAATACATTATTCTCATATTACTTTAATGACATTACCCAACTTCTCAGAAGGCTAGTAAAATAATAGAACAAATATAATAATTGAAAAAGACAATATAAACATAACCTAAATGAAACATTATATTAAACATTATAAAAAAACAACAGAAAATAAAAATATATCAGTCGCATCTGGGACTCGAACCCAGGATCTCTGTCTTTCCGGGACAACCGCTTTACCAACTTAGATAATGAGACCAGTTCAATTTATGTCATCTGCATCGATGTCATATTTGAAATTCAAGACTTTGTCAATATCATCCACTATTTTTTAATTCCATATTATTGGCAGCTATCTTTATGATGATAACAAAGTTCTAAACGAACACAATTGCAACCTAGATAGTGTCTCAGATAAATATCCGACTTTTTATTTATGTGATTCATTATGTACCCACTGCACGTAACTGTCAATTGTCCAAAAGTCATCCAATAGAAATGGCTTACAGGAACTGCTCTGCAAATAAGTAACTCCAGTCCCCTCTAATTATGAAACTTTCAATTCATGGTGGAATTCCAGAGGGTAATAAACCAACCCGAAAGTAGTTTTTAAAAACATAAACGATAAAACAAATTTCAAGTCATAAATAGAAACAATATTAGAAAGCAGAGGGCTTACTCCTGACATCGATGCCATGTATACCATAGATTTAGTTTTAATTGTACCAGTCTAATGATGCCAGTGATAGGGTGAAACCGATCCGGTCGAATATAAGTAAGTGGAAAAAATTACAAAGGTTTTTTTTTTCAAAAAATTCATTTTAACTCCTGTCCTTTTTTTTAATTAATGGTGACCTTCTTACTTAAAAACCAGTTTTTTTTTAAGTTTGTCTTCATAGTTAAACAAATATTTAGTTTGTTTTTTTTTTACTCACCAAAATAGCAGGAATCCAAACGGTAAGTAGAGAGGAGGGGCGCGTAACTTCACACGGAATGAATTTACACATATAGATTTTACGCGCGAACGGCCGCGTGACGCCGATCAAATGATACCTACTAAACAGGGCGCTTAGATGAAGTGGTGTTTTATTCAATTTTAAATACGAATTACGTAGTAATTCAGGGTTTGATGATCCATACGAATACATATTTTTAACGTTATAATATTTTTTATTGGAGTCCCTTATCATTAGGTTTTCTCGATGAAAACATTTACCCCAGTTCTCTTATAGAATCGTTGAAGGTACTTGTGAACTTCAAATACAAAAGATGATAAATCCATTGAACTAATATTTAGTTCCTAATTGTAATAAAATTATTATCTCTGCTTTATATTTTACCAAATAGAAGCGTTTATCTGAGAGAACCTCACCATTGTATTAATTCGTGAGAGATCATGGAATTAAACTCGTAACAATAACAAATCGTCTCCATGGATTAGTGAATAAATACTCATGTATTAGAGACAAAGACATATTTATCAGCTGTAAATCAGCGATTATTTTTTTAATTGTTTTAAAGTTAAATTTACGGAAAACACTTTTTTTTTAAGAAAATTGATATTAAAAAACATGTTTGGCTGCAGTAAAATTAATATTGCCGATTTTTTTTCTACCTTAGCATTATACATATATATGTACAAAAAATAAAATAAACCTTTTATTTGTCGAACTGTTTACATTTTCAACAGTGGCGGATCGTGAATTTTTAATGTGCTAAAGTACTGAGATTGAAAAATTCGACATTAATAATATTGCAGCCAAACATGTTTTTATTTGTCACAAACCGTTTTTTTTTTTGCATGAAGATCTTTCAACAACTGAAAACTTATAAAAATATTCATACAAAAAAACGATTTTTTGAAGAAAAAAAAAACATCAGAATTTTTCAATCATAGCACTCAAAAAGTTACGAGCCGCCACTGATTGTAAAAAAGGTTTACTATGCTTTCAAAATGAAAAATAGCTGTCACGCGTATAAATAACTAAATTTAACTACACAACATTAATAAAACGTTTTATGTTTTCGTTGACGAAGCTTGGGATAACCGAAAGTGGTTGGTGATTAAAAGATGATTGGTTTAAAACAAAGTACTTGTTTTTTCAATAAAAAGTTTGTAAATTCATATCACAGCTATGTTAAAAAAGGTTCATATTAACGGAACTAAGTGAACATTATTTATTAGCCACATAAGATAATCGATAAAGTGAAACCTCGACAATATAACATCAAACTGCACTCCTATATTTTTCACCCTTTTTTCTCGTTTCTCAAAACTTCCACAAAATAACAACAAAATGAAATGCCAGTTTTCTTCATTCACTTTTTTTAAAACTGCATTATAATTTAGGTAAATAAAATTCTTTTAATTTAAACCACCTCGGAACAGGCTCATCGTAGACCTAGTGAGGTAGTTAATATCAATATTTTTTTTAATTTTTGTAAATAGATAATTATTTCTACACATATTTTCTAATACTTACTTAACACTGTACGTAAGTATTTATTTTTTAGTTTATAATAGGAAACTGTAACTGTAGAAAAGACATTAAGCCATTCTGGCATCTATAAACTTAACTGTAACAATTGTTCGGAAATTTATATAGGTAAAACCGCGAGAAACGTCAACATTAGAGTAAAATAACATATTAGATCTTTTTAAGTATGGGTTTTTCAGATATTTCCGTTCGCTTAATTAATACTAACCATACTTTTGACAATGGAATATAAAAATGGAATGGGTTTGCGCCTCAATAACTTAGAATCATTAGAAATATCAAAATTAAATAAAAATAATAATTGCCAAATTTTAAATAAACAATTAGATTTAACCCAAAGTTCGATTTTAAGGATGTTCTTTTTATTCCCCTTCCCTTCCCATACCCTCTATCCACCATTCTACTGACACCCTTCTGATGTTCTGTTCTGTTATACTCTAATATACTGTCTCTTTCCCCCAGTTTAACTGTCTATGTTATGATATCTCTCTGTGTGTTAACTTAGTTCATATGTATACGTTCCTGATGAAGGTTGAGTTCAACCGAAACCGCTCGATAATGCATAAATATTGTTATGTAACAGCAGAAGGATCCTACGAGGATTCTAGCTAGTCGTAAATAATAACGGTAAAAACGACGAGAGCGCCCTTGCTAGGGTGGCAGCTTGCGCGGCCCACGGTCTGGCACTTGCCCGCCGCCTTCGATCCAGTTAACTGCGTCTCTAAAACAGAGCGCGCTAAAAGGCCATTTTGGTAGCCGCAAATTGTAACGCCATATTATCATGCATGCTGGGTTAACGCCCACTGTGCGAGATGCTTTTGTTTATAACAACAGAGCACCGAAACATGGTGACTCGCCCCTAACAGTAACTTAACTTCAGTGTACTGATGTCCAAACCCGAGACTTCCACCTGGACCCTTTTTTCCGCCACGACCATGACTGTAAGCTGACTTTGTATTTCCCCTTATGTGTTGTAACTTATTCGAGTCCCCGTTATTATGCCCGTTTAGAGTCTAAATCAGAGAGAAATCACCCGTAACTTCCATTTGAGGTTAGGTTAGCTGTTGATTATTGTAGCATAACATTGTTCTGTATGTACCTTCTACTGAAATAAACCCTGAGTCTGAAAGCATATAATGGTATCATTTAGCGTAGTAATAGAGTCCCCCGACCCCAATTATAAGACCGCCTGTCGGCCTACGACCCTGCAGAGGAGATTCTTGGCCTGCCGAAACTGAGCTAGTCGAATGTCCAGAGCCGAGCTCCCTGCCAAGACCCCACCGCCAGAGTAAGTCTAAATAAATGAATTGTCTCCCGTAACCGCTCTTTCCCAACCTTCCTCCTCCCCATTTCCTTCCCACAACCCTACCTTCAGCCTATTCATAATAATATAAATAAAAGAAAGCGGTTTAAAACAAAACAAAAAAATGTTTCATTAAATAGTAATAACAAGCCATAAAGTGATTGCTTTCTTCGATAAAAAAGTATACGTATCATGAAGTGATTATCATAAGTATTTGTATATTATGATAGCCAACAATTTGGATAAAATGTAGCTTGTTGAACGATGATTTAATCCAATGCCCTTGAATATTTGTTTTATTATTTTATTTCTTCCATCCACAACGTTCACCATAATAATAAGCCAAACAAAAAAAAATTAAAACTGATAAGTAATATTAAAAAAATGAGAAGTTAGCAATCGAAGTTGTTTCTCAGAGGGTGCAATAGACATGAGCAAAATACAGCGACTGCGATAACAATAATTGCTTCAGCAGCATATTATCAAAGCTAATATTTCAGCGAACGCAGTCAACTGATGGAAATATATCACCTTCTGAAGATCACATACAATTTATAGAATTCGTTATTGTGTACAACGACCCACCGTCTCGCTAATAACGTCAAATTGCAATCATCAATTAAGAACGTAGTATTTATATACAATTTTACTGATGTTTTTGATTTATAACTTCAGTACATCATTGGAGGTTTCATTATCGAGGTAATAAATATTACGTTGCTACTGAATCATATTATTTGTTTTGTACAAAAGGTTTCTACAGACAGGTATTAAATACAGTTTTTGAAGGCACAATGTTAATGAGACCTCAAACAAGTAATATGTATCTCAAAGTGAGTAGTTCTAAGTAAAACAATTTACTTACGTGGGTAAATTAGCAAAAAATATATATATATTAGGCGTCTTTAATGTTTGTCTTAAAGGGCCAGCACTACAAAATGGCCTTAAATAGTATTTTGCAGGTTACCAACTCGAGAAATAATGTCTGTTTCGTCGCAGGAAAGCAATACTGTTGTAACCACCACCACCTACGAAAATGCTTTGCATACACCATTCCACAGGTTTTTTTTGTGCATGGATCTATCTTGGTCTCGTGACTATAGTGAAAATACGAAATGTACGGCGTTACAAAAATTCTTCATTTTGTCATTATAACGTTTTTTAACTCCCTCAAAATCCTGCGTTTTTTAACATGGCCTTAGCTGTTACATCAATATTGCTTTCCAACGACGATTTATAAGAGTGGTTAGGAAAATGTATATGGTTTTAAAAGAAAAAAATTCTCAAACTGTAATGCTTAAATTCTATGAAATATGTCCCAAAATGCCTGAAATGGTCTTATTTGTTTATTTATTTATAAAATACATGATATTTAATGGAGACATTAACATATAGTAAATACATTAGATCACCATACATATTATAGTTACTTTGTATGAAGTCTAGTGTAAACATATGGATTTAGTATAAAAAAATTCTGAAAATTGGAAAAATTATAAAATAGAGGAGAAAAAGACACCCATAAGGATTAGATAAAAAAATTACTTTTTTTATATAATTATGCAAGCATGCACACATATGCACATATGTGCATACATACATACACACGTAAACACATATGCACACATATATATATATATATATATAAACATATGTACCCACATATACACACGCCCTTACCCACATTTACATATACACATACATACACAGACATACCCATATATCCCCACACACCTAAACAATATTTACACCTCTATCTGAATACGAGAAATAGGCTACTAGCATTATCCCAATCAGTTATAAAAAAGTTTGCAATTTGAAAAACGGTATGCGTAAAATACCAGTGCGTACTTATTATCGATTTATAAATAAATATAGATTTTTAAGAATTACAGTTTGAGGATGATTTCCCTTTAAAACCTTATAAATTTTACGAATTACTCATATATAATTAACAGATAAATCATTCGTAGTATATCTTGAGTTAGAAACCTGCAAAGTGCATTTTTTTAGGTGCTGATCGTTAATTTGAAGAGGTTACTTAAAAAAATAAAAGCAAATGCGGTATCATTATAAGATAGTATCATTAATTCATAAATAATAACCTCTATACGCAATCAATAAAAGTGCAAAAAATTTCAAAGTAATAGTGGTTAATAGTATGAGAAAACTTCTTTATTTTCACTTTTAACATGTTTATAACATTCGTAATTGTTAGTGTTCAATAGTTAAATAGTGAGTTCAAACATTTGTATTTTAAAAAAACGTGAGAAGGATTAGAGCGATATCTATCTTTTTATCAAGAGGAAATCTTTGTTTTTGACAGCTGTTTCGGGATATCTCATTCATTTTATCCAGACTTCCAGAGGTGTGCGACGCATGAGCGAGATAAGTGCGAATCGATATCAAGCAATAATTCAACTTTGATGGAACTGCCCGAATGTATCCAATTGAATTCATGTACTTGATTTTGCCATTACGGCAAAATTATTTATTTGCTAATTGGGACTGTCTTTTTTTGCGTTAAATGAGCTATCTGGACGGAGCTATTAAATTGATATATTGCGAACGCTAATTCAGTTTTGCTTATAATCCGGAAATTTAGTTATTAAATAAGCCAACATTGCGTCATAATTAATTAAGCTGAAAACGACCTTAAGAGTTTTCTAAAAATTATATCTTAAAATAGAAAGTGACAAGTTTAAAGTGTTCATATAAAACAAGTTTAATTTTTGGAAAAAAACACTTTTGGTGATGGTCCTTTTAAATATTTTTTTTTATGCATTTTCGGCGAGTCATAAAAATGTGATCGCTCTTAGTGGCTGAGCTAATTATTTTTAATTAATCCACATATTTAATTTATCTTTAAAATAAAAATAATATATCTAACAAAAAAAAATCTTTCTGAGGTGAAATGCTCCTTGATTTATGGTTGGAATCGAATGGAAATAATTGTTTGACCTCACGTGCGTTCCAAAATGTTTTCTGTTTTCAAAACGAATTGAATCGTTAATTTTATTTCACAATTATCATGATATCGTCAAAATTTTAACAGGATCATAAAATGTCGTAAAAAAGTTGCTGCCAGGTGGAAAATATTTCTCTCACGGACCCAGGAGTGTTTTAAAAAACTAATTTTGCAAAAAACAGAAACCTCAATAACTCTATGGAAAACATCATTCCATTGAATCGATATTGCTACCCTAGGCGTCCTCAACTTGCACTTTTAGTTATTATTTTGAGACACTAAACTTTACAATAACTCCCCTGTCTATATTATGTAAATACTGGTGACTGATTCTGGTTCTATTTAAGGATAAGGCATTTTCCCTTACCTCAAGGGATAAATATGTTTTGCTCAACTTCGCAATACGGTAACATCTACTGTATTTTTTTCTGAAATAATTGAAATCCATAAAAAGATGTCTCCCAACAGATTCTACTCAGACTCTGTAATTGCTCTTGTAGTCTCTGGATTTGACAATTGCAATAGTTTGTATGCCGGTCTGCCGAATGTACATTTGAACAGATTGGAAGGAGTATTCAACACAGCAGCCCGCTTAATATGCGGTGCCAACAAATACGATCAAATCACCCCTCTTCTAAGTTATTGCCTACACTGGCTTTTAGTTCACAGAAAGTACAGTTTATAATTCGTCTTATGGTAGGCACTAAACAGGGTGGCACCATCATCTCTTGACTGATCTCTGCATGAGAGATATTTGTACTCTGGTTGACACTGGTTGAAACCTCTCGTACATATTCTGCTTTTGGACAGAGGTTTCATTGTACGGGGTCCATATTCTTGAAATGACCTTCCATTTGGTTTGAGGTCAGAAAGCAATTTTGAAACTTTTAAGAAAAATCTAAAAACATATCTATTTAAAACTTTAACAAGATATAAAGTGCTCTTGAGGTGATTTTATTCAGGAAAAAATCAACACTTTATTATTAGAATGCCTTATCCTTACGGAGAACCGGAGGAATCAGACCCCAGGGGAAATGTTTCATCACTCGGTTGGGTGAGGTTGCTGGATGGGTTAAATAAAGTACTCTATAGAAATTTGTTAAGCCGGATCACAAAGAGGCCTGGATTAAATAACGACTGACAGGTGAAGAATGGTGGCTAATATATGTAATTTATGAGTCGGGAAGACGCTCTTACGTTGACGATAATAACTTTGCATGTTAGGAGCGCAATGTTTTTTTCTAGGATCAATGTACCTAGGCATTTTTTTCCCGCCTATCATAATAATAATAATTGGATGATTTGTATAGCGCCGTTTTTGTGAAAAATCACCTCAAGGGTGCTGTACAAATATTACTTCATATTCTTATTCTTAATTAATTATGTACCGAGAGATACAGAAAAAATACTTACCTGGCAGGTCGCTTCAGATGAACACAGTTTTATTCGAAAATTTAAGAATACAGAAAAAAGTTTTACAGTTGCTTTTTGTTGCTCCTTTTCTATTGATGTTACATTTATTAGAAGATTGGTGGCACAAGAAGAGTTGGTATTTATTGAAATACTTATAATTTTTAGGACTGGACCTTAAAAAGCGTAAGAAGCTTTTGATAGATATTAACATTTTTATTTATTTTTAAACTTTTAGTTATTTACAGTGTTGCGGGCTGTGGACGCATTTGGGCACCGATGGGTGAATTTTTAAACTTTTTCTATTTAATGACTTTAGGTAAACACCAACCGGCTGGCCATATTATCGTGTGGCTATATATATTATAATAAATAATGATGGAAATATATTTTTAATTTATTTTTATTTCTATTAAGAGGAACGGTTGTGCGGCCTGTATTATTTAAAGCTTAATTTTGGATTTAAGGCCAAAATACTAACCTAAACCTAATGATTTTTTTTTCATCAAAAATTATCGTAATTATCTGGTACGGATTAGATGTAATTTATTCATTTTTGTGTTAAATATAAGTATAAGTCATTAAAAGAATTGACTTTTTAAAATTAAAATAAACATTTTCGTGGCATATACTTCATAATTTAAAACAAAAATTAATAAAATGAAATCACCATTTTATTAATAAACACGAATGTCGAAATCGATGTTTTCTTCATCAGGAATATATAGAATTCTTAGTGTTAAATAATATTTATTATTCTATATATTCCCAAAGAAGAAAGCATCACTTTCGAAATATCTGTCCATATTAATAAAATGGTGAATACATAGTAATTTTTAATACATTTATTCAATACGATATGTTAATATTTTGCTAATGATTTGATACATATGTCGGCAGTGTCATTATAATTATTACCCTAATTCTGTATATGACGAACATAATTTATTGGATACTGAACAAACACTACTGCTACATAGCTCATCATGAAATGTTGTTTGTTGCGTCACTTTTTCTCATTTTGTATAACCTACTAACCAGAGCCCGGGGGACTATAGAATCTCAAATTGGGATATGTTGTGAAGTTAAAGGGTATAGAGAGGAGAAGGATATGTAGGAGAGGAAAATGGGGAAGTGGGAAGTACCTGGCTATTCAGATTTGGTAACCAAACACAGCTTAAGTCATTTCAATCAAGGTTTAGATTCTGAATGATGGTTTGTCACCAGGGCGATAGCGAGAGTATCTACCACTTACTTATAAGATCATTGACCTAGACATTTCTGGTAAGAAAAGGTTGGCTGGCAGAACTCACTGATTTAACTTTTAACTGGTTCAGATATCTGAATTCTGATTCAGAAATGTGGACATCAAGCAAACTAAATTTCCGCAATCGATCATCATTCCACCCAAAATCACAATTTTCACAGTCTCCGATAAAAATCTTTCAAAGGTCAGCATTTTAGGCAAAACGAATCTACACGTTTATCGACTTCAGAGGTCCCCAGTAAATTGAAAAATCATCTCGAACCCACCTGAAAATGATCCATAAAGTTTGTCAGATATCATTTTTTTATAATGTTTTTGTAACTTTTACATAAAAACCCTTCAAAGATCGTCAATCCTTGAAAAGGTGAATCAAGAGATGTCTCATATAAATAAAAATCGGGTCAGTATATCCGAGACTCTATTCCGATTGCAATTGTGTTCGGGAAGAACTTTGCAATCCTCATAAGGATAGCAGCCAATAATATGGGATTTAAAAATATTAACAAGTCTTGAACTTGAAGTATGATATCGGTGTAAATGGCGTAAATTGAACTGGTCTCATTAGCTAAGTTGGTTAAACGGTTGCCCCGGATAGGCAGAGGTCCTGGGTTCGAGTTCCAGATGCGACTGAAATCTTTTTATTTTCTGTTGTTTTTTTGGATTCGTGTTTCATTTGGGATGTGTTAATATTATCTTCTTCAATGATGAAAACTTCATGTTGGTCGAATCGAACCTGAAAATGCTACTCTGCATTAAGAATAAAGCATTTCAACTTTTTGTCTCTATTTCTCCACGAACAAGAATGTATTGACAAAGAGCAATGGCGGTTCATGGAATTAACTGGGGGTTCAATCAAAAATTCAAGAAAAGATATTATATTTCATGAAAACGTACTTACTGTTGTTGTCAGTGGCAGTCACATAATTTAAATTATGTCAGTGGGAGGGGTACTATAATTATTAGAGTCTTGAGAAAATACGGCATCTGTCGACACTTTCGTAACTCAATAATATAACGTCTTATCTAAAAAAACAGTTGAATAATCTGTTCGTTTTAGTAGTAGGTTTACAAATACTGTTAAAAGCAAATGATTAGAGAAATGTAAATGTTTAAAGAAAACAGAAACTTACAAATATTTAATACTAACTATAGAAAGTTCAGAAATAACATATAACTTGCATCTTCATCGTGCAAAGTTCAGCCATCGGCAAAGTGACCGATAGGGCAATCTTGGTGACACTCATCAAACTTCCTTGGTCACGTGTCTTTAAATATTCCCTTATTAGCGCTGGGGATAAACTACAACATGGTTAAACCTAGATTATTTAATTTTACCGTCGGGAATTGTGATGTTCTGCTTTTTTTGGGCTTGGGATCGAGAGCTCATACGTGCTGAATCCATTAAGCACAGCACTTGGGAAAATCGCATTGCTTTTCGACTGTAGTATTTGGTTGCGTGGGCTTTAGACGCAGACTTTTAACGGCGCGCTATTTATATTGTGCTTATATTGTAAAGAAAGTTAGCCTTATTTTTTCATAATTTAAAATGGGGTTCACTGTACAATCACTCTTTCGAGAAAACCGCCACTGCCAAAAAGAATAGGACGTAAGTGGCTTTAATTGTTGAAATGGTAATTTGAAATAAGAAATTATGATTTTCGGAGAGTTATTAATATTTTCAATCTGAAAGTTCACACGGGGTTCAGCCATGAGGTAAAAACACTATGTTCTCTCTATAGATTCCATATTTTTATATTGTATAGATTTATTTAGTCTTTTAAATTTTAATACAATGCATGCATAATACATACAATATTTTTAATAAAAGAAACATAACTATGTAAATGATACATAACATAAAAAATCCACAAAATAGTAATAAAAAACAGGTAAATATAGCCAAGAATGGCATACATTTTAATACTATAATTTTTGTAGGTTTATAAACTTGCTATGTAGTAATTATTACCTAAACTGTGCAGTCGATTCATGATGAAATTTGATTCTGCATTGTTTCCTATATTATTAAATATTGTTTTGATTGTCAGTGCATTTTGAGGCTTTAAAAAAGGTTCTAGAATACTGAAAATTTGTTATATACCTTCAAAATACTGATTAACAGATGAATTAAAAACATCTATGTACTTTTTATCTCAAAATCCACTTGTTGAATTTTTACATCAAATTTGTATTCTTCTCATAAATATTCCACTACCAATCAATCATACACACAATGATTGCAAGTGAAAGTATACTTATAATATTAACGTATACGTTTGTTTAGAACCACTTTAATTTAATTTAATAATCTAGACCGGTTTCGGAAGTACTCTTCCCTCGTCAGAAATATATTAAAACTTAATTAAAATAGAAAATAATGATGGATATTCATTAATATTTTAGGTGTTGGAGTGGGAGCCGTCCAAAGGGGAAGGTGTAATTAGTTTTTTCGGAAGAACGTTACGATTCACTGGAAAAATATCTAAAAGAGGACTATACTATAAATCACTTGGTTTTTTTTAATATGAATACCGCACAAGAGTCCCAACTACTCCCAACCATCTGGAGCCAGTGATACTATGGCATTCGCGATTTGGGAATGTTGTGAGGCTGAAGGTATTCGAGAGAGGGAGGGGAAGGAGAAGGGGTAGAGGAAGGTGGGGAAATACCTGGCTATTCAGAACTGGTCACCAAACACGGCTAAAAGCCATTTCAAGCAATGTTTCAATTCTGAATGGTGGTTTTTCACCAGGCCGATACTGAGAGTATCTTCCACTCTAATTTTTCAATATGCTAAGAATTAATTATTTTGGGATTTAATAATTCCTAAGGCTTTTGAATTATTTCATTTTTTCTTTATTATTTGTGATGAAGAATTTGAACTCCTGTACCTTTATTAAAAATATGATCGGAAAAGTACATTTATTAGAAAATAGGTTTTTGAAAAATATAAATTCTGCTCAAAGGGGTTATTGAAACCATTGGAAACCCGCAAGACGACCGCACTGCTTATAGTATACATGAAAGCATGGTTCAATTTTTGTAAGATAGAGTCTTCTAAGCAGCATTATGTTACCAATCTGTTTGATGGATAGTACCCTGGCTTAGATATAATCATGATTATCCCCGGAAGCGGCAAGGAGAATATGGTATAACCGCTGGGATAGTACCTTAGCTTTAAGGTAATATCTCAAGCAGCATTATTATCGCCATGGCTGCTATAATCATGCTGCCTCGAGTGTATCCCTTAAATAAAGGGTGCGCTAAGGTTATTACGATTTCGAGCCCTTACATGGTGACTACCATCCCGGATTAAAGTTGATGCTTTACATAAGTACACCAACTATGGAAAAAGATTGTTTATATACATATATATATATATATATATATATATATTTTTTTTTTTCTAATAAAAAAAGTACAACACATTATGTATTATATTATTATATCCTGAGAGTTAAGAAAATCATTGTGGATTCATATGCAGAACCTACGGTACAGTATTTAGAAACAAACATAACACTTAATATTTAAGATACGTAATTAACATTCACACTACATTAATAACATTTACAACACATCATTTGCATTTGTAATAAAGACACATCACTGGTACATTATATCATTATAATTATTACAGAGACACATTGCAAAATTATTCCTTAAGGTATTCTGTCAAATAATAGAGTTTAAGCGTCTTACTTTGAGACCTTTCACATCGGCTTGCATTTTTAATATCGTTGGGTAATTTATTGTATTGTCTGTAAACTATGTATTCTAAAGTCTTTAGTCCATTTTTGGTATATGCAGGTTGTGGTTTCTTGTGTTGCATTGGTGTACGTCGTGATTGTATCTGAGTGTGGTGTTAGTATATGCCGAGTGTTGAATGGTGTTCAAAATATGAGATACCCGATTTCCTGTATATTAATTTTTTTTATATATTTACTTTACATATCGTTGTGAGAAGTTAGAGCTACTTGATATACGGGGTTATTCAAAATGTTGAACTTAGTTTCGTACGCTCTCCTCCGATACACGCGGTGGACCAGGGTTTTTCCTTTACAGAGATATCCAGTTCGCTTAAATGAGTAACCTCAATATCAAATGGTACCAAACGACCATTTCAGTAGTTCGTTTTGATACTTTCTATATGGAAAATATATTTTAGGTTTTTTAAACTATTATTTTAAAACAAAAATGTATATATATATATATATATATATATATATGTACGAGTATATATATTTTACAAATTCAAGTTTAGAACAAAATATAAATGGTCGTATGGTACCTTTTGATATTGGGGTACTCAAATTGGTTAATTATTTTTGTGTTTAATTCCTGGAATTCAATTTAATTTTATTTTTTTATTTAATGGAAATCAAAATTATTACTTGCAGAACTTCCATATTAACATTATTAAATTTGATTTTCAATTAAAAAAAAAATTATATAAAAATATTTTTTTATATATATAAAAAAATTAATTAATTAGATTAAAAAATATAACGACAAATGCTCTTTTTAGTTGGGTGTTCAAATTTACAATGGAGACGAAAGGTACTCTCTACTGAAGTTACCGACTCAGTTTTAAAGAACTTAATAACACGTAAAATCGTATGCTGCATAGTAGCTATTTTAGTTACATCTGACGTGAAATGGCTACTTGGTTGCGCGAGCACTCAAACAGTCGTTTGCGTTTGAGCGATTTAGCAGTGTGATCGGATCTTCCATCATTGCTATATGAACCAATTACATATAACGCATACTTTAGGAAATATGGCGGTACAAAATTGAGCGCATCACTTTGAATAACCCTGCACACATCACCAATATAAATGTGATTGATAAATATTATGCCGTTGTTAAAAAAACATCAGTGAAATTAACAGAACGATTTTTTTACTTATCGTAATTATGATGCAATCAATCTATCTCACAACAACAAAACATCACGAATAATTGACCTCGCGACATTTGATCCTATTTTTCTATTTTTATTTTTGAAGACAAAACAAGTTTTTGAATGTACAAGGCCAATTCCGTCATGAACCATGGAGTCAACACGAGTTCAAACATATATTTACTCTAAAAAAATAAGTAACCATATACGCATTGTTTGTTAGATAATTATCGGCTGCCAAATAAGTAAGAATAAGATACGATTATCTAACTCGAGAGAAAGTTGTGTAGATGAAAGCTTAGTAGAGTTATTATGATGTAAAATAATCAAAATAAATTCACACTTGTAAGAGAAATATATTTGATGTGTGAAATCTAAGCTATTAAGTTTAGCAAGTGGGTAATGTTTAGAAATGTTTTAGCCGGAAACTATTATTCTAGCGTCGCACAGGAAACTGAAGTAAGGCTTCTCGGGAGATTAAGCGTGGCTTTGATCTCGGAAGGCACTGAATAATAATATTAATCTCGTGTTGAAGGAGAGTCTCGTACTAATGTAACGACCAGGCAATACGATTATAGAAATATGATGGCTATGATTTGTGGAATTCGGAACCGACATACAGATTAATTCATTGACTTATGTTCTATTTCTATGACTATTGACTAGCATAGGCTATACCCATGATTTATATGGAGACCCGACGAGTGATCACCTGATAGTCCGCGAACAGCCCGGCTATTGAACACAAGAATGAGTTAGAATTGAAATTAAAACACTTTTGTACTTTCTTCCACTTATTTATTTTCACCAGGACCGGTTTCATCCCACTACGGACATTTTCAGACTGGTAGTTGACATTCTTATGCTACGGTATTTATATAAACTTAGGCAGGGTTACACAACATTGTATCTATATCATGAATGTATAAGAATGTCAACTACCAGTCTGAAAATGTCCGTAGTGGGATGAAACCGGTCCTGGTGAAAATAAATAAGTGGAAGAAAGTACAAAAGTGTTTTAATTTCAATTCTAATACAATGGAATTCCACCACGAACTAACAGTCCAAAAACTAGACTCAACAAGAATGAGTCATAGAAGCGATTCGTTCTCATGTGAAAAATGTCAACAGTGTATAAACGTGGCTTCCTCAGGACAGTACCATGCTGCCCTGAGAAAGCCACGGTGGTAGCGAATACCGGACGGCAATAAGTATATAAAGAAAATAAAAGTGGTATTTAAAAACAAAAGAATTATTAAATTATTAATCCAAAGAAATCAAACTACACTTCCAAAATCCAGCGCGATGCACAGCCGCGCGCACCGCACCGAAAGCACTACCATGCTCATTCAGGGGACTATTCGTTTGTGTTAGTCTCTGATAGGCCATGCCTTTATGTACAAACATGTAGTCAGCAAATATAGCTCTCAGCGCCATCTGCTGGTACCTGTTTTAATTAATTATAATTTAATAACGGTCCCAATTGTATTGGCTCTTTTCATGAAATCGTGCCTTCAAAAATATATGAAAATTTTACATTCACAGTAATTGATTTGTAATGACATAAATAAAGCACTTATTTGGTTATTAATCTGAAGTAGCTAAGGTGATCCCAATCAACATCGACTACAGCTAGCAGTTTAGTCATTCTTCGATATAAATTATTTCGCTATTTTTACTATTCCGTACCCTGATTAAAAACTCTGTTCGCCCACTAGAAGATATTGCATTAAATATAAACAAAACAAAATTATTTGAAATATTTTTATCTTCATATATTAGTTAAAAAGATTATGTTATTTCAAAGCACTCACAAATTAGGGGTAATGCACCCCTAATTTGTGAGTGCTTTGATGTAAAAATTGAAAAGATAATATATTATAAAGTAAGTGTAATGGTTTTAATATACGATTGATTGATTATACTGCATTTTTAGGGGAGAATTATACTACATGAATATTCCAGTTGATAATTACAATGTATTCGGTTTGATGAATGGAAAATAAAGATAAAAGAATAATGCGCTTAACGCCATTTATACCACTGTGTATCTATTCTTTTCATGATGGTATCTTTCTTACAATCACTCAGACGCACGTTAAATATATTTATCTCCGTATATCCGTCGTCTTCTCTTTTGTATGGTGGAGGAGTATACCATAGGTGGATGCTGAGGTTATTCTGCCAGTCGACGGCATCGGGAGTCACATAGTTCAGCACAGATGTGCCATAGGGAAACTGATGAAGGGGACATTCTTTTATATCGGTAAGATATTATTATGTTATATTAAAGCACTGAAAATTTACGGGTTCGTTGCAGATTTAAAATACAAAATGAGAATATAATCTCTATCATGTAAAGAAGAATGTCCCGGGCGGGCGATGTTTGTTTGTTTGTGTGTTTTATTTACAGATCTACAGTTTTATTCCGAGCTTGATTTTGTACACTTGTTTTTCAAAACAAGAGCAAGGTCATTGTCTACACGAGATTTTGAAAAAACCACCCTTTTCCCCCTTTCCCATCTCTTAAATCAGAATGTTGGTACTTCTTGATGAAATTTTGGAATTGATGAAAATTAACATTGCAACACTTACATAACCAACTATCAGTCTCATTCATTAACCAATAGAATGCATGATCTGGGCAACAGGTTTGGAGGTGATGTTGATGTATTTTTGCTGACTCTATTTATACGGTAAAGTGTCATCTATAACAGCACTTTGATGAATCCTACAATATGTAGTATTGTAGCTTGGATAATGTAGCGTTAACCATTTGTTTTATAATATTGTTTTGGTTTTCTATTTTATGTCACTGTTAAGCATTTGAAAAAGAGTGTTCATTACTTTATGGCTTAGAATCTCTATGTACTTGTAATTTTTGATAGCTCTTTATACGAGTATTATGCTCTAAATTGCATGTAAAAGTCAAGATGGGTGTTTAATGAAATAAATAAATAAATATAATTAGACAGATAAAAGTAAGAAATATTTGTACAGCGACCCTGGGGTGATATTTCGTAAAAACGGCGCTATTCAAATTATCCAATTATTGTTGTTAGTTTCTGCACTTTTCAGCCAAGTTTCTAATAAGTTACCTTAAATATAGGTAACCGAATATTATTGTAAATAAACTCAATAAACTTTTTGGTTTTCCCACGTAACTTCCTGTTTCCAATATTGTCTTTCATTACTGTATAACATATTTATCCAGTACTTGACTTACCGAAGTAGTCAAGTAACCTCAACTAACTAACCCAAGATTTAGTTGATTTACCTAACCTAACCTTGGCTATCAAAGCAATGATGGGAAATTGCGGTGGAGCCTTAATTATTCATAGCTCCACTACCGCCCGCTTCAGCCCACTGACCGGGTAAAGACCATCTAAAGGGACGATTTAGCTTCTAGACTTACGATGTACGCATTGAACGAGAGAACTTATAAGGGTACACCTGTGTATAACCCTTTAAATAAACTTTTTCAGACATTCCTCGTATTTTTATTTTAGTTTTATTACATACCGCACAAAAGGTAGAAACTGGGAGGTATTGCAACTATGGAATCCCAATTCTTGGGGTATGTGAGGCTAGAGGAAATAGGGTGTACCTTCAGTGGTGTGCACAGACTTTGTAATCGGGGTAGGCAGTAGGAAGAACAGTGAATGAATTGATTTTTTTTAAATAGTCCCAGACAACACACACCCTTTGCGCAGATTATCTCTACGAATGGCTAAGCTACAGACTTTTTTTTATATGAATACCGCACAAGAGTCGCAAACTGCTCCCATCCGTCTGGAGCCAGTGATACTATGGCATTCCCAATTGGGGATATTGTGAGGCTGAAGGTATTGGGGAGGGGAAAGAGAGGAAGGAGAGGAAGGTGGGGAAAAGGGGAAATACCTGGCTATTCAGATCTGGTCACCAAACAAGGCTAAAAGCCATTTCAAGCAACATTTCAATTCTGAATGGTGGTGTTTCACCAGGGCGATACTAAGAGTATCTTCCACTCTGGAACGTGCGCAAATATACTATATATTATTTTTAAATTAATTAATTGTGAAACAATACAAATTAATTAAATAAAAATTACTTGCGCAGGCCGGGATTTGAACCCGCGACCTTCGGATTCGTAGTCGAGATCCTTACCCCTCGACCATGGAGGCCGTCAACTGTAGCCGAAGTTAGTTAGGATAGTCTCAGCCACATCAGATATATAAATAACTGGGTTATTAATGCACACTACAAGCCATTTACTGGATATATAAATTTGTCATATATTTTTTCGATAAGCAGAGTTTGAAAGAAAGCTAACATGATATTATCAATACTTCTATTAGTAAAGTTGTTCTAATTATTAGATGTACCAACAGATGGTACTGATTGCCGCATTTGTTGGTATTATTGAAAAGCAGTGCTTTTTCAGACACTAACATAAATGAGTCGTCTCTTGATGCGCATTGCCATTTCCTATACATATACGTATGATTGTAAAGAATACAGTCAATTTTTAAATACGACGTATACGTCATTTTGCATACTTATTGCCTTTAAAATAAATTCACCTGTGACCAAAAGGCAATCCACATTTTTATTCCAAATATGCTCAGAAATATTGGTTAATGTCCTGATTCACCCTGTATTATCAATATATTGATATTAGGTATTAATAAAATGGAGCAAGTCTGATGGATAAGTTGAACACATTGAAGAATCCCAAACATCAGGGTTTTCAATCTTCCTGCGTTCAACACGTCAGACAAACATAAAAGAATAATGGAAATGGAATGGATATTGGTATTATTATTTTTTAATTATTTTTATTAAAGTTTTTAATCCATCAGGACTGGTGTATAGTGCACTTCCAATCTGCCATATTACATGAGATATATACAAATATAAATAGAGAAAATGAATATAATAAAAAGAGTAAAACAATAATAATAAAAAATATAAGAGAAAACTTCTAAATATTCTGTTATATTTGTATTTATAAATAAATTAAATGTAAAATAATAAACCGTTGGAGTTACGTGGGAATAAACCGCTCTCCCACAAATACCGCAAGAATAAAAATTTAAAGGAATCTTATTTAACATTTTAATAAAAGTATTTTATATTAAAAAAGCATAGTGATGGATAAACAAAACCGTTGTTATTTTCGTTGATCCACAAAGAAGACGAAAAATCAAACCGAAAACATTTTGAAACACTGGTGTTTTTGGCACTCCTTTGAAATTTACTTCTTTGTTGAAAATCTGTTATTAGATTTGCAAACTGACCACGTGATATGTATAAATCTAGCGGTACTAAATATATTCGCGGAAGTAAAAGCGGAGATATATTTGTGGAAATAACTGGCGGGAAGAGTTATAACCGAGTTTGACACTGCACCAGATTAAACTGCAGATTCAGAGGCGGGTCCACAGATATTAATAGAGCTCGACGAAATGTTGCGAACGGTTAGGAATTTTGAAT
This sequence comes from Halesus radiatus, assembly GCA_022606495.2. Classification (NCBI taxonomy): domain Eukaryota; kingdom Metazoa; phylum Arthropoda; class Insecta; order Trichoptera; family Limnephilidae; genus Halesus; species Halesus radiatus. The sequence goes on from JAHDVE020009110.1 coordinate 318,779, forward strand.
CTGTGTATTTTTACGAGCTTCAGCTAAGCTTCTAAATCTTTATTTTTTGGATCGTTTGTTTGTATTTTATAATCTTATTTACACAAAGGAGGACCTGCAGAAATAAAAGTACTGAATTTTACAGATGTTCATACTTACGTAAGAACAATCCAGTTGTAAAAACTCAGTTATTATGCATAAGTTAAATTAAATTACAAATAATCAATGATACATAATACAAATAGAAGCAAGAGATACAAGAGAAAAGGAAACACAAGTGATACATAATATAATTAGCCAAATCATTGTTACATATTTTTAAGCATTTGCGGGACATTTTTTCGGAAACTGTAGATATTTTCGACAAAAGTGTGTACTCGTATATTAGCACACTATATTTTTTTATTAAGTCGAGACATTTGAAACAGAGGGCTAAACAATGATGTTGTCTATTTTTTTTTGATTTGTTTGATTAACTTTTATTTTGTTAGTGCACAACAAGGTCAAAATCAGTTATTATATTGTTCTCGTCAACGATCATAGATTTAGCAAAATGCGTATTTTAACAAGATAGAATTAACAGTTATCGAGTGCATGACGCATATTTTAGTTTCTTATCATAATATCGGGTGTTTACTTAATATTGAGGATGAGGATCCGATTAGACTTAGGCTTTTCACCTGGACAAGTAAAAATAAAATTATTTGGAGCCAAGTACTGATTTTATGGCTTTTACCCTTAATTTGATTTTTATTTCATTTTTATGTCAAATGGTGTATAACGAAGATGCTAAATAGTTACTATACTAACATTTAAAAAAATCCAGCTAATATTTAAAATGGCAAAAAAAAATATTTGCCTTGAAATTAAAATCTAAAATATCTAAAAAAATATTAATTTTAGACCCGATTCAGGTTTCGTGTACCCGTGACCCCTTGAAGGTAGGTAGGAGGTTTGAACAATAGCGGTTGAGTAATTAATACAGAGGTGGCACTCTACACAATTCTGTTTTATAGGGCTGACATTTCTGTCTCCAAAAAGGTATTTTTCATTCATAAAATTGGCCAGTGTTTTCGGAGATTTGCCTGACAATTTCGTGAAAATTTATATAGTTTGTGGGTGTACCATTTGTTCGGAGCTATAAATTGTTCTTATAATATGAATTTCTGCTTCCAAAATAATTCACGTTGATTTATAGTGAAAGCAAAGTGATATTATTATATTATCCAAAACAAATAAATCAAAATAATGTCAAACTTTGGAGAGTTTCAGATGACAATATTATGTGGTTAAATTTTTCAAAAGTGTAAGTTAATCAAACATTTTTATTCTTTACTTTTTTCATCAGCCACTAAATATCCCACCAATCTGGCTAGAAGGAACTGAGATACTGCTTCTGGCTTCAGAGGTAAAATACTCTGAACATATCCTTACGGAAGACAAGATGATAGGAAGATGTGCAATGACAAAGAAGAGCCGTTAAGGGGGAGAGGGATGTCGGAGAGGAATTATTTATTATTTCGAAATATTGATAGTGTTATTACGCAATACGATAAATATAATGTTTTTAAATAGAAAAATATTTAGTAAATATTTTATAAATTTACATAGGCTTAGCATTTATCAAAATCTAATCTGAAACATTACTTTTTCTGACCCTCCTATTGCATGCTTTACAAAATATTTAAAATATGAATATGATTTTTAATGTAGAGAAAATTATTTTTAATTATTTATCGTTACTTTTTTGTAAATAAACTTCCAAAAATTTGTTATCCGCATTTACAAAAAAAATGGTTAATGAAATAATTTAACTACACACTGTTCCTTTTTTAATTTATTTTATCGGCATGTTAAAGTAAAACCTTCACAACATCTTTTAAGGATATTAAATTTTTTTAAATGTTTTTGTAAAACATGCGTAGAACGGTCAGAAATGTGTAATATTTCTGATTTTGCCACATTTTACATTTTTTTAATCTGCATGCTAAGCCAATGCAGATTAAAAAAACGTAATTAATATTTTTCTCTTTAAAAACACCATGTTTATCGTATGGCAAAAAATATTATCATTATTTTGAATTGATAAATAATAACTCTCTAACGTCCCTCCTCTCCCCGTTCGGAATGCTGTCAAAAATAGAAATAAATAAAGAACGTAATAAAATGGTTAAAATGAAATTTTAAATTACGATTTGTGTTCATTTCGCCCCCTCCGTAGTAACGTAATGAATGACATAATATATTAGTGGAAAAAAAATGAACTTGTTAAAGTTATGACGTACAATTTTGTACGGATTTAATTATACACATTCTTTATAACGGTGATAGCTTTTGTAACATTGCAAAGACCAGGAAGTTATATTAAGCAAATTGCAAGGGTAGTAATAACGGGCAATTTGGTTCCAAGGGCGGTTGTATTTCTGTGTTTTATTTTCATCCCGAAGGTTAAATTACTTCTTGTTAAGACAGCGATAACCTTCTACGTGAAGTATTACAGTAAACAGTTTCCCATTGATGACATTGGATGCAATTCAATCATCAATTACATATCATAGCAGAGCAAGTGAGAGTGATTGTTGTAATACTGTGATGCACTTCTGTTTCGCAATAAGTAATGCAATTTACTGTAGATCATTGATACGCTGGTTTCATTTCAGACTGTGCACTACGATTCAATTTAAATATGTATTTTTATTGCTGCAACCGTAGCTATTATTGGCTGTTTTATAAGAAAGGGTGTTTTTTTAGATGTATACAAATTCAAAATGAAATAAAGGACATTAAAATAATATTAATGTCTATGATTTACTATAATCTAGTATTTCAGAGCGGAAGATACTCTCAGTATCGACCTGGTGAAAGACCAACATTCAAAATTGAAACGTTGATTGAAATGACCTTTAGCCGTGTTTAGTGACCAGCTCAGACAGTGAATAGCCAGGTATTCCCCACCATCATCTTCGCCTTCTACTTCCCCTCACCAATACTTTCAGCCTCACAACATTCCCCAATTGGGGATGCCATAGTCTCACTGGATCCAGACGGTTGGGAGCAATTGAGACTCTTGCGCGGTATTCATATATAAAAAAAATTATATTGGCTTTATTTTTTTAGAGGTATACAAATTACCATGGACATTAACATGATTTTATCGTGTTTTTATTTTCATTTTGAATTTGTATACCTCTAAAAAACACAACCTATATATAAACAATAAATTAATTTGCTCAATTCCGGTGGATTCAGGTCAATCCATATTTTGATTCTGAAGGGAAGGTGAAAGCGAATATATATTAAGTTATTGAAATAATAAAGCTACTTCGATTCAGTGGAATGGATTGACAAAGCTTTATCGATATTATTATTATTTCATTTCAATCACGAGCAACGAAGCTTTGCTACAATAGCCGTAGAAAATTTTGTAATGCGTGTTTCATACTCTTTAAAAAAAAGAGAACATTCTTGGG